>JBCFYV010011172.1:106986846-107060064 GCA_039000515.1 Timema cristinae
AGATACCAAAAATAAATGGCAGGAAATGTAAAAGACAGATTTAATCTTTGACATTGGCTGATCGAGTTTTAACTATGACTGTTATTGCCAAAGATGATTTAATCTCACCCATGTTTATTTTTTCAAGAAAAAACATGTTGGAGCTTTTAATGAAAGGTAAACCAGTTGGTCTTTTTGGCAGGGTTCACCCATCAGTTTGGGTTCTATCGAACCTCTTTGTAGAGTGGCTGCAGCATTTTGTTGAAAAGGTTCATCCGACAGCAGAGTCACCAGTTTTATTGATATTGGACTGTCATTACAGTCACGTCAAAAGTCTGGACGTTTGAAATTGAAATAGCCCGAGCAAACCACATCAAGATAATTTCTTTACCACCGCACTGTACACACAAACTACAGCCTTTGGACAGGACCTTCACGAGCCCTCTGAAACTGTACTACAGCAATAAGAACAGGTATGTTCTACTGCATTAAAATGCTCCTCTTAGTCAGTACGAAATCATACAGCCTTTTGGAAAAGTTTATTTGAAAGTCCAAAGAGCAGACATAGTAGTTCAAGGTTTTCGTTTGACAAGAATAATTCCGTTCGATAGGAACATATTCACCAATTACGAATTTATCGCAGCTGAAACTGAAGCAATAAAAACATGCAGTCTCCTCAAGATTGTTCCTCAGCCATCCCCTGCAACACATGACCTGTGTCCAAGTCCAGAACAGCAGTCCAAGTGCCAAGATAATGTGCCAGCCACAGAAAGTCAGTCACTGGCAGGGCCTTCAGGTCTTCTGTTACAGTCAGTGCGCCCATTTAAAATTGCACCACCGCCTACCATCAAAAAGAAGAATAGTAATAGGGGTCGTAAGTGTGGTGGATCACCTTATAAAATGTCGTTAGTGAGTCTTTGGAAAAATCAAATTTTAGGAAATCAAAGAATACCTTAGATTTCAAATTAGAGAAAAATCAGAGGAAATGTAAAGTAGCAGCTAAGAAGAAAACCAAGCCTGTTAAAGAATCAGATAATGAACTTAATATATCTCTTGTTCGTGACAGTGAGAGTGATTTGGAGATCCCTATTGGGACTGAAAGGCCTGGAGATGAAGATACAACCTTTATTTTCTGTGAAGGGAAATTTTCTGATGACAGCAAAAGTGAACTGGTGGTACACTGCATTAAGTACTCATTGTGGTCACACAGTGATTGTGCCGGGTCTGATAAAGATATCTATATTTGTGACTATTGTCATTGGGTTAAGTTGCTCAAAACTTTACAGATTTTTTGTTGTTGTTAACTTCCTTTATTGATAAGAAAAATCATAGACTAATATTGTGAAAAACTATATATATTCTCTTTCTTCAAACTGTAAGCATTTTTGGGTTTGTAATAAAACATAATTTATCAGTTATTTTTCGTTACATTATTTTCAAATTTAGTCTTTTGGAGTGATCATAAGCTATTTTTACAAGTAGTCCGTGTTTAGACCACCAAATGAAAAACATCAATTTCGCAGTGTTTTAGAAAATTTATTTTCCCACAAATGGTGATCATTCTTGAAGGGCTTTGCATGTAACTTATATTGTAAACATAACTTAAGTTTTATTCCAGTAATTGCTTTTCCTAATCTCAATTCAAAATCTGATATATTTAATAAAAAAAAGTGGTAGCCCATATTTGCACCTTTTCCTTTATAGCTGCCACAACAGAAGGACTGTGCAACTCTCTGCCGGAAAGCTACCTCTGGTTCTCGAGGATTTCGTCAAGATCTCATAGAATAATCTGGCGCAATACTAGCCTGAGGGGCTCGAATATGGCCTACTTTTTCCAGTTACCTTCTGTATTAGAATTAGGGATGCAATAAACCACAAATATTAGGAAATAACTAATATAAAATATAGTATTTTCTGTCGCCAATACCACTACAAAAAGTTGTATTTTTGGTTAAAAATGGGTAATTTATCGATATTTTCTTTGTTGAGTGCACAAAAAACTCTTCATTTGCTAGCACCAATGTTTTAGTATTATTTTGAAACCAATAAAACACAAATTTATTGAGTGTTTGTTTTTCTCTTCAAAAAGGTATACATTTTGCAACAATTTTCTCTGGTTAAGGTACTTTAGAAAACAACTTATTTCACCTAAAACAAGTAGAACTTGAACTTTATTCACATTAAATTGTTTGGTTCAAATCATTAGTTGAATATCCATTCCAAACTGAAGTGAAGATGAGACAATATGTGTTCCGTGGTTTTACCACTCCGAAAGAACGTGCGAACAAAAGCACCAGCCTCGTTTTGTCTGGTTTGACGGTGACAGGGAGGTTGGAGTTTGTCTCGGCTGGATGTATTAAAGTTTTTCCCTGAATGGCTTACACCCCTCTACTGGCAAATGAGAATGCACTTCTTCTGAATTAAACCTTTCTAATTTTACCTCAGTATGTACTGATAATAATCCGGATGCATAAAATAGATTAATTTAAATTGATTAGGTCATGAACAGGAATTAATTATATTATTTCAATTTTTGATCTAAATTAAAAAGTATTCTTGTGGTATGTAATTTTTATGTTAACGTACAGGATAGAACAAATCGGTTACAAATACTAGCTTGTTAGAATAACATATTTTAAATCATAAATCATACAAATGGGACAGTCTTAGACATTAATTAAACATCCAATAAACCAGCTAATATTATGTTTTTTCCACTTCCAAATGTTTGTGAAATCACCAGGAGTGGGTTTGTGTTCGCAAGGCAAACTCTCCAGCTAGCGGACAGATGGGCGCCGTATTCTCTCAAATGTTCGCACTGTCATTAATCTTTGCAGAGGCTGTACAAATCCCATTAGACTGTGACACTGGCAGCAAGACAAATAACAGAGGCTTAGCGTTTCCTGCTAACATCTTTATGTGCGTCGGGATCAAGATGAAGGTGTCATTGTTTGGGAGCAAAGTTTTGGATGGATAATTACTTCGCATTATTTTGAGCGCCTTCTTAAAAGAAATTACGTTCATACGTGGAATGATAGAGGAGTTTTAACTGCGATGAGTACGAAACTATTTTCATTAAAAGATATTGTTTCATCCACCTTTTGGATCTTTATATTATCCATTTTTTATTTATCATATCAAAACTAGTATATTTTTATGTTTTGCACAGTTGAGGTGCTCAGCTTACTAGTTTAACAGATGGTTTCTATCCATAAAGTTTTATCTATCCCCTGCATGGTTGAAACATTTATAGCTGGTGGAATTGATATGTCCCATTTCACAGTTATGAATTAATGAACGGGGAATGTGTGTTATGTTCTTTATATAATCAATTTAGTTTTAAATTCGTATTTTGATTAATCCGTCTGTTCAGAAAACATTTCAAATACCCCACATTAATAATACGATCCATCAAAAGTTGTCCTATTATTTCAAGTGATCCTAACTATTGATTTTAATGTTGCTTTTCCTGGACTCGTTCATCATTCTTACAAGAGGGATCTCTGTTGATTTAAACTTTATTTTCTAAAGTATATATTCAAATAATGCTCCTTATCATAAAATAAAAGTTTGCCAATTAGTTAGTAGTGTTTACTAAAGTCGTCAACCCGCAAGTGAGCTATACGAACCGAGAGACCGCTGCATGTTGATGAAGATAGTGCCACCATTTACGATATAGGATGTCATATGGTCAGCACAATGAACCCTGCGGCTGGTATTATCAGTTTTATATACCGAGGTTGCTCCTTTATTCGAGTATCACCTCAATTGTCCTCACGAGGCTGAGTGTTTGCTAACTACACCACAGGTAAAAAGAGACTGTGATGAGTAAATAATTAAATTTAATACATACATGGGTCTACTTTGATTTATTACACACGTCTTTGTTTGTTCGCATGGTATTTCCATATAATTATAACCATAAAACTCACTTTTTGAACGAACAACACTCATGAACACGTCGCTAGCGCTTCTTTAACTTTAAGGTAAAGTCCTCTTCAAAATAAAATAAAACTGAATAACTTGTTTAAATATTTTACTTACTTGCAAGATTTCAACACCACTAAATGGAAAGGTAGATAATCTTTTGTTTCGCATACTTTAATGCTGGTACTAATTCATTGACAGGATGGATTCGTAAAGCTTAAATTATCTACATTTAACTAACTCTGAAAGGTAGCAAGCCTACCTTTATTGTTCCCACGATGATGAAGCTCAAATGAAAGAACTATACGTGTATCCGTCAAGGTAAAACTAAACTTTCACCACCGTAAACGGAATGTACATTCCTGTTCGATAACACTCTGGCCCTCCATTGATCATTATGTTACAATAGTGTAAAAAAGTTAGAAAAATACTACCTCAACCGCAATTTTTTAAAACCCAGAAAAATAAATAAAGAGTACACGCAAATTCTATATTGAACACTAGCCCAGTTTTACCATGTATGTATTAATGTTAAACAACTCTTATGATTTAAATAGTTTTACAACTATAATGTTTTGTTTTTGTTTCATTTACGTTGCACATTCGTCAGATGGCACTTACCTTTAAATGGAGATTTTAGAACCGAGCTGGTGTATTGTACCATTTTCTTGAGCAACTTCAGTCCAAAGCTCAATATTATCTTAAGATGTAAACCTTCTGGGAGAATGTCTGCACAAACCCTAATAAATAGTTTTTTTATATAAAAAAAACCTCAGCTTCGCAATGTCAACACGATCAATTTCTTGGTGAATAGATGTACAGTCTCAAGAACGCAGCCCCTTCTTCACGGGAAACCGCACAAGAGGAGCTCAGGACTTATTGAAACAAGAACTTCTTGGCCAAACACAATTCAAGAGGGGAAGGAAACAGGAGTCTCCTTTTGTCCAAGTAAATAATAAAAGGAAACATGCCCCTTCCTCACAAGATATTCTCCTGTTTCTTCTCCTGGTAGAGCTTAGTTATTTAATGCGATAGCCGCACATCAGGTGATTCTTGTTCAAGTTGAAAAGATTGCCATCTGCCCTTCAGCCCCTTTCTCCCACTCAGCCACTCCCTCATTAGAAATTGATGTCAGTCAGCGGGACTTCCCCCTTTATTTCTCTAAGACCTCTTATTAACTCCAGCAACCCTCATACGCTCCAGGGTTGGATGTACAATTCTACCATTTGGAGAAGCAAGCGTAGGTACCAACTTTACGTACGCAAGGTTAGTAAACTTTTCATTTGAGGGAAATTTATTTTGATTTTAGCAAAAGTTGTTTTTAATTATTTTCTTAAGATTATTTAATCGAGACAAGCTCAAACAGAAAACATATAACATAAATATTCACTTTCAAACAATCTAACTGTACTGTTGACCCAATCGATAACTAAATGAAAACTACACATTCCCCGATCTATTTTACTGTACAATCAACATAGGAAGGACCTTCCTTATCCATCAACTAGAAAATATACTTTCATATATCCATGCGTCATTAAATTTAATCGGAAATGTTTATTTCTAGTTGATTAATCAATACTTATAAAATAACACTAATAAGATAACAGAATGTTGTCAATTTTGATCGAAAAATTATTGTATTTTGTTGATGGACCTTCTTATGAAAATTGGACTATAGGATTTATTGTATTTATTTACTGTACGTCTTTACGTGAGACGGCAAATTTTCCGTTTTGAAAAATTTTTCCTATATATTTCCGGAAAATTTTCCATTATTATTTATGTAGATTAATTTCAACTGATTAGATGGAGGATGATGATGATGATAATAATTATAGTAGTAGTAGTAGTAGTAGTAGTAGTAGTAGTAGTAGTAGTAGTAGTAGTAGTAGTAAGAAACACCTGCTTCGGTGGCCGCACGGTTTAACACGCTACTCTTGCAATAGACTAGACTGCCGATGACGGGGAGATCGTGACTCGATCCTGGTCAAGTGCACTGAGGGAAGTTTTTCATAAATTGTTTTCCACTCTGACTTCATGTACATGCGGGTGCAAATCGTCTAATACAACCTTCTGTATCCCTAACACATTATCGTAATTAGTACATGACCGTATAACCCGAACATTTAGTAATACGCGCTGCTAAAAAAAAGTAATAAACAAACAAATGAATTCGAGCCTTTGAAAACTCATTATGTTCATAAATAATACTACATTTTTTTAACATGATTTTAAAGCTAACCCGAAAATTTTCATCTTTACTTTATGATTTAGTTTAATGTTTACTTCTTGCTAACTATTCGACACAGTAAACATTGCATGAGGAAAGAATGCCAAATACTGAAGGGGGAGACCAATGATTATTATTATTATTATTTTTATTAGCACCGCGTCTTACTACCCGTTCGGGTTATACGCACTTACGCTAATGTGTAATGGTAGGGTGATTGTGAGATGAAATGAAGGACCTACAGTTTAACGTGGAATCCGAACCACGGTGGCAACCTGGCATTCCCTACATTCACAAGATGTCTTGTCAGAGGTGAAGGAAGGGTTTGGCAATCAGATAAATCTTGGCCGGGACCGAGGATTGAACCCCGGCCGCCAGCATAGAAGTCTGACACCTTAGCCCTAGACCACCAGGTCACCGAGAGACCAATGATAACGTCATCAGTCGTTATTTTGACGTTCTGGCGTGTACACTTCGGTCAGCTTATGAAGGAGGCGCGTAAGCTCGATAGTTTAGGACTTACAATAGTTTTGTGTAGAATGTTCTTTTTTTATTTTTACCTTCTTCGAGAAACATTACGGATACCTAATCAACTTTCAATACAAGGTACGTGAAGTGTTTATAAAATGACTTCAAATAAGCGTGCTAAACCAACTATTCACAATGAAGGACTTATGTCCCATTTGTTATTTGGTATTGACTCTACTATAATAGAACGCTCCTCTCACCCCTCCACCTTTCAATTTCTGAAGGTGCCCGCTCATTGATGCGTTGCGTGGCGATGAGAATTTCTTCCGCCAGGGAAACTTACATGTATTCAAATGGGAGACCACGCAACGCACCAATGGGCGAGGGTAGGAGAAGCGAGGAGTCACAATATTTAATCTTCGTCACCCTTCGAACACACTCGGTAATTATCGGGTTAGTTTCCTGTACTTCGTCACTCAAGAAAGAATGAGTCACGTGCTCGCTTTTTAACTATTGAGGTTATACGATAGGCATAATCGAAAGATTTTAAGAATCGAAAGAATCATTTGAATGATTTTGAGAAGTAGTAAAAAGTCGGTAATAATCGGATGCTTTGCGTTACTATTATCTTCATCCTGCTGTCGGATCTCCTAACGCGCATTCCTTTACGTTTGCAGCCTATCAACATTTTCGTATTACTGTATTTAGTTACTGGTGCCAGTGTCAAAGACCAAAATACAGCCCCAACAAAATACTATACAGTAAATGCATTAATCACTTAATTACTTCGCCATTAATAGAAATACTTTTGCTTACGATTTGTATTAAAATAAAGAACATACATTTCCCTTTGTGCTTAAAAGAGTCTAAATAATTGACCCTCTAATATTCCCTACACATAAAAAATATAAGCTTACAATAATATTTATATATATTGGGTAGGTGATCAAATACTTTCGATTTAAGTATCTGAATCAATGATATGGCTCCTGAAAACTTCACTTAGAATCAAACACACAATTACTACTCGACAAACGATGACTCAAATTTGTTGGATAATGATATTTTGTGTTATAAGAATGTAAAATTATTTCAATGAATAAAATTAAATTAGGATCTGAATATTACGGCCGGACAATGTTGTATTAAATACATAAAAAGTATATACGTGTCTATTTAATAAATTTAAGTCAACGTTTAGAAAAAATCCATCAAACCGTTCGTGCTATTTGCGTTTGGTTAATTAGGAAGGTAAAATTTAAGGGAAATGAAAAAGAACAAGCTACGTAGTATAACTTATAATGTAGAAAAATAATCGAATCATTTTGTAATTTTCATTCGAATTATTTTTGGCTGATATTCGATTGAAACCACTTACACTTTGTATTAAATTATTCTTAGAATCATTCGAAAGCGTAAGGTCGGATATTGTATAGCAATGGAAACTATTTATTGAAAACGAACCTAATATAAACGAAGACCTGTGTAGAGAAATCCTGGAAACATTCATAAGCATAAGGTCGATTTTCTTCATCACTTCTGGCAAGGGAGTGGTAAGAGAATGAATCGGCCAGATCGCGTAAAGTCAGCTACTGTTTTCATTCGAATGATGAAAGAATCGAATGAATTGGTTATTCAGAATAATCGAATAAATCGATTCTATTCATCCGATTCTGCCCATCACTAGTATTGAGTGGGGCTGCTGCTTGACATCTCTTGAAGTTTATATTTTAAAGGAATGTTGTTCACATGTAACAAATTAATACCCATTAAAAGATTAGCTTTATTATGTTTCATTGTATTATTTCATGCAAATTAATATTAAATTTGAATTTATTAATTAAATTGTTTGGTGTCATTTTTATAAGTATTCAAATAAAAAAACGGGAACCATATAGTGGTTGACTACATGTGTTTCAAGTCTAATCGAGATATATTTATTTAAAAAATATCTATTACATAAAAATGGGCTAACGATTAGGATAATAGAAGCACGACTAAAATGTATCGACCCAAGTTAAAACTAGAAAAATAAATATGGTTTCTTTAAGGTGCTAGCATAAGATGGATCACAACTAATGAGGAAATTAGGGATATATTCGATTGGATAAAATTAATAAGGAAAGAAAATCAAAACAGTTGCGTTTTAAAAACTTTAATAGTCATAGTCATAGTCGAATGACATGCTCTGATGCTCCCTGAAGGGGAGCACGAGAGCAAGTTCCAAAGTTCCAACACGTACCGACCAATTGGTCACACCGTGTGGTTCACAAAAAGAGACGGGTAGTCGTGTTTCGCGAAGTTCTGAAACAGAGAAACGTATTATTAATAATGGTGAGGGAAAGAAAATTTGGGGAACCGAATAAGGGTTTTTAGAGTTACGTGCTGAGACACTACTCTATGGGGGGCTGGGTGAGAGCCTCCCAAACCACTGTTGTCACATCTCGCTTATCCGAGGAGGACTTTGGGACGTCGATGGCACCCACCAGGGTCGATGACGTAATTCCCAAGCCCCTGAATAGGAGGATTGGTGGCACCGAGAAGTCTGGCGTAGAAGGACTGCGCCAGTCCCCGGAAATGGTCCTTGATGGTAGACATATCCAGGTCGCGATACATAGTCTCATTCCGGACATACCAAGGTGCGCCCACAATGATCCTCAGACACACACTCTGGAAAGCCTGCATCCTCCTCATATACGTGTCTGCCAGGTGGACCCAAGCGGGGCACGCATAGTCGAGGATCGGTTTGAGCAACTGCTTGTACAGCGTCAGACCGTTCCTTGTTGACAGGGTGCTACGCCTGTTAAGCAATGGGCCTAGGATTCCCAGCCTTTGCCTTGCCTTGTTGAGTCTCTCGTTACAGTGTCGTCTCCAGGTGAGTTTGATGTCCAGCGTAAGTCCCAGGTACTTAACACTGTCCGCTCATCTGATCTGTTATCCGAACAGTTGAAGTGGGACCGGCCTGTAAAACTTTCTTTTCCATGTGAAGAGCACTGCTGTGCTCTTCTCCACGTTAATACTTGTTCTCCAGGTGGTCAGTCACCCTTCCAACTGCGTCAGGTGCGTCTAGAGTCGCCTCTCCACCAGCTGCCCTTGCCACAACTTTGCTACTAGAGCCGTGTCGTCCGCATACAGTGCCAACTTAGTGTCTGGGGATTTTGGGATGTCGTTCAAATACAGACTGAATAGCGCCGGGCCCACCATGGAACCCTGTGGCACTCCAGTCTGGATGCTTTTGACATGGGATGTGGCGTTCCCAAATGTAGTGAAGAAGGTGCAGTGGGATAGATAAGATTGAACAACCTTAACTAGGTAGAAGGGCAGATTCAGGGAGAGGAGTTTGAAAAGGAGACCTTCGTGCCAAACACGGTTGAAGGCCTTTGCCACGTCGAGAAAGACAGCACCAGTCAGCCTGTTGATGTTGAAGTTCCTCGTAACCTGCTCCACGAGCCGGACGAGTTAATGAGACTTAGCGTGTCCCGCCCGAAAGCCGAACTGCTCTTCCACAAAGATGCCCGCCTCACGAACATGTCGGGTCAGTCTCGTCAGTAGTAGTCTCTCGAACAACTTGCCCAGACAGTCGAGCAAGCTGATCGGTCGGTAGTATGAGCCTTAGGCCGGGTCCTTACCCGGTTTATGCAAAACATAGGCCGTTGGCATGCTTTCAGAGCTCGTGGAAGTGACTCAGGAACAGGATGGCGTTGAATAACTCCACGAGGAAGTTAATCGCCTCCAAGGGTAGCTTCTTGATGACCGCGTTACCGATATCGTCGGGTCCGGGGGCCTTATTTAGTCTTAGAGCGGCTATCGCCCACGATATTTCTGTCACTTCCGTAGGTTCAGGTTCATCCAAGGGTCTGTACTAGACCGCACCGATGACCTGAGCCACGTGCGCAACGTGCACCGGGTCTGACGGGTTGTCAATCGGTACAAATTGCACCTCTAAGTGCTCAGAGAGAGTATCGTCCTTCTCCTGGTCGGAGTTTACCACCCCGTTGTGACCCACAATAGGCGGCCTTGGTGCGGGGACCCGCATCAAGTTCCTCGTCATTTGCCACAGGGACCTGTCCTGCACGCACAGGCTCTCAATTTTGTCCTTCCAGACACTGTTCCGGTATTCTCGGACCATATCCCGAACCGCATGGACTTTGTGGCTCCAGTTGACCTTGTCTACCGTGTCCCTCGAGATTTGTCAAGCCTTCCTCAACCGACTTTTCTCCCGGACGTGCCTGAGGATAGAATCGGACAAAGAAGCCTGTGGCGCCCTTTTAGGATGGTGCCTCGGCGTCAAAGCTTCGAACGACTCTTTGATGGCGGACGTTATGAGCTCCGCACTGCAATCGATTTATGCTGCTGTTCGAAAGGTAGGGGTGGATCCCAAACTCTCTCTTAACACATTCGTAAACCTGTCTCAGTCAGTGCGCTTTAGGTCGGGTTTTTCGGGGGGTCTATAAAGGACACCGCGCGTCCCAGGCTCACAAGAACGGGGTTGTGATCCAAGTCTAGCTCAGCTAGAGACTTCAGCACTAACCGCCTTCTGATCCCTCTTGAGACAACGAAGTCTAGGACGTCCGGGAAACCAATGGGATTATGAGGAAAGTGAGAAGGGGTGGGAGGGCCGGAAGCCACCAGACCGTGTAGATCTATGACGTCGCGAAGCAATCCACCACGAGCGCACCTAATCCTAGAGCCCCATTAAGGGTGCTTAACATTGAAGTCACCACCGATTAAAACAGGCCTGGTACCTCGTAGCAGCACCTCTATGTTAGCCCTCTTAACCCGGTCTAACCGGCGGTAGGGAGGGAAGTAGATGGAAATGAGATGCACTGGGCTGGTCGAAGTCACCAGTTGGATAGCCGATGCTTCCATGTGTTGGAGGGGAGGAAGTGAGATGACGTGATGGTCAAGGCCCCTCCGGACCAGGACCGCCGTCCCGCCCCTTCCCATATCCCCCGCTCGGTCACTCCGGTGTCAGATAAACTCTGCTGACGAGAACTTTATTGCGGAGCGCAAGTGGGTTTCTCCCAACAGCATTACATCGACACGATGCTTTGCCAGGAAACTTTCAAGCTCAGCCTTTTTCCCCGCGACCCCGTTGGCGTTCCAGAGTGTGACCGTGAGCTCCTTCAGCACTGGTGGTCCACTATTGGAGTGTATTGCCATGAGAGACCAGGTAGAGGATGGTATGCTCCATGACCAGGTGGCCACGGTTACTCCTCGGAGACTCCTGGTTCCTTCCTCAAGAAACTCGATGAAAAGTGCCATGGGTCCAGTCGCGGAATACACTTGAGTAGTTCAATGCAAATTTTGAGCTTTGATGTATCATCCTCGGGTGTGGAAAGCGGGTCAAGTGTGAGGTTGGCCGTAGGAAAGGGTTGGAAGGGTGCAAAGGGGTAGGGGATGAGCAGAAGGTTGTGGGAGTGGGGGGGATTGGAGGGGGGGATAGGGAGAAGAGCAGTCTCGGACGGGCCTTCGACCGAAAGGGTAGAACTGGATGCCACCGGTTCAGGTATAGGGACTTTGGCAGGTGCCTCGGCCTGAGGTGGAGGGGTTGGTTACTTTGACAGGACACTGGCGAAAGATTGCACCAGCGGCTTTGGTGTTGGAGCTGGAGTCACTGTCGCCCTCCGTCCCGCAACGTGCCCCGAAGGCTTCTGGCCTTCACTTAGTCCATCCGTCCTCCCTTCTTGACCCTTGGAGGCACGCACATTCCCTGTCGACCGCAAGGACCTGTACGTGGGACAGTCCCGCTACGCCAAGGAATGAGCTCCTGAGCAGTGCAGGCACTTTGGGGAGATCGTCTCTTCTCCAGGCACCCGCCCCTCTCGTGGTCACCACCACAGAACCCCCACCTAGGATTAGCGTGGAAATCCCTCCGCACATGACCATACCGGAAACAGTTCTTGTACTGAACCGTTCTCCCGGAGACTTGTACTTCTCCACCCTGACGTGGAGTCCGCACAGGACTGATATGAAGCACAGCCTTGTGGTGGGCTCCCCGGGCGTCAGAGAGACAATGAATTTCGGCAACCGCTGCCTTACTCCGCTCTTCTGATCCCGCTTCTATTGGGAGAGCATCTGTGTGATGGATTTCACGGGGAAGCCCATCTCCAGCTCTTCCTGGATGTCATCAGGGTTTGTCCGTGTCAGGAGTCCCTTTACCACTACCCTCACCAGTCGCTACCGGCCCAGCTCGTAGGACCAATGCTGGATCCCCAAGCTCGGCAAGAACTTCTAGAGAGAGCGGTAATCTTCCTCCGAATCGCACTGGAAACGCACTAGATCCCTCGGCTGCCTGATTGCCCCTACAGGATCTCGAACCTTGGACCAGATGGTCCTCGCCACCTTGGAGTAGTCCTCCACATCACACAATATGATGGGAGGGCTCTTCCCCTTTGCTCTGCCAGCCGGCCCAGAGCCACTAGTACTGGGCTGGGGTGAGGCACGGCTTGCCTTGCTACCCGTAGGTTTCCGCCGCTTCCCACCTTTACCCAAAGCTAGCGCACTCTGGCCCGGGCCACCGCTGACCTCGCTCTCATCACCAGAGCTGTTGCCCAAATGGTTAGGGTTGCCGGCCTTTCCCCTTTGGCGGGGTCTTACGCCCCCCTGAACTCCTTCAGACTCATCGTCGGACCCCTGGCTCGACTCATCACGCATCAACGGGAGGTCTGGTCCTGAAGACAGTCCCTCTACGTCCACGTACTCGCACGAGCTGTAAACACACGCAAAGCGTGTGACCTGGTCTTCCGAGTGTGAAGAAAATTCAGCTGGGCGTTTCTTACCAACCGACACCCCTTGGCGGGAGGTGTCGGAGGTTACGCGGGTTTTTGAGAACCTTGCTATATCGCTTGCATCGGTGCCGCTTACAGCGGGTCTTTACTGGCAAAGGACGGCTAGGTTCCCCATGGTCAGGGCTTCCGTTGGCACCGTTAGGTTTCCACCCATCGTGCTGGCGGGAGCTTTCGCCATCCTTCCCGGTTTGCGGGCTGTCGGCCCTAAAAAGGGCCTTCAGCACTTTATGGCCATCAGTGGCACGCTCACTTCCTATAGTGGGAGGGGCCCCGGTGGGCTCGCCCGCATCGGCATTGCTGCCGATGCTTTGAAGGTGGCCGGCACCGCCCCAAAAGCTGAGGCCTGAGGGTACATTGCCGGATGCCCCGTTGGATCTGCCAGTGGCACGCGTGCCTCTGGTAGCTGAAGGGGCCCCGCTGGCTTCACCCTGGTTGAATGCATCCACCTCGCCGGTAATTGGCGATGTCACGCTAGCCGTTATGTTGGCCCTACAAAGGGCCGATTCATCACCAGAAGGTGACTCTTGCCGGGTGTGGTAAGTGGCACGCTCACCTCCGGTATTTTGAGGGGCCCCGCTGCCTTCACCCACCAAGCTGTATCTTGCGCCCACCTCCTCTGTAAATTGGGGCGTCATGCCAGCCTTGTTGACCCTATGAAGGGCCGATTCGTTGCCTGAGAGCGACTCCTGCTTACCTCTGGCAGTGGCACGCTCGGATCCGTTAATTGGAGCGGCCCCGTTGGCTTCGGTAGCGACCGCAGGCTTGTTGCCCCTCTAGAGGGCAGCTGCCGCTAAGGCTCCCGCCTTCGGGATTGTGGCAAACCACTTGCCAGCCGGCACGAGCTCCTTCCTGACCGGAGAAGTCTTCAGTCCCCGTGAACGGAAATTTTCAACTCCCCCAGAAAGGATGGGCAGAACAAGCTTGCCGTTGACGGCGGATCCCCCGTCGCTCGCTGCCAACTTTTTCCTGATCGGGGCCGGTCGCGTCCCGGGCCCGATATTCTTCCTCGCCTCATCCGGCGTTCTTCTCCTGACCCCGACGCCAACACTTTTCTTCTCCTTAACCGCAGGCTCCATCCAGACCGTAGACAAGCATTTGCCAAGTACGTTCAGAAAGCAAGGAACACGTAAGGGAGGCAGGACGACACCTTGCACATCCATCAACTTTAATATGCTCTGTACTGTAGGGACCACGCTCCCTTGTTTGCCTGTCTACCAGCTATGACTGTCAGAAGCAACCCTAAGAGAAGGAAGTTGGCTTGTTAAAGCCTAAGAGTACCGATCTGTAGTCACAGACCATAACCTCTTTTTTTGGAAGTGTTTATTGGTTGTGGGGTGCAAATGGAGTTTGGGAAAGGATTTGTGTATTGGAGAGCGTGTTTTGTTGTGGAGTAAACTATATCAGGCCATAGTACACTGTGATGGTAGACACAAGTGCAGTCAGGCCCCATGTGTAAGTTGATGAGCTGGAATAAAGCACAAAATTTATGTTAGACACCAAGTAAGGGATGGATGAGTGATTGCGAATATGTGAAAAACGATTACTTGACAATTGTCAAGTTGGGTAGAGTGGATGGGTTTGTTAATATAAAAGTGATGGGGACTAGGACAGGCTAGTCGGGGATTTTTGGAGATGGGTAGGGACCTTCGACTCCATTCTTGGCTTTTTGTATCTGCTGGGTTCTCGTGGGTTATAATACCCAAGGTTTCAGATTATTTCGTTTTCCTCCAGAAGTAGGGTTGTGCTGTAGAAACTTCTGTCCTGGTCTTGGTATAGCTCTCTTATAGTTTTGGTCCCAGTTTCTGCATGGATGAACGCATTGTTTGTTCTTGTTGTTATAACAAGTATACATCTGAGTACCCTGTTTTGAATCGCTTGGAGCTGATTCAATACATTTGTTGCAGCATAGCTCCAATTTCGTTTTATTAAGGAATGAATTCACCCAGAACCCTGAACTGTTCCTGTGGCTGGATCCTCCTTTTTGTTATTCTGATTGCCGTGGATTTTGCCGTGTTAACTATTATCCTCCACCTCTCCAGCCAGTTTCTGTATGGCTCGTGAAACGTTGCCATTGACCATACTATAAACTAACAGCTCTGGTTGTTGAACATGCTATGAATTAACAGCTCTTGGTGATTGATGTTATGCAGCCACGCTTTAAAACAGGTGCATTATTTTCGTGTCAATTTGGCTGATCACCGGTAAATTGTAATATGCAATAACGCCGTTCATGTTTGATGTGCTTGAGTAGGGAATAATTGCGATCATTTGACCTCTGAGTCATTCTTCTCAAGATGAATTGAGGTGATCTGCGTCACTCTTATCTGCTTATGATAGTTGTTTTTATTTATTTAGCAACGCGTCTTACTACCCGTTCGGTTTATACGCTTAAGTACTAATTACGCTAATGAATTAGGAATTGGGAAGGTTGAATTTAGAGGAAGTGAACCCGCATTTGCGTGGAGGGAGAGTGGAAAACCATTTAGGAAAAACCACCCCAGCTCACCCGACTGAGATTCGAACCTCGATCTCCCGTCCTTGGCAGTCGAGCTCAACACGACTAGCGCGTTAGCTAACTACGCCACCGAGGCGGGTCTTATGATAGTCATCGCGTACATACTCGTATAATAAGAGGCTGGGGAACACGCGACATTTTGAGGTGTTCGGTGTGGCCTTTTCACATTACTGCCAGTTATAATATTTATCGCTTGTAAATTATACATTCTCAAACTTAAATTGTATCTCTACAATATAACAAAATGAAGTTGGTCTAGTGGTAAAGTGCTCGCCTCAAGATACGATGTTTGTGGGTTCAAACCCAGCCGAGAATGACTTGTTTTTCTTGAGAGATTAAAATCCTTAGCACAACTCCCTTTATAGAAAACTAAAGCCGTAGGTACACGGTCCCATTCCGATTGTGGCATGTGAAAATACCCTTCCCGGCAAAATTGGTAGGCCCTCGTGCTCGCTCGTAGAAAATCATTGTGTAAGGCAACAGGGAACTAACTATCAAAATTTCTTAACTTCCCTAATTCATGTGATTTCCACCAGATGGTGCAGGCATCACTAACAAGCCGAAGGGCCTGAATTCATGCCTAGCTCCGGATGGATGGAAATTACATCAAAGCAAACTTCGGGTTGGTTACTAAGAAGAAAAAACCAAAATTGTTTTATTAACTGTTGAGAAGTTTGGTTTGGGAAAACTAGTAGGCTCTTTTGCTCTCACTCATAGAAATTCTCGTGTGCTTGAGTAAGCAGTCGGTTTAGAGAGTGCACGTTAAATATCTAATTAAATAAAAACAACTATTCTTGAATTGTTTCTATTAGATGCTATATTTTTTAAATATAATCCTTATTACATACTTATATATTTCTAAGCAAGTTCTTACAAAACATTTCTACAGTTGAATTTTAAAATTAACCCGAATCTTTGTATAACAAAAATGAGAAAAGTGGAACAAAAAATTATCTAAAATATTTTACAATTTATTATTCATTTTTTTTAATGTGTTCCTCTATGAATATATGATAAATATATGTAAAATTAAAATTTTCCTCTTTGAATCAAAAGGTAAAAAAGTGAACTTAAAACCGTTCGCTAATTTATGGGTTACTTAAAAGACATTAACTTATATTTATATCGGTGACCTGGTGGTCTAGGGGTAAGGTGTCGGATCTCTGTGCTGGGGTTCGGGTTTCAATCCTCGGTCCCGGCACAGATTTATCTGATCATCGAACCCTTACTGCACCTCTGACAAGACGTGTATTAATCACAACTTGCGAATGTGTGGAATTCCAAGCCTCCGCGCGGCGCGTCCTAGTGGGCGATGAGCTTTAAGGTGATCTCTTCAGGATTCCACTCAATATTAAAAGGGTGTTGCCGCTCGTACCGTTCGGTGACACATGGTTTGAGTTATGAACCATTTAGTTGTATATTTTTTGTTTGTTTTTGAGCTATGAGGCTGTACTTTTGCTTATATTATTCTAGATGACCGTGCTCGAAAGCGAGGGTTATTATTGGTCTGAGCACGCAAATGTTTCCTTTGCTTACTGCCGATAACAATGGTCGTAGACCTTTCCACGGTTTCCGTCACACCGTTCCCACCCCCACAAAAGTTTTTTTTTTTTTTGTAAAACACATTATCTTTGAAATAAGAGAAACGGTGTTTTCTGGAGCATTCTGGAGAGGTCATCAAGGTACAAGGACAAGATGAAGTCGTTTCATATTGCGCGCAATCTCTTCATTGTATCACACCTACTTAGAGACGTTAAGGGTCGTAGCCTATTTATAATGTAATCTCGGGAGTCCCCCAGCCTTCCAATACATGAAATAACAAGCAGTTCATGTCAAAGGTGGGATTGGCTCACTTCTAAATCTCGATTATATACACGTTCTTCTTATAACTGTGTATACACTCATTTTAACTTGACCGATTATATTAAGATATACACATGGTTTAATATGTAAGGGTAAGGCTGCCACCTTTCAGGGTAAACGGAACGGATACAGTATTTCTAACACCTATGTCTTGTAATGTAAGTACGAATGCTGATAGATAGTAGACAAATAAATGATACAACACAATTGCATATACTTTCCTATAAAGTGCTTTTATAGCTGTAGACGTATAGAATAAGATTTTAGAAAATTCAATATTAATAAACTACTCTTAAATAACATTTCCTCATAAAAACAACCATATTATTTTGTTACTCTTTGAAACCTTCAGTTATAAATGTTGAACAAAATTGCTAGAACCACCAGTAAACTGCCCTTAAATAATGTTTCCTCCTAAAAACAAGTATACAGTGTTATTTATTTCAAACACTGCCTATAGATCAATTCCAAACAAAATCGTTAAATCCATTTTGAAAAATGTATTTTTTCTTAATAAATAAATCAATCATCATCTAACTACTTAATTATCTACTTCAGTGGTCGCGTTGTCTAACGCAGGACCCTCGTGTTATACTGGTTTACCAATGACAGCGAAATAAGGAATAGACTACAGATAGGTTGTATTGATTTTTTCCCAATAATGTTCGACTCTCCTTCTATGCAAATGCGGCTACAATTCATCTAAAATCTACCTTACTCAACATTAGCGTAATTAATGTATGCTCATAGTCCTAACGGATACTAAGATGCTATAGTAAAAAATCAACAAAAAATACTTAACCTTAGAGCTAAAATTAAAATCACTATTTCGGATCGAAATATGACCATATTTTATCCAAATAACAAGTTTGAACGAAATCCGTCAAACATTTCCTACTCTAGCCTTATATTCAATCAGACATACTGACATATTTTTAAAACTTGGTTGTTTTTTTTAGTTCGGGAAGCACATAAAATGTCAAGATCCATAATAATCTTGGGGCCGAAAATTTTCACACGTTGTAGTACTTTATTTTCATGAGAAAGTAAAAAATAATTTTCCAGCTAGCCACCTTTTGTACCGGTCTCTACATCTTGCAGCGAATGTTGGCAGCGAAATTAACTCCTCACAAAGTCAAACATCATTAAGCCGTAAGTCCACAAAACGTCTGTGCTATGAGAAGCCCATGCGATGAATCGTTATTAAAGTTTCATTGCGGCAAAGGGGAAAGCAAGAAGAAATAAAACTTGATTCATTGTTTTCTCCTCCGACTTCTCCCCATTTTTTTATATCACTTTCTAGGCTTATTAAAAGTAAACATTTGAAATAGGAAGGTGTTTCATTGTGAGCATGCTTTCAAGTTAAGTAAATAGTTTCCCCCAAAAGAAAACCAAGAAAACGCAGACTATTTTTTTTAATCTTCATAAATAGATAATTACATACAGCTTGTTCCAAAGTTTCATGTTCATAATCAATAGAAAGCCAGACTGATTTTCATGAACGTGAAATGGGGGGAATAACCCCAATTGAGTATAAACAACAGGTCAACTAATCTTAGACTACGACCATACTTGCGACTAGGGTGACAGCACGCAATCCCTTGTTATATAATTATGGGGGTGGCCATACTACGCGACTCTTCCCTAGCGAAAGCTACTTGGTCGCTAACGGAAGTGACCTTGGGTCTCTCATATAAATCACTTTGTTCGACGTTCTGGCATATTGGTTGGCGACGGCCAGCTCGTAAGTGTGGCCGTAGTTTTAATAAGCGAAACGCTGCCACAAAAAAAAAAGTTATTTTTTATGTCGTTCCGTTACAGACTTTATATTTGATTAATTAACTTTCCGCCAGGGTCGTTGTATTTGCGTGTATTACTAACATTTTTAACTGTAAATATAAAATCGCCTGTGACCGGGTGCATAATAACATCATCACAGACTCTGCCTTAAAATATAAGTGAAGAATGGCCCCGGACACGGGACAAATCCTGGATAGCTCAGTGGTTAGAGCATTGGCGTACCAAGCCAATGGTCCTGGGTTTGATTCCCATGTTAAGGCCTCATTCAATTTAAAGAATGTGTTATTGACTAATTTAATTATAACACCCGTCCCTGTCATCGAGGTCTACTACAATCTTAAGAGCTCCTAGTTTTATCCCGAGGGTTGTCTGAAACTAAATTTAGTATGTGCGTTCATCTTTTCATACAAATATGCCCATGCTCGTTAGTAATCAGTAGATTTAACCTGGATATAGAAGGGATACAGTCCTACTGTCATTGCAAGAATTGTATCTGAAAACTAGAAAAGTGACTAGGTTTACTTTCACATATTTATACGTCAAGTGTTTTGAACTTCAGCCATCAATTTCAATAATTAAATATAAATATATTATCAATACCTATAAAATAATACTACTAATAAAGTAAAATTCTGTGTTTGTATTTTCTAAATCACTCTTTCTATGAAATTTGGGCTGTATGCTAAATACAACTAATTAATAATCTAGAGTTTTTGTTTTTACTACATAGGGCCCATTATATTTTATGCAAATTTATATTCTTAACTTTTAAAGTAGTGTAGGCTATATCTAGAATAAAATGAAACGAAATCTTATCTGTATTGATATTACATTTCTAGTGGCATAATCCTTTTTAATATTCTTGGTATACATTTTCTACAAGATTGTTTTTTTTTTATATTCTTTTAAAAGTTTCGCTATTTATTTTATACATATTGAAAGGCTAATGAAATGCATCTTGATATTATTATTTTTTTACTTTCTGAAGAAAACAAATTGTCAGCTCATAGAACTAAAAGTTTTACTCTTTATTTTAATAACATTCGTAACAATAAAAACATGACTTTTCTTTTTATTTCCATACATAATGTTTAAAAAAAAGTGTTGTTTGAAATACAAAGCACAGCAAAAAATAAACTTTTCGTGAAGCTTTAAATGAAAATAGAAACCACTCCAACATTATTATTGATGATGTGTGAATTATAATATTACCTTTTGTTAGTGTGTAAGCAATTTATAAAATTATATTTATTTCAAATAAACAATAAAGAAAATTAGTTTGTCCATGAGTATTAGGCTAGCGGGTATATCATCAACTTTTATAACCGTGAGGTTTGTCTTTGGACCCCAAACTGGAGCATTGAGGATGTTTATTTTACAGTATATTTAATATTTTGTGAGACCATGCTGTATCTCGCTACACTCTTTTAAGTTAAACAGTAAACATGTTTTTATATGAGCAATCTATCTATTTTATTGTTTCCTCTATTATTATTCTTAATTTGATGTTGACAGATTCCCAAACGCAAACTTAAACTTTAGATACATGGATATCTGGTGGAAAAAAATAATCACAATGTTTACACACCGAACGTTTTTAATGAAACTGTCATATCCAGAAACTTGTATTCCATTATTTTAGTGACACTGGTTTTTTTTACTCTCTCATTTCATTTAATCGCCCCCTTACCTTCTCTACCCAACCTCTACCAAAACATGTAAAACGCGACAAGCGGTGCTGTGGACAGTTTTGAAATAACGCCCTACCTCCTCTCCTGCTGTTCCTGGCGACACAATTCGAGCGCCGTTGACGACTAGCTATCGTAAGACAAAAGAGGAATGTGGAAGGAGGGGTGGGGTGTAACCGGTACACACACGAGGCTATCCCCCGTTCCCCCCTTGGGATCGCAACAAATGAGCGCCCCATTATGCGGGGTGACTCGGACAAATGCCTCCTTCTGTTACAGCGGGGATACGTACCAGACCGCTCATCTCGGTGACTATTCTGCCCCATACACACGGCTGGGCCGATCTTATCATACTTGATTCAGTAGAGAAATATTTGCTGGAAAAAATAATCGTAACTTCCACGAAATAACCAGTGGTGTTGGATAGACGGTGAGATAAAAAAAATATAGCTCAATGGAGAGAAAAACTAAAATAGGAATATAAACGGTGGCTAAATAAAAACCAATAAGAAAAATAAAATATAAGTGTAAGACTAGAGGATGTATCAACGCCACTCATAATGTAACAAGTAACATAGAAACGTAATTCAACGAGCCAGGGGCTGCACCGAGATGCGCGTGTGTTTTTTTATTCACCATAATAAAGCATTTTTACTATTCAAAATGTCCATTATAGGTATGAGAAAATCTTTTTTATATTTAACAAACTCTTTCAAACATATAAATAATACTTTCCTTTATAAAAAATTTAATTTGGTGTTCTGGCGGTCTAGGGTTAAGGTGTCAGACTTCTGTGTTGGGAGTCCGGGGTTCAATCCTTGGTCCCGGCATAGATTTATCTGATTACCAAACCCTTCTTTCCCTTCTGACAAGACGTGTATTAATCACAACTTGTGAATGTGTGGAATGTCAGACCTCCAGCGTGGTTTGGATCCCACGTTAAACTGTAGGTCCTCCATTAGCGTAAGTGCGTATAGCCCGAATGGGTAGTAAGATGCGGTACTACTACTACTACTACTACTACTACTACTACTAATAATAATAATAATATAAAAGACATTCATCGGTGGCCATTTGAATAGAGCTAAATGCTATTTCTAAGCTAACGAGTGGAGGATACTCTCACGTTAGAATAGTTTGTATCTAACCAAACATTTATTTAATAATTGATACAAATTATACTTGGATGTCATCAAAGTAAATTTAAAAAGATATAACAATCTTAGATTACACTATAAAATACCGGTATGATATGAATATAAAGAGTTAATTTAAATTAGCTCTTTTTTCCGTGACTACATTTTACGATCGAATATGTATAAAAAAGTGATAAGCTTGTTTAAACTTGCGTTTCCTGATTAATTTTTTATTAAAAAACGCTTTTTTTAAAACAAGACCTAGACGCTGAGCTGAGGAAAAGAAAAATGTGTTAGTATGCTAGGATCGGGCGTGTAAGGGGGGTTGGTATAATGAGAGAGGGTCACGTATAAAGAAAGAGCTTGGGAGAGCATTTAGCTCCCAGCTACGACAAAGATGCAGCCCCAAGGGCAAAGAAGTTATTACAGATTAAACGGTGGCAACAGCAGTGGTGGCACAGGTGAAATAAACTGACAATCAAGACTCCACTCGCAACCCCTCAACCACCCCGACCTAAGGGGTATTGGTGCGCGAGTTAGGGGCCCTCATTAAAGACTTATGAAAGGTAAGAAGTCTACGTCGCAGAGAGAGCTCATTTGAAATACAGGTTGGGGGTGGATAATCTAATACGAGCTTTCACCTTGCGGAAAACATCGTTAACAAGAAAAATGCATCAAAATGACTGAATTGATATTTTTTATTTGATACGAACTAGAATATAAATAACAAAACAATAGGTCCCATAGAAAACAAGCCCGGTGATATGTAAAGCTTAGATTTCAAATATAAATGTAATAAAGTAACCTTTTAAAAATACTAAAAACGTTTGTGCTTTAAATTGGTCTCGTTTTATTTAAGGAAAATTACTAGAATTATAGTGACGTGAAAAAATATTAAACCTCCTTTCTAATATATAAACTTTTATAAATCTGAAAGCTACCAAAAGAGAATAGTTAATTTTTTTTATCTTATAATATTACTTTAGTTTCTACAACTATAGAACCTGCATTTTTGATCTCACAGTCTGAGTCGTTGGTCTTGAAAAAGACCGCTGACCAAATAAAGGGGAGGTAAAGGTTTTTGAATCTTGACCTGGTACGCATGGGGTGGGTATTCATATGTGATTTTTCAGTGTAGTTTTCTCACTAGCCTTCCACGCTAATGCAAATGCATTTCCTTAAGTTAACTTTCCAATCCCTGGTCTATATCTTGAGCCGTTAAAATAACCAATGAGTTTGAATGTACACACACAAACAAAACAAATGGTACAACAGAATCGCGCAAACTTTTTCATATTGTGTATGATACTAGGGAAGAAAATTTTCAAAATAAGTTTTCATTAAACTATTCTTGAGTAAGTTTTCCTCTTAAAAACAAACACATAATCTTTATAATCACAATAAACACTATTTATAAATTTTAAATCAAATTGTTCACATATTTTTAACAAATTCCAAATTTTCAAAAATAAGTTTTTTGTCAACTACTTAAAATTATTTTCAATCTATACAGATAAAAATCTATTCTTATTTATCATTGAAAACTATTCCTAGATACCCACTTAGAACTCATTCTTCAAGGCCAATTTCAAAGCATTTCCAATTTTCTATAATGTATTGTCAGTAAACTACCCTTAAATTAATTTATTTTATAAGAATAAACATATCATTATTGATCATGTAAAATAAAACCCCGATACCACTTTTGAACAAAATCACTAGATCTGTTTTTTGAATAAAATTTTACAAAAATTAGTCATCAGTAAACAACCATAAAAATGGTTTTAACAAATTATATGTATAAAAAAGTATTTATAATGTAAAAATCTTAACTTTACCCATTTTGAACCGAATCACTTGAGATATATTTTTTTAATATTCAAATTTTTAAAACGTCATCAATAAACTACCCTTTAACGAATTTTTACCCAAAAACCCATTAGGTATACAGTGTTTTTTGAGAGTTTATTCACTCCCTAGAAATCCTTTTTAAACAAAATCATTACAGCTATTTTAGGAAGACTTGGAATTCAACAAAACTACTCATCCCTAAACTACCCTTAATTTGAGAGTTAGGGTCAAAATTAAACAAAAAAATCCTGAGGCATTGATTGCTCTATAACATAGATATAAATTTTGATCCATCACACCTTTTCAGATGTATGGCCAAAGACAGACAGACATGGTGACAAAAATAATGGTAAAATCCACTTTTTTGTTTCGGACACACGCAAAACGTAAAGATTCACCATAATCTCGAAATCGAGCATTTTCACGATTACAATACTTGCTTTTGATATAAGAACGTAAAAAGTTATGGACATACTTGTAAAGTTTAATAATACAAAGATAATAGTAATGTTAATCAAGAATTTTACAAGCACAGTTATGAAATGGTTAATATCATCACAAGACTGATAGGCCTACCATTCGGCTGGGAAACAAAAAAAAACTATATTAATATTTACTCTCTCTCAATAGCATTAGAATCTCGAAAGTTCACTACCGCACTTACAAAAGTATATCCCCTATCTTGAACTCGTTCTATCCAAACCACCTCGTTACACCCAATCTCTTTCAGGTCTTCCCATTGATCTCTTTCCATTGGGTTTGCCAGTCAATACCGTGCAAACGGATATAGTTTTTCCAATCACGCTGCATGTCCTGTCCACCGTAAATTGCGAGGTTTGACTAACTTAACTATGGTTGGTGATTAGTACAGGGTATCTTAACTCATCATTATGTAACCTTCTCCACTCTCCTTCAACTTCAACTTTGTTTTCGAACACCCTAAATCTCTTTTGTTTATTTAAGGTAATATTATTATTAATAGTGGACAGTGTGACAAATGAAGAACTCCCCAAAAGAGTGGGTGATGAGAGAACCATTTTGGTGGCGATTCTTCGTTATAAATCAAATTGTAACTGACAAATTCTTAGGAGAAACTGTATTATGCACGTCATAAAAGGCAATGTTGAGGGAAAGAGGAGCTTAGGAAGGAGTAGGATTAAAATATTGGATAACTTGAAGGAAAGAAGATAATTCTGGCAGCTGGGTGCATTAGCAGTCTAATTTCACTGACAAAAGTAATACACCTGTCGTAAGACAGAACACCTAATAATAATAATAATAATAATATTAATCATCTTTGATACTGTGTAAGATGAAATGTATTTGAGAAGTAAATAGTCCATCATTAAATGCAGTAATAAGGAAAAACTCAAGACCACACAGGTGGGAATGCAAACAAAAAGGTCATTCTGACCCAATCTGTTTTTTTAGGAGCAAGAAATTCGGCGTTTTTATCCTGGCCTGGTGTACTGAAGTGGTCTCTCCTAAATGGGTTTTAAATCTCTTTCCGTGTAAATGCTGGTATATGTCCTATACATTTTACATTCCTCATTCTTAATTAGTGCTAATATGCGGATATAGCGAAAAGATAGCTAACTGGTGGGTGAGGGGCCATGTAGAACTTAACAAAATTAATTTCAAATTAAGGACTAGCTAAAACTAAACATTGAAGTGTCAGCCGCGGGATCTGGAGCGACCAATCTACGCAAGTTAACCTCCTTGGGAAGACAACGAGACTCTACCAAAATTCAGGTCAAGCAAGACGACACGTGTGAAGGAAGATCCTGTAATTAGATCCCCTCCCCTTAGTATCTTGGTGGGTCGTGCAGTGGTGGCTGCAGACTAAGCTCTCGGAGGAATACTCTGACGAGGGCCTAACTGCTGAGTGAGCTCCGTCGGACGTGGAACGTGATTAGTCCAAACCTTCCAACCCCCCCCCCCTTCAACTCCAAAACTACTTCTTCGCACCCTTCACTGACCCACTAACACAGGGCAGTTCTCAACCACTGGTGCATGGACCATATGTGGATAGAGGCCATCAATACTTTGCAAAGTTGAGATATGTTTACTCACCACAATGGAACAGACTCGCCTAAATATTAGATATCCTTTGCTTTCTATGTCAAAAATAATGTGTCATAAATGACTCCCATTAGTTCCATGGTGATCGTTAACTAGGGATTTTATTTTATAAAAGTTTCTTAATACTATTTATTTTGGGTTGTAAGCTTTCCTCTTGACCGATGCAAATACGCGTACACTTCATATAAATTAAACCTTCTTCATTCAAAGTAATTAGTACATATGCGTATAACACTGAAAGGAAGTGAAGTGCGGTAAAAAAAATATATTTTTAGAAGTCAAATGTTCGTCTGCAAGTGAGTTCCGCGGAATTTGGCTACACTCTAATTTTGAGAGGAAGGACCTTATTTGACAACTAAAAAACTAGTAAATTTACTTTCACGTATTCATACGTCAGGTCATATTATCTGCTGCTATTACTTTTGATACATATTATTAATACCCATAAAATAACACTAACAATATAATTAAATGTGATCAACGTTGACAAGAAAAAAAGGGTTTATTTTCAAAAAGACTATTTCTATGAAAATAGGTCTGTAGGCCTACTTGAAGGGGGAATAAAGTTAGTTCTTGGTTTTGCACAGTTTTACCCAACACAGTAACTGTATTAATCTCTAACCTGCTCCGGTGGCCGCATGGTCTAACCCGCTACTCTCATGATAGCTTAGACTGTCGATGACGGGTAGATCGAAGCTCGAATCTCTGTCGAGTGTACGGAGGGTGTTTTGTCCACTCAACCTCCTCGCTAATGTGGGTACACATCTTCTAAATATGATCTTCCTAATCCCTGAAACCATTATTGTTATTAGTATACAAGCGTATAACCAGAACTTAAAGTAATACACGGTGCTAAAAAAAAGTTTATCTTATATCTTTGCTTACTGCGTCTCTTTAAACATAATTAAATTTGTTTCTTAAACTTTACTTTAATATTGTTTTGATTATGAAAATATGTTTTTAGGTTTTTAAAATACATTTTAAAAATTAAGGAAAATTACTCCATTTGATTCCAAATATATTTTTTGTAATGTTCAACTGATCATACCTAAACAAACACTAAAGAACGGATTATTAAACTCACTTTTGAACTTTTTAATTGCCTTGCAGGCATCGTATCCTTTATTTGAGATAAAGGGATATTTTATTTTACATCTCGTCGGCTCTTTCCTCTTCTTTTACTCGCTTTCTTTTGCTCTGTATGCTATCAAGATTTTTTATCTAATGTTCTTTAGTAAATAACAATGTATATTCTCATATATGTATCTACATTCTTTACATTAAATGTTAATACTAGTTGTATAAATAATTGCCACGCAACATACCCGTAGCGGGTTTTCATTTGACCGAGAGGTTAAAGCTCTTATTTCGGTCGGGTGCACTGAGAGGTGATATTGCATATATTGTGGGTGCATTTCTTAAAAACTAATCTTGCCATCCTTATCGCATAAATTTTGCCTCTATTTTAAACGAACAAGTAAAAAAAAGGGTAGATTGCAAATTATTATTTATCTATTTATTTAGATATATAGTTTTAATTTTGAAGATGATTCACAACAAATTACGCATTTATTCTTAATAAAATTAACTTCACATCATTTATTTATTTATTATACATTTTGTTTTAATATCTAAAGTGAAATATACAATAATATAGAACCTTTTTTCCTAAACTGTGGTACGTGTACCGGTAGGAATACATGAAGGATTTCGGGGGTAGTCAACTTTCCTCAATGTTGTATCAAGCATAACATTTTATTTTAATACTAAGACGTCTGATAAATTAACTCAGATGTTGACGTGATACTATGGACTTTAATAAGCCTTTATTTCCCTCTGTTATGGCTTTAGTTAACTTTCCATTAAAGCGTTATTAACATTTCGAAACGACCGTTTATAAATACTCTTCAAGCTACCAGGTATTTGTTTGATTTTTTTTTTATGAAGATATGTAAGGGGTACGTTAACTAGTTCATGGCCACGAAAGAGACACGTAACTGCCGTAAGTTTGTAAAACACTACTCCATAGAGGGTTTCTGAAATCTTTATGATGAATCGTGGTCTGAATGCATATGTTCAACTGATGCCATGGGATCCTATAAAATTGAGTCGGCTTTATTTATCAAAATAAAATGGATAGTTTATTCCGTTATTTATTATCTTACTTACCTCATAGCGTGAGAAAGCTAAGGCATGGTGGTTTGAATTTTAAAAACGGGTACTCGACAGTGCCGCTATTTTGTTTGTTTTATTTTATAGGTATTAGTACTATATATCAAAAATGACAGCCGCAGATCACTCCACGTATGAATACGTGAAAATAGATATTATACTAACTTCTCTAGCTGTCATAAAAGATTATTCCAATGAAAATTGGCCTAGGCACTTACTGATCTTGGTTCGTTGAATTTTATTCTAGATTTGATATCCCGAAACTATCTTGTATTCAGTACCCATCATAAAAAGTTGCCATTGTTATAATCTAAGTCCCACTCTTTAATCAATCACTATTTGTGAACTAGATCGTACATATTATTTTGAAAGCGCATTGCATTATTAATAATTTCGATATTGTGGTGAAAAAAAACAATTGTGATATTGTTATATTATAATATTCTGTGTCTGTATCAGTGTCTTCTGAATCTTGTTTACATAACAACAGTTAACATCAACATGTAAAATAATTGTGCTTTTGTTGGGCGCAACTCCTAGGATCTAGGAGAAAAATAATAATAAAAAAAACATTTACCTCGGCTAATTCAGACAGTGGCACAACGACTCTCAATACTCGAGACCACTGGGGAATACTTAAAATAAAACATGAGCAATTTAAATAAAAATGGGTTGTTGAAATATAATGTAATTTAGACTACAATAAAAATAAATGTTTAAAATAACAATTATTGGAACTTTTGTTTGTTTATTATTGTTTCTTTTTTTACCACATCCCAATCCTACCTATGGAATTCCGGATTGTTATAATTCTAATTTGTCAAAATAAAATAGTATTGTTGACACAAAAAGAAGAAGAAAAAAATCAATACAATTATTATTTAGACATAAACTAAAATGTTAATTAATTCTCTGAATTAGATAGTCTTTCTGAAAGTTCTTACATGATTTCTGATATTTGATAAAAAAAAAATCATATGACTTTAAAGTTGAAGAGTTGGCTTGACCTCACCCATGAATTAGTCCATGCTGAAACAACTCCAACTTCAGAAATTTGTTTCACTTTATTAATGTTAACTCGTCCACAATTCTTAAAAAAGTAAACAGTCTAGCTCTTGCATATACACTTAGCTTTCCATTTGCTACTCACACTTTACTTTTCAACAATTACTTCACTTTAAAAATAAATTAAATTAAGAGCTCCACAGATTCAGCTCCATGTTAGACCAACACCGAGGAAGAAGATCCAGTCTCCTACCGAAAGTCTTCCAAAATCAAATTTAAAAATGTTCTATTCTTTACTTCCAAGTCCAAAGAGAAAACTAATATTAAAACCAAAAGATAAAATGCTGGCTATGGACTAGGGAAAAAAATCAATTACAATGCAGGTTTAATATAAATATTAAAATATATCCCAATGAATATGAACAATGTTTTCTTGAGGAATTAAATGTTTATTTCCATCTGTCAAAATTGAAAAGCGCGCTAGTTTGGAGTTATTTACATCTTGCCTTGTTTCCTTTTCTTCTTCTTTTACAATCACGAGACGCACCGCCCACTTGTTTGACAGATCTGCGCATGCGTTGAAATCAATCATAGTCGACATTCAAAATAAATAAAAGAAGCGTCAACAAACTTCTTAGAAGGATAATTATAATTAATATGTTTAATAAAAGGTAAGTGTTCTTCCTTAAGTCAAAATTCCTTATTTAAATTATTTAAAACAATGTTATACGTTGTTTCTTTTGTGCTTTTACTTTATTGAATGGATGTAAATAGTATTATTTGTCAGACCGGCAATACAGCGGCCGAACTTTGAAGTGTTTAATTTCACACGAAATTAAATTGGAAACTATTCACAAAAAGTAAAAAATATAGGGAAATACATGGTAGGGTGGCAAATAACGTCACAGTATAGGCCTAAATAACATAACATACTTATGTATTTATTATTTATTAGTTTAAAAGTGTTCATTACTATTGTTCAAGATTATAAAACTTTCTGCGTTGATTCCAAAAGGTCTGAACGTTATATTTGACCTGTAAGGTTCAAATGTCCCACACCTTAGCTGAATCTACTGAATTAAGAGTATCGTGTTCTTTTTCTGGCATTGTTACAAAATGTACCATTGGGGAAATTGAATTAATGGCTGCTGGGACAAGTGTGTTTTCTATTGTATATATTATTTTGAATATGTTGATAGGTTAAGTAAACAATTAAAGTGGGGGCGGGGGCCGAGTGATTAGCTGGTGGTCTTGTTAATTAACTTCGCTAAAATGGTGCCCCTTTTTAGTCATATTGAATACTAGTTTTTTTAAATACTTGTATTAATAAATAAACACCTGATTAAAAGGCTTAAATATGTTACTTTAAAACACTATCGGCTATACTATAAAGACATTATATTAGTACATTTGAGTAAAACTGTTTCTTAATTAAGTTTAGAGGTAAATAGTCAAGAGTATGGAAAAGCCAAAATGTCGTCCAATTACTACTTATTTGAGTGTTTAATTCAATACTGTGTGATTTATCTTCATATATATATATATATGCTATCAGTTCATACTCATATACAGTTTGTAAAACCTGGCCCCATTCATGTACAATTAAAGAAGATAGTATATATATATATATGCTTGGCCAATAACTAACGGGTTTGGAATAGATTGTTCTTGACAGGTCTAACCCGTAGATGATTGTTTACTGTTTACTTCGCCTATCAACTTATTTGAAATAAATAAGCCATATAACTTTGTTTTTTCATCATCACATCATACTACCCGTTTGGGTTATACGCCTCACATATGAACTAATTATGCTAATACACAAAGGAAGAGGAATATTTAATTTAGAGTAAGTGTACCAGCATCTGAGGGGAGTAGAGTGAAAAATATTTTCTTGAAAAAACCTCCTCCGTACATCTGATAGAGATTCTAACCCTTATTTTACCTTCATTGTCAGTTGAGTCTATTGCAAGAACGATGCCTTAGACAATTAGATCAATATATAATTAATTTGTTATGTAATTCATATATTTCTATAGTAAGTACGTTCAGAAAGTGCACTCTAGATATCCCCATTTAAAACCTGAAATCGGAAAGAACATTTTTGACACTTCGCTTGTCTTGTTTCAAGATGCAGACTGTTTAGTGACGGGATTTGGTACTTCATTGAAACTATAACTCTTCTGTGTCACGATGAGCTATAAATGATTAAATACGTTACATTTTTTTGCTATTGCAACTTTCGTTTTTCTATACGTGTCATTTTTTTTTTCCAGACAGACAGACAGAATGTTCTTGTAAAAATAAAAGTATATTGAATAATGTGTATTCAGAAAGATAAATTCCATTTGCTTGATGTAGGTTCGTTCCTGGAAACAGTAAAGATTTCTCTGGAGAAATATGTTCTAGCTAAAGCGAACATTTACTATTCATCATAGACCTTCACACACACACAAACACACAGTATTTATTATGTATATACATATAAGTTTGCATTTTTACTTTGTAATTTGTTTATGTTTTAAAAAAAAAGGGCTAAACTCTAAATGGATGATTATTCTGTACGTTCAGGGACTTTTTGCGAAGATTAGAACATGAATGCTGTTATATAAATGTTTATACCATATGTGAATATACTATATTTGTATCAAATTTTTTCAAGATTTTCTGTTTTAAAGTAAAACTAGTTTTCCAAATTAAATTAGTGCTGTTCAACCCGTGACCTACTTTCTTTTGGCCTGCCACTTTCAAGTTTTTTAAAAATAAATACTGGAAAAAACGTAAATCCTATATGCATTACCGAAAAAATTGCAACATAAAAACAGGCTTAGTTACTATCATTGTATGGTCCCAATATTACTATATTGTACTCGTACAACTACTGGTTCAATTTTGTTTAGATTAAAAATATTCCTTATTTATTCCATTATCACAACTTTTTGCTTCTTCCTGTGGCCCGCTATGTTTGCTCCGTAATTCGGATTGGCCTGTAAATCATGAAAAGTCGGACCACACTGAATTAAATATGGCTATGCACAAATTTATTTTATATTTTATGCAGTTGACTTTGTATGCTAAAAACTACAAACATATTTTATTTCACGAAACAACGAAAAAAATATAATCATGGATGGTCTAGAACAACACACTCATAGTAAATAAATAATGAAATATAAAAATAAGTAGCTTTTTTTTATAATGTAGCTTGCAACACATTTTTGTCGTGATTAAAATCCTTCAGAATATCTCCCCACCTACAGGCTGCAAACAAGAAGATGAAACTAAGCCATGAATACAACTTAAGTTAAGAGTTGACATAAAATTACTGAGTTCAGGTTGGTCTACATAGTGATCTGATTTTGGGCATAGATTAAAATTGTTATTACTTCATTATTATTTCCCCTCTATGCTTTTTCTATAAATGGTGTTTGGCGAATAAAATGGGAAAAAAAAATGCAACATGTACCTTATCTTCTTCTTTTGCATTCACTCCCATTTTATCTGGCACATAACTAACATTACGTAACATAGTATCGGAGCGAATCAGTTATCAACTCAACGCCGATCACTTGTCGAATTTTACTGCTTGCCTTCCCCTCCCCTCAATCCCTCTCTCCCCTCCGGGGTTTTACGGCAAACATTTCAATGCCTCTAGTTTTATAGAACCCAGTTCCACAGACCTCTGGGATTCTTGCATCATTTTATGAGCCTGGAAATTGAAGATAGAAGAAGATATTTTGTAGTGCGGTTATTTCGAGGTATTCCCCTTCATTAGCATGGAAGTTTATGGGGTTGTTCGAGTTTCAACAGTAAAATGGGATATTTTAACTTTTTCTTGATGATATGATGATGATGATGGTGATAGTGATGATGATAATAATAATAGCCTAATACCTATAGTTAAAATATTTTGAAATATTTAAACATATTACATTTTTTATATATTATATTTATTTAATGTAAGCATTTTTTAATATAATGTAATTTTAAATGTCTTGGTCATATTATAACTCTATAATTGACCTGGAACAGCTATGAAAAAACGTGTAGACAAGACACAAATCCTTTTCACTCCATTTCATGCAGTTAATAATTCGAGGCGATATTTTGAAGATGGATTTAGACTGGGAACGGAAGAGTACCCATGAATAATAAAAGGAGAGGGGGTGAATGGGTGGATTAGGTATGCTTAGGCACCCACCTTTCCACTTAGTTTTGCTGTTTTGTGGCGATAATAGCCTAATTTCTCATCTCTCACTTTTCCTTTGATCGAAGGCGAGAGAGAAGCGAGTTCGTTAATTTCACGTGGTATTGATTCACAGATGTATTAAATTATGTCTCTGTGCGGATGCCGAGGAACTTTTGCGGTTTTGCAAGTACAGGAGCGCCCCACACTTTGTCGGGCTACCAAGGCATAGAGACTGTGTAAGGTTGAACTGGTTAAACCGTGGGTAATCCACGGGATGCTTTCTCTTGTATGCCAATTATATAGGCTACCACAGCAGGTTAAAATTAAATTAGTTTCCTCTTCTTTTACAAAAGAAATAAATATATTAAAAAATAGATTGCTTTATATTTCTATTCTCTACTTGTATAAACTAAACTAAATTTGTTTAAATAAAACCAATTTTCTGGAAATTTAGTATATTTTTTTTAATTAATAGCGAGGATCTAATAAATACAGTTCAGGATTAATTTACCCCTCAATTAATTTTTTGTCAATTTAACACGTGAGTTATTCTAATGACGCTTGTCATACTAACAGAGGAAATTAATTTTGAATTGTTTGAAGTAATTTTCCGTCTGTCATAAAATACTCAATCAACCGTGAAATTGCAATATTATTAGTTTTAGTTAGATAGTAAGGAACTTATTTGACGGTTAAAAAGTTACTAAAACGATTTTCATCGGTAAGTCTCAGGCGCTGAAAGCCACAATAATACTCATAAAAATAAGTGTAAAAATTGAGTGAATGTGAACCAAGGTGTATTCCATGACAGCGCCTGCTTTTAGACCGTTATACTTCATTGCCTACACATATGTATATCTTCTTGTATACGCTAATCAAGACCAGGCGGTAACTATGAACAGATATTATATTGCTGAAACTGATTTTTCAAATTAAATAAGTAAAACACTCGTTGACCTACATCCCGGTTAAAATTCAAAATAAACTATATAGAGAGTTTATAATACAATTTGTTTCACTACAGTATATTGTCTCGTTATATTATGATATAGTCTTTGCCTTATTAATATTATTATTGAAAACATGGCACAGACATTAATGCATCATTACGTCATGAAATGTCAATTAAATAATAAACGAACTCATCCAAAGACTAAACTTTATTCATATTGTAAAATAAATTGGAAACCACGTTGCACTAAAATCAAAGCAATTTTTTTTTTTTTTTTTTTTTAGTGTTTTCGTGGATTGTTACATTTCACGGTACAACTATATATTATATATTATATATAACTACTGCGATTAAAAGGATTTATACTGACAGGATCTTTAAGTCAATATGACTCTGAGAAACTTGGTTTCAAACTCCGAATGGGTAGAATTTTAGATCTCAAGTTTATATTCGAAAAACTATAGCTTAGGGAAACGTTTAGGATCTTTATAGGCTTTAAATAACTTTTCAATAGCCTACTGTTTCCACTCTCTTCAATCTTACGTCAATACAACAAACTAACACCCGCTTTGGTGCTCGCATGGTCTAAGGCGTCACTCTCGCACTAGAGTAGAATTCCAATGACTGGAAGATCAAGGTTCGATCCCAGTCGGCTTCACAGAGTGTTGTTTTCTCCAAGTGGTTTTCTTATCTTCCACGTAAATGTGGGTACACGTCTTCTAAATTCAACCTTTCTCATCCCTTAACCTGAATGAGTAGAAAGACGTGGCGTTATAAAAAAAATAACTCTCAGAAACGATGTGGCAAAACTGTTACGTCGACCACTCATTGTTTTAAGATATTGACTGTAAATTATGATACATATTTCAGAAAATAGGAGGGAGGGGAGAAAGCTAACTACTTTTACTAAGTTTCAAAAACAACTAAAGACATATTTGATTAATGTAAAAAGTAATGCCAAATATGTGATAAAATAAACAGATAACATTCTAATTTATTGATAGGAATTTCTTAAAATTGATGAAAATGAAATAATATTTGCTGTAAAATATAAAAAACAAATTTATCTATAGTTTTTTTGTATTCCGCGTTTCGTTGCCTATCCGAACTATCCACTCAGTTACACTAATGGGATAGGGATAAGGAAGGTAAAATATATATATAATACACCTGCATTCGCGTCAATACAGGGTGAAAAACTGCCTTCATTACATCCGTCTGAGATTCGAACACTGACCTTCCTCTTACCGAAAAATCATCCTACGTGCCCACCAATGTGGGTAATTTATTTAGGGCTATATGTGTATCTCTATCAAAAGATTTGATCAACTATAGATGCATTTGCTACTCCTTTCCAAGATCCTGTCAATCACCTTTAGAATGTAGTTGGTATATTTTTTTCTTTTGTAATATAATTTTTTAGAATTAATCGATATTTTTGCTCTCGTCCTGTAAATATTGGTTTTCTTAATTTGATCTGTTTCTCGAGAAATGACTTGTAAATGAGCACGTAATTAGTGCAAGTACAAAAATGCTTTCATTTATAAGCCTTCTCCAGGTGGATTAAGGAGTTGTTGCAACCAAGAGGAGGAGAGTGGTGGAATGAGATAGTAACAGAAACATCCCATCATTCCTGTGAAGACTTAACTTATTAAATCCTCAAGCTGGAACTTAAAGACAAGACTTATTTCCTTAAATAGCACGTTTCTGCCTTCATCAGATAGCTGTCGACTTTAGAAAGCCGATTTGTTGTTACTCCTGCTTTCAACTTTATTCACCAAGTTTATCATGTAGAATTATTTTGGCCTAAAATTTTCAATCGATAGTATCCTAATTATTTGGGGTGAAATTAAGGTTTCACTAAACACTTTTATTCGCAAAGAATGTTGTATTGTACTAATTCAGATTAATCTTCATGTGTGTGTGTATATTTGTATATATGTATATGTATGTATGTATGTGTGTATGTATGTATGTATGTATGTATGTATGTATGTATGTATGTATGTATGTATGTATGTATGTATGTATGTACGTATATATATATATATATATATATATATATATATATATATATATAATACTATGTAGGATGGTTCCAGATACATTTTATGAACAGCTCTTAGCAGTTTTTCTCTTCACTAAACTTTCTAGGTTTTGGTGATACTTTTTGCCACAGAGCTAGTAGTAATAGCTTTATTTTAATAAAAATATTAAACTACTAGTGTATAAAAAGAACTACATTGGCACTTACCCGCATCGGTAATTGCATGATGTAATGTGTCACTTTTGTGTTAGACTAGATTGCTGATAAAAGGAAGATCGAGGATAGCTAGAATTCTCGTCGGGTGGTTTTCCTAAACGGTTTCCCACTCCTTATCCACACGAACTTGGGTACATTTCCTAACAAAATGCTACCTAACTCGTCCTTAAACGAAATTAATGTATGCCTATAACTCGAATGGGTACTAAGACAGGGTTAAAACCCCATCGGAATTTATCTATAATAAGGATGTAAAACTAACTTTGGTGCAACCTTTTTATATTGAGCCCCGTTAACTCCCGTCTCGCCCCGAAAACTTTACCGTATGTCTTAGAGAAACAATAATCAGTTCTTATTGTGATATTAAGATTCAACCGTGAAAGTTTAGAGAAGTAAATAAGTAAAGATATAAAATGAAACCAATGGCTGCACTTAGAGCTGTTTAATTAACTCGAGTCTTGCGGAGGATCTAGAAAAATAAAACTTTTCCCCCTCGCCCTTTTTTCCGTCTCCCAAAACAAGCTAATTATTTCAATCTGCTCCTCCACGTAGAAAGAAGCAACTAATTGCTTTTTCTTTGGCCCGCATTCTCCAGAACAAAGGATCTGATAACCCGCGGCGATTTATAGAAAGAAGCTCATGTTTGGGAGAAAACACCCGATGTTCCGAGTGGCGGTTGGTTCGTTCGGTCTATTACGGGAAGATAAGGTACACGTGGAAGCAACTGCTGTCGCTGTTCCTCGCGCACAGCGTTATTGGGATTGGGTTTCTCTTGGAATTAATCTACTGCTAGACAGGTTGCTACCTTGCTTTGTTAGAACCCGCTATTCCGTAATTCTCGTAATTCTAGAAATACATTTTGCCGGAGTTGATATTCTGTTGTATTGTATGTAATAATATACAGTCCCTTTGGCACCATGTGTTCCGTTATTTGGTTAGAGAGATATGTTATCAAAAGATGTGTTCATATGAGTACATAGGTAGAACAGTTTTCACAATCAAAACGTAAAATAAAATCTCCTTTATTTGAACACAGTAAAGGCATGATGAGAATACAATTATATCCAAAAGACTCCTCCTTCACCCACTTCGGTGGCCGCGTGGTCTAACGCGCTATTATCGTGTTAAACTAGACTGACGAAGATGGGGAGATCGGGGTTAGATTCCTGTCCGGTTCACTGAGGGTGGCTTTTCCTAAATGGTTTTCCACTCTTTTTCGACGCAAAATCAGATTTGGAGGGTACCGGGGAAACTAAAAATACCCAGGGTGGACCGACTGGAGTGATACAAAAATAGTTAGTGGAAACAAATTAGAACTTAGATTTAAATAGTACTACGAATCAATGATACAACACTAGAGAAATTAAATAAAAGGAATACAAAGAAATTGAGCACTTGACATGCATATATATGTATATATGTGTATGTATATATAGTGGTGGTCTTTGAAAATGTGGACAAGAATTTCCTTTATTATCATTGTTTCTGTAACAATCTGTAACTTATTATTTATTTTAAACTGTTTGGTGGAGTGCTTCTGCAACAATATACATTATTTAATTTCACAAATCTTGAAAGTTTTTAGTAATTGTCTCTATTTTAAGATAGAGTAAAGAAAGAGACTGTGCGTTGCACCTTACCATTTATTTTATTTGCGTCTTACTACCCATCCGGACTATTCCATTTAATTAGACTAATTGTGTAGTAATGAGGAAGTTTTGATTAAATAAAATGTACCCGCATTTGCACTAAGGGTATATAAGGAAAACATCGAGGGAATAATTATTGGTTTCATAAAAATGTTTCAAATAAAAGATTTTAAGTTTTAATAGTACTACAACTTTACAATAAAATTATTTATTTCGTGTTTGAAATAGCTACAGAGATATGATCATATTTGGAAATTTTTGCTTATGCAAGGTACCCTCAAAGTCACTTTCACGGGAAAATTATAATTGCTATCGTGTTTGTAATATTAAACAGTACTTGGATAAAAGATTTAATCAAAAGCGTTAGAGCGGGTTTAAAGAAAACTTTTTATTTCTCTTTTTCCCCTTCAGTAAAATAACCTTAATTTTAGGGTTTGATAATTAATCCAAAAAAACGCCTCGGGGAACCTTATGAAAACCCAACATACCAAGTTTTAGCTCGATGAGTAAAATGGTTTCGACTTCATGCCGAGATACAGACAGACAGACATACAGACGACATCGCGAAAACAACTTTTTCGGTTTCAGGGGGTCATGAACGTTGAAATATATCAAAATCTTTAGTTTGATTTTCTTACGATTAGCCTACAATATTTCTTTCTGGAAGGGTCGAGGAAAAGTAAAACTATGTATGATAATTTTTAACTCAATATAACATAAGTTTTAATTCAATTGACATTAAGAAGCTTCACACAAGTGTGGACGAGATATCAACGCATTTAAAGCTCCTCTCTCAAAGTTTTACTTTTTGATGGGGGGGTAGAGAGGGGTCGCGCCAAGAGGCGGACTTTATTACGGTGGCTTGTCGACCTCAATAACTCGGATTAGCTTATCTAAATTGCAAGCATTAGTAGTGACAGAATCTGTTTCGCCGCTAATGCGGACGTAATTTTATTTAAGCCAGTTGCGAACAGCTTGTGTGCGGGGAGGGAAACTGGGTTGCTATCTGTTGTTGGTAGAAAGTATTAACAGAGTTAAATTCCACCCCCTTCTTAAATTAGCTGCTCGTTTTAGAATGGCTGTTGAACTGTGAAGGTTCAATAGATTCTGCGTCATAACCGCTCCTTATCGTGAATTAAGTAGCGGCCATTCTTGTTTTCATAAAGTAGCTTGTTTGTTGTCTTCGCGATCGCTGGGGAATTTTAATTAATTCTTTATACTCGGTAATGAATACTTATTGCGTTATCAACACTTGAGACTTATTCCCAAAGATTTGTCGCTATGTCTATCCCCATCCCTTCCGTATACAAATGCAGGTGCTCATCCTGTAAAACTGACTTACTCATAACTACACCTTCAACTGCATCGGTGGGCCGATGACTGAGAGATAGAGGTTTTAATTCCGGTCGGGTGTACTGAAGGTGTTGTTTTATTAAATGTTTTCTTACTCCTTTCATGTAAATTCGGGTACATTTCCTCCCAATTTGTTGCCCTTATACTTACCTCAACGTGATTAAAATGTGTGTAGAATAAATGGATGTATAGTAAGACGACCTATTAAACTGTTAATAACCTTAGGGATTGTTAAAAAAAACGTCATGGTCAAGGGCTTTGAAGCGTTTCCCTTCATATTGTGAATTTGAACCTCTTTACCACATTTTTTTATGAATAATTTTAATCGGTGCAATATTTTTTTTTTGAAACACCGGTAATCTAATAGAGCAACGATTCTCAACCTTTTTCAACTCACAGCACATTGAACAAGGCTGTAAAATTGTACAAGGTACACCATCAATCTTTTTAGGAGAGATGTTATCATTAAAATAATGAGTATTCAGATTGTGTCAAAAAATTCAATAGCAAAAATTCTACGAATTGTGTTATTTTTTAAAAATAGTGTTAAATATTAATTTAAAAAATATATTTTTATTCCTAATTTTTTTTTTCTCGTTTCGTTCTTTTATCCACCCCTAAACTCCCGCCTTATTGTTATCTCCTATTTGTCCTGCTCTTGTGTTCCCCATCTCGCCTAAGATATGTCTCACACGGATGGGTGAAGAGCACGTTTCGTTTTGTTCTCCGCAGTGTCCTAGTTCGGTCCACCGGGCAACTTGCCCCTCTTGTGACTTGTGAAGATGTCACTGATCCCGTGCATGGTTTTATGCTTGCCGTGTCGTTGTGGTGTGCGATTCTGCGGGTGAGGGTGGGGGGCAGAACGGCCTAGTCCGTATAACCTCTCCGTAGGATCCGAAGAGGCATTACCGGGATTTGTTTATGTGGGCGAGTTTTGTTGTGCGTGCTTCTGTAAAGGAAGGCTCATGAAAAAATATTTTACCCTCCCACCTCTCTCTCTCTCTCTCTATCTCTATCTCTTCCTGGCTTGGTTGAGCGGAAGTAAGCCGGAAGCAAGGGCCCTTCTCAAGGTCTCCTGGGAGATCACGGTGGAACGTCTATATTTTGTACTGTACAGTCTGTTTCGTAAAATTACATGTTAGTCGCCATTTTAATAGTTTCACTAAAAGTGGTACATTTTTACACACTTTACTTTTGTTGGCTTACATTTTGTTTTGTTATGTTTATTCAGATTTAACCTATTTGCGTTTCTTTCGTATGGCCTTAGTTTTATAGAACCTTGAGACTTTAATTAATTTCACCATACAATTTAATGTATTCATTTTTAATATATTTATGACACTATACTTTGCGGTTTGCTCATTTAAAATACAAAAATTTATTGGTAATTTTGATATACATTGTATGAATAAGTTATATAATTTTAATATAAATATTTGTAAACAGGTTGGAATAAAAACTGTTCCCTTTTGACTATTGGTAAAAACTTAGTACGTATTAACCATTACATGACAAATAAATGATCTTTGGGTTGTATAACCTTGCTGGACCAACTTGTAGATTTGTTGGGTCAAAAGCTCCTAAATAGTTTTTCCCACACTGGCAGTTACGCTCTCAATGAAAGAAAGAACATATTGTACACTTTACCAAATGTAGATTAATCTAATATTTATATTAAAGTTTCTTTAATAATGTAATTTATCGACTGGCTGTATACAAAACCTAATATGTTATTTATATTTTATTATATTGGTCACTGTGATATTTAAAGTTTTATTTCCAAACACATACAAAACATCAACACAAGACTTAGAAATTAAATTAATTTTTAAGACGTCAAAGTAATTAATTATACACTTAGTAAATAACTAAGTCAACACGCCAGAATCAAACCAGGTTTCCCAAAACTTGCCGAAGACTAGGATCGTTTTTTATAGGTTGATGTAATCGCCATATTTTTTTGGAAATAAAATACATGTTAAATCTCAAAATGGGCTTGGAAAAATCTCTAGGATGCACTCGACTGAATATCACATTATTAGGAATGGTCTTGTCGGGTTTTTTTTTTACCATAAGAAGGGGGCAGGGGTGGTTGGTCTTGGGTTTTCGTCCTCGACGCTGACGTGCAGTCAAGTCGAGTTCTCTTTGGACCTCATTTTATTTTATAGCGTTATAATGCTTGGCAAGCGCACTTCCTTAACAATACACTCTGCTTGAAGACTGGAGCACATTTTATTCTGCTTAGAAATACATTACGAATACAGCAACAGTTAGGAGAAGCAATGGAAGACTAGTGACGTGTTTTAACAATATTGACATTCTTACCTTGGCTGAATATACTATGACCCTATCTTTTAAACACTACCATAATGGAATCAAACAAGGTAATCTTTCTGCCTTTCGGGGAAAACGAAGGGTACCTTTCGATAAATGTGTAAAAGAAGGCATCGTTTTAAAAAAATATATAATTTGGAATGTGTATTTAAGAGCGCTGCCTATTCGAAGAGAAATCTCCTCGGATTGTGGTATGTCTTAGGAAATTTTCTATAGGCCTATTAAAATTCAAAACCACCAAAGCAAACTTATAATATCTTTAAATTTTTCTTTGGTGTCTCTCTTAATTAGCTACTGCCAGTGTTTCATCATTTACCTTACTCTCAGAACCGTGGCATTTCGAAGGTCGTTTAAACAAGCTAATTTTAACTTTTCATACATTTTTATAAATTATAAAACATAAAATGTAAGATTTTTAATGCTATGGGGACCCTGTTGAGTTTTCTCGCCTTATTAGTGGTAATCATATTTTAAAATAATAAACCACTTCTTAAATAATGCATAATTTTTAAAGTAGGAACGTACAATCTCACTAGTTTGATAAAACTCCCTAAACGTAATGATTTTATTTGCAAATACCGATTACTTGTTTTTAATAAGGCTTTACTGAAATACACCTTTGCGATAGCCCTAGTAAATTAATATGTAATAACATATTCCATAAAATACAACGACATACTGTTATTAATTCAGAAAACTCTCGTAGAATTGTTTCATCAGAAATAATTGTGAGTTAAGAATATGCACGAAAGTAAATTAATTATCTTTTAAAATAGTAATCTTATGATGTACTTAAAGAAAGACAGCATATTACACTAACATACAAACTCGTTGCTTTCCATTTATACATCCAAACTGTAGAAATGAAACGTTTTATTATTCAAAGTACACCTACAGTTCATTTGTCATTGGAAGAGCCTTATCTGGCAGATAGAAAAGTTACTAGATTTATTCAGCTCGACTGCTGAGGACGGGGAGATCGAGGTTCGAATCTCGGTCGGGTGAACTGGGGGGGGGGGGGGATCCTAAACGGTTTTCCACTCGCTCTCCGCGCAAATACGGGTTCACTTCCTCTAATTCAACCTTCCCAATTCCTAATCCATTAGCGTAATTAGTACTTAAAGTGTATAACCCGAATGGGTAGTAAGACGCGGTGCTAAATATAAAATACTAGATTTACTTCCACGCATTCACACTTTAGGTAATGTTATTTGCAGTGGGCACTTTCGATAGATATTATCACTACCTAAAGAAAAACCACACAAATAAAATGGTAAAATGCTATCAATGCTGGCCGCAAAATAATGTGTTTGTATTTTATTGTTTCTACACCTCCTCCGCTTTAGGGTACGGCCAACTGAGCGCGCGAGCGACTAAAATATAAAATAGAACACATTGGTTGTAATGGGGGGTGGCCACACTGGAGCGAGCGAGCGACTGAGCGCGCGCGCTTGAAAGATAGAACTGGTTCTATTTTTCAAGCGCGCGCGCTCGACCCGGTTACAGTCTAGTTTAAAGGCGCTAGGCAATATTATTGTATGTTGGTTCATTGAGTGCTGGGGAAACTTCTCATTTTGACATGATATTTGACTTTTTTCTATCAGTGATAGGTTTAACACACTTGCTATTAATGGCCCGGTGACCTGGCGATCTGGGGTAAGGTGTCAGACTTCTGTGCTGGCGGCGGGGTTCAATCCTCGGTCCGGCACAGATTTATCTGATTACCAAACCCTTCCTTCACCTCTGGCAAGACATCTTGTGAATTGTGGGAAAGCCTGGCCTCCACCGTGGTTCGGATTCCACGTTAAACTGTAGGTCCTTCATTTCATCTCACAATCACCCACCATTACACATTAGCGTAAAGTCATATAACCCGAACGGGAAGTAAGATGCGGTGCTAATAATAATAATAATAATAATAATAATAATAATAATAATAATAATAATGGCCTAATTTAATTGGTAAGACCATAAATAATATAATGTATGTATGTAAACCCAATATGTTAAAATACTTCAATATTATATCAAAGTAGGCCCTTTACAAATAAGAATCACCATTAGTTTGGAGAGAGTATGAAAAAACCACAACAATAAATAAGTTTTAAAAATCACTTCAGTTTCACTGAGCCAAGATTCGAACCTTTGCCTCCTAGTCAAAAGCTATCGAGTGCAACGCACCATTCCGCCACTGTGCGGCAAATTGATTTAAAAACACTTCAGTACAGTACCATACGCATTTCTCAATTTATTAATTGGATCACTTCTACTTTTTTCTTTTTTATAAATACACAATATTTTCTGTAAGAATTTTCGAGGAGCAGAGATGTACTAAGTGTGTTTGACAGATACATCTTCTCTAACTAGTGGGGAGGGGGGGCGGTGACCTAGTGGTCTAGGGGTAATGTGTCAGACTTCTGTGCTGGCAGCCGGTTCAATCCTCGTCCCGGCACAGATTTATCTTATTTCCAAACCCTTCCTTCACCTCTGACAAGACATCTTGTGAATGTGGGGAATGCCAGGCCGCCACCGTGGTTCGGATTCCACGTTAAACTGTAGGTCCTTCATTTCATCTCACAATAACCCTACCATTACACATTAGCGTAAGTGCGTATAAGCCCGAACGGGTAGTAAAGACGCGGTGCTAATAATAATCTAACTAGGTCCGCTAATTACGCGCGCCGCTCGCCATTTGGCCACCCAGTCGCTTTACGCGCACGCTTGTCAGTCTGGCCGAACCCTTACCCCACGCGTACGCAAAGTGTGATCTTCTCGCGGGTGAACACGGTTGCATTTTCCTTTTCTTAACATACTTACTCTATAAGATAATAGTTTACTCGCTTATTTTCCTAGTACTGCAACATAAGTAGCCCTATGTAAAAAAAACTGTTGAAACTCTGTATGTTCCATTCATGGAACAATACTCACTATCTCTAAACATTCAACAATTCCACGGGTACCCGTCATTTGGCCTAAAAGGCATTTGGCTAAAGTGTAGGCAAACGCCTTTAGGCCAAATGCCTTTTAGGCCAAATGCCTTTTAGGCCAAATTCCTTTTAGGCCAAATTCTTTTAGGCCAAATGCCTTTTAGGCCAAATTCCTTTAGGCCAAACGCCTTTAGGCCAAATGCCTTTAGGCCAAACGACTTTTTGTAAAGTTATTTTTAGACCATTTATTAAAATATGTTTGCTGTCTCCGGAAACATTCGTTATGATTTGTAGTGATGCTAAATAGATGGCGAGGTGTGTAGTGTTTAGTTAAATGTATATACTACTGTTTTCAAAATATATGTCTTTTCTCAATTTACTACTTCCCAAGGTATAGCAGCACGTCCATTAACCTGTAGTACCACTTTTGTATGTTGAACTTTTACATTGCCAAGGTTTTGTACTGATTTTGACAAGCCATCTTGTGAATGTGGGGAGGGCCAGGCCGCCACCGGGTTCGGATTCCACGTTAAACTGTAGGTCCTTCATTTCATCTCACAATCACCCTACCATTACACATTAGCGTAAGTGCGTATAACCCGAACGGGTAGTAAGACGTGGTGCTAATAATAATTAATACTAATTTTTGTACCGTTTTGTACCAGAAATAAAAAGTTTTGTACCCGTACCGTTTTTATAATTAGCACATACATGTGGTCACACCATTTTAATAATTTTGTTTTATTTTGAATTAAGTGCCAAAGTATATTTTATCAGTCTTTCTAAGTATATTTGTTTTAATTTTGCTAAATGAATTATCAATTATTCATTTTTTTATAATCATATTAAGTTACTCGAGTTTGCCCACGGCTTCGCTCACATTTAAGTTGGGTAAATTATCTTATTTTTGCAAATCATCTAAACCAGGTTTTCTCAAACTCTCATTCTTAGAATAAAATAACTTTTTTACGTTAAAATACAAAAATGAGACATTTATTATTTAATTGATTTAATTATTTTCTGATAAGAGCTTTATAGAAGTTTATAAAAATAGTAAGTTTTGTAAGATATTAATTAATTTATTGCTTCATAGGCCAAACAGAATATTAAATTTTTAGTCAATCATAATTTAGGCAAGTCGAAAGAAGTGAGAAATTGGTTCACACCTCATCTGAAATCCCTTCGCGCCTCGCAGTTTGAGAAACCCTGATCTAAACTACCTAAAATACAATTTCAGACAAGTATGAGGTGAAAACTTTGTATGTTGATGAAGCCACAAATTAACTACTACCTTAAATAAGAAGTAAAATCTATTTATAATATATTAATATTTTATATATGCAGTCTTTGCATCAATATTTGCTCGCTTACGCGGAGACATTACTGAAATGAACACCAAAAGAAATAGTTAAATTTACTAACTAAACATAATTAATTTGAAAGAATCACTCTAGTAATAAGCACCTCACTTATCAAATAATTGTTCTGTTAGTAATTGTTTCTATTGGTTTTTGAAAATTTTCCCTTCTCCTCCCAATCTTAATTTCTCTAACTCCCATTTAAACACATAGTTGTAGAATAATTTTCTTTATCTAAGTTGTACTTCTACCTGCCAGCCAAATTTCGATTTTCAACTAAGATAAAAGGTTTTTTTTATAACTTCCCTTCGCCCCTTCCTTGATTTCATGGAGTTACATTTTAAAATGTTCAGACTTATAGTTATTTGGAGTGGTGCATTTACGGGCATGCCAAAAATTCAATTTTTAACGACACTGCACTGAAATGTAGTAGTTTCTATTAATTTTGTAGTTTTGAACCCCCCATTCCCCAACCCACTTTGAGAAATTTAGAGTCTAATGTTATTTTGGCTATCTGGGATTTGATTTATTTTATTTATCTGTCCAAAAAAATTTTTTTCCTCATCTCAAATTTTTTTTTTTCTCTATTATACTCCATCACCACTATTTCTCAGAATGAAATTTTAAATAATCATAATAATAATAATTATTATTATTATGTAAATATCTATTTTATTTTTCCCGTACTAATTAATAAAATTTAAATTATTTACAATGCAGAGAAGTAATTAAATATATTATTTTTGAAATGTTGACTTCCCAACTCCCCTTCCTCCCACCATTACTCAACTCACTGAGAATTTCAAATTCTAAGATTTATTTGGTCATCTTATAAAACTGCTGTACTTTCCTTAAAAAAGCAAATTAAAATCGCCCTTATTTGTGGTTTCTCCGAAAATGTTATCCAAGGGTAAAATATCACCCGTGAATATAGCATTGTATAGATTTACGAAACAAATAGTAAGTGATTTCATGGCGGGTAAACATGTCACCCCCAATAGTTTTACTTTATGGAAAAGTCCCTCCTATAGTGAATTGAATGATTTGTTTAAATAGTTTACTTAACTGCAAGATTTCCATATGCATTTTAACCTTATTAAACAAATCGATCTTGCTTCATTAATGTGGACAGTAGTCTGGAAGAGAAATCTCCCCATGCAAGGTGGATATAGTTTTATGTTATCTGTGCCATCTTAAAACATACTTTAGAAACATTATTTCTAAATTTAATAAATCACGTGCTGTTTGACACACATAAATATGTTTTGTACAAGAACATAGTTTATTGTAGTACATGAACAAATGTATATAGTACGCAAGTTAATGAAAGCATTAAGGTATATGGTGACGTAAATGTTCACTTAAATTATGTGTTAACTTTTCAATATAAATTTAATAACCCTCTTGTAAGTAGCCTATTTATAAACATTTTGTATTATAGTGAAAATCTTGAATTTATATTAATGTTCAACTAAGTGTGTCAAACTATATATTTAAAGGGGTAATATTAGATTCAGCTACATTTATGTTATATAAGTTGGTAATAATATATGCCCCCCCTCAAAGTTGGTGATAATATGTGTGTCCTCCACCTATACCACCCCACCGCCCCCCCCCCCCCCACGCCCTCAGTTGGAAATAAAGTTGTCCTCAAAGATTAAAGTTCAAATCTCAGCCGGTGTAACAAGGGTATTTTTCCCTAAAATGTTCCCCACTCTCAATATATGCAAATGTAGGTACATTCAATCTAAAATGTCACCTTCCTCTTCCTGGTTCATTAGGGTAAATTGATGTATGTGTACAACTCAAACGGGTAGTAAGTCACAATGAAAAAAAAAACTATTGTGATGACTATCAAGAGTATCGGCGAAGCTTTATTAGTGTCGGGCGAGGTATTTGTAAAAAAACTATTTTTAAGAGTTTTTAGGGGATTGACTCCAAGCCAGTGGAAAATATTTGAAAATGGAATGCCACTAAAAGCTATTTGGGGTGACCCTTAAGCATTTAGAAATAATAATATATTGTTATAGAATCTTTCTGAAGTTTGATGCAAAACCATCTCTCACTTCAAACTCAAGTATATCATAGGAAGTTTAAAAACTGGAGGAAGGCACATTTCGATGGGGGGAGGGGGCAGAAAATGTGGAAATACCCCACCTATCAACCCTTCCCTCTTTCCCAGTTCACCCTCAATGAGTGACACTCGATATAAAACTAGCGACAGACCAACCGTAGAATGTAGATTATTTCCTCAGAATCTGATAAACTAACTTAAATCTAGAACAAATACAACATCCACCCCCTGACAGTTAATTCATCATTGTGAAAGGGGAAAAGCACAGTCAACCAATGATACGTTTTTCGGACATTCCGGGAATCGAACCCGGGACCTTTAGCTCAGTATGCAAACACACTACCAACTGAGATAAAGTGTCGGACTGTGTATTGAAATCAACATTTAGTACGGTTTATGTGTTGTTAACCAAAATATTTCTATATTACGTGATAAAAAAAATTACACACCTGTACACAAATAAAAAACTGGTACGTTGGTATTAACGCTGTAAGCTACCTGGTCTCATAAGTCATTGCATTCAAAATATAACTTGTTTTTGAGTGACACGGAGGTCGGGGTGTATTGTAGTTCTTCTTTTATATTCATTCAAGAATTAAATTATAAAAGACTTGTGAGATTTAAATGTATTTATTGAATGATCATAGTACTAGTGTAAATATTTTTATGAGAGTTCGCCATTCATTTTTTCTGGTACAAAGGCTCCTTCGGTCTAAATGTGAGAACCCTGGTTTAAGTCAATATATGTTTAATGTGTTGAATAACACGCTCTGGTAGCTTTGTCAGTTCGAAGTACTTTAGTATTAATTTAACCGAAATTAGTTGGAATGCCAGTGATTCTGAAGTCTCTATAAGTGAGGTACTCGGTGTAATAACCCATATCTGTTGTTAAGAGACTTAAAAAACTAAAACGAACTTAATTACCAGAATGGTGGCTACTAGTTATATACATTTTCTTGTATACAATGTATGGAAGCTACTATGGTTGTGCTTTTTCAGATGAGAATTAAGTGGCACTTTTAATATGTGTGTGTGTTTTGAATATAAAGTCTTAAACCAAGTCTTAAAAAGGAGCCTATGTAAAACTCATCTCTGTGTCTAATGTTTTAGTTATAAAGTAAATAATTCATGTTTGTATTGAAATTATTAGGGGTCATGGGGGAAGATGCCCCGTTTTACTCCACCCCATTGAAGTGCGCCACTGATTCTAAGTAAACGCTTAGTGAGAGGTCATTTATCATAGATATAATTAATTTTAAAATATGATATTATTCAATGGTTTTTATGAACTTAATGCCCCTTTTCTCGTCAAGTGAAAAAATCAAAAGTATATCCATTAGCTTTTTATTAATTAAAGGGTACTATATCTTTTAGTTCAAACCCTTTAAAAAAGGTTTAGATTATATATATAATGTTAATAATGATACTTTTTGACCAGTGTGTTAAAGGAGTATCTCATTTTATATTATTAATTCAATATAGTAAGTATAGTATTTATCTTAAAAATGTTAAATAAAGTTTAAATGTAATTATAAATTATACAAAAATGTACATTTGTTATATTTGAATATGATGTATTCTCACTTTCTAAAATATGTTTTTCAATAAATAGAGTAAGCTTCTAGTAGTGTGGTTTTTTCATTGTATCTTTTACGCCAGTCATGCTTTCGCTTTAATAGCAATTAGAAGGCAAGTATGAGGAAGATAGAATTAGAGAAGTACCCTCGTTTGCGTGGAAAAACGGGAAACCATTTAGGAAAAATTACCATAAGTACACCGGTAATTGAGCAAGCGCGGTATGCACATTTTTGTCCTCGATTCATTATTTTATGTAAAAATCTTTCTTTCAAAAATGATATGAAATACATATTTAAAAAAATTAGATATCACTAAACTCTACACAAAAATATACAAATCATTACATTATTTAATCTATATAAAGCAAAGGATGAAGCAAGACAGAGGTGCCCACCTACAACTCGTGAAACTCAAAACAAATTATGTTAGTGGGTTTGAAAAAGAAACAAAGGAAAGTTGCCTGGGAACAATGAATTTTTGTTATGGTTTACTTCAAGGTCGTTTGCTATTATTAGGAATTGATGGAGGAAAGGACTGCTGCCTAATCCCACCCTTCAAAGTCTCTTTTAGAGTGCGACGGAGAAGAGAGAAAGAGAAGATTTAGCCTGTTTGCCACGTAACTCAAGTTGGCCTGCCACATTGCTGAAAAAAACATTTTTTTGTCTAATCATTTGTTCTCTATTTGTGCTCATATGTGCCCGAACATGAACATTTGTGCTGTGAAACTGGCCCATTTAGAAAATATTTAGTGTGGTGGGCCAACTTGAGCTCAAGCTAGCCCATCACATATTGAAAAACACAACATAACAAAATTTATTTAAGTCAATCCATTGTGCTTCATTTGTGCTCATATGTGCCCGAAAATGAACATTTGTGCTTTAAAATTATAAAATCTAAAGAACAATTAATGTGGCGGGCTAACTTGAGTCTTCCCTATACCATAACCAGTAGAAAAATTGAGTTCAAGTTGGCCCGCCACATTTTTAAATATCAATGTAACAAAATTCTGTTTTCACCATTCGTTTATTTTTCGTTTGTGCTCAAATGTGCCCAAAAATGAGTATTTGTGCTCTAAAATTAGAAAATCTAGAAAACATTTAATGTGGTGTGCTAGCTTGAGCTCTGGTTGGATCGCCTTCATTAAATGTTATCTATAAGGCCTAGTTTCACAGCACTATAGTTTATGTTGGGGCACATATGAGCACAAACGAAATAAAAACGAATGGTGAAAACAGAATTTTGTTACATTGATATCTCAAAATGTGGCGAGCCAACTTGTACTCTATTTTTCTACAGGTTATGATATAGGAAAGGCTCAACTTGGCCCGCCACATTAAATGTTATATAGCATTCCTAATTTTAGAGCACAAATGTTTATTTTCGGGCACAAACAAAGAACAAAATAATGGCGAAAACAGAATGTTGTTATGTTTTGTTTTCAATATGTGTTGGGCTATCTTGAGCTCTAGCTGGATCGCCTTCAATAAATGTTATATAAAAGGCCTATGTTCACAGCACTAACGTTCATGTTCATGCACATATGAGCACAAACGAAATAAAAACGAGTGGTGAAAACAGAATTTGGTTACATTATTATTTAAAAATGTGGTGGGCAACCTTGAACTCGATTTTTCTACATGTTATGGTATAGGGAAGACTCAAGTTAGCCCGCCACATTAATTCTTCTCTAGAATTTCTAATTTTATAGGACAAATGTTCATTTCCGGGCACATATGAGCACAAACGAAGCCCAAACTAATGGCGAAAACCGAATTTTGTTAAATTTTGTTTTTAATATGTTGCGGGCTAGCTTGAGCTATAGTTGGATCGCCTTCATTAAATTTTATCTAAAAGGCCTAGATTCACAACCCTAACGTTAATGTTCAGGCACACATGAGCACAAACTAAGAACAAACGAATGGTGAATACAGAATTTTGTTACAATGGTATTTAAAAATGTGGCTGGCCAGCTTGAACTATATTTTTCTACAGTTTATGATATAGGGAAGGTTCAAGTTAGCCCGCCACATTAAATGTTCTCTAAATTTTCTAATTTTAAAGCACAAATGTTCATTTTCGGGCACATATGAGCACAAACGGAACACAATGGATTGACTTAAATAAATTTTGTTATGTTGTGTTTTTCAATATGTGGCGGGCTAGCTTGAGCTCAAGTTGGCCCGCCACATTAAATATTTTCTAAATTGGCCAGTTTAACAGCACAAATGTTCATGTTCGGGCACATATGAGCATAAATAGAGCACAAACGATTAGACAAAAAAATATTTCTTTTCGGCAATGTGGTATATATATATATACTTAAATTATGGTTTTGACTAGATCCTTAACTCTATTATTATTGTTAGAATTATTAAAACTATTATTTTATATATATAAACTTAAATTATGGTTTTGACTAGATCCTTAACTCTATTATTATTGTTAGAATTATTATAACTATTATTATTATATAAAATTAGTACAGTTATTTTTTCAAACTGTGTAACTATTTTTATTACGGCGATATTATTAACAACATGGGCTATGTTAACACAATAGGTCTTTTGTTTAAAAACTATATATATATATGGTCATATATATATATATATATATATGGTCATATATATTATATATATATATATATATATATATATATATATATATATATATATATATATATATATATATATGACCATTGTAATATTTACTGGCAAAATTTATTTAATGCGTCACTATTATTTATATATTAATTATTAATACAATAGATAAAACAAAATATATGTTCATATATATCTCAGTAGTAGTGCTAGACGAAAATTGGGCGTCACTTCAGACAAATTTAAAGTGGGTGGGTTGAATATTGGTTTCCACTTTCATTTTGCCTTTCGGAATAAGTTGTCAAAAGTCCCCATAATTTGAATGTACGCATATAATTTTACCGAGCGTAAACGATGCTGAGAATGGGATTTTCTTATTGTTTTCGTTAACTTTATGACCGTGAGATATATTAACAAGGAAACAATATCGGAAATCTATATATAAAAAAGGTGATATAGTGTTTTGTGAACTACTGATCTAGTTGTATGTAGGATATTGTCAATGTTTTTACAAATATTGTAACTACCTTGCATCAGTTGTGCTATCTATATTCAGAGGAAACAACTAACAGTACCTTTTACTTTCCGAAGATAACCGAAGGTTTTAAATTTACATTTTAGGCCAAATGACTTTAGGCCAACTGCCTTTTAGGCCAACTGCCTTTAGGCCAAACGCCTTTTAGGCCAAACGCCTTTAGGCCAAACGCCTTTTAGGCCAAATGACTTTTGGTTTTATTTTTAGGCCAAATACCTTTAGGCCAAGTGCCTTTTAGGCCAACTGCCGCGTCCCCGATGACCCTAATGGTAGACACGAGGCACAAAAAAACATATTTTTTCTAACATCTTTCATAACCATGGTCCAATTTTTATAGGAAGGGCCTTTTAGAAAACACTAACTCATTTTTTGCTGCTCAAATAATTGATCAAATTTACTATAATATGTTATTGGTGTTATTTTATATCATATATTAAAAGTGACAGCTGAATATCACATGTCTTGACGTAATACATACGTGAAGATACTTTTCTGTCAGATGTTTGTTTGTGAAAATTAGACTTTAGGTAACCACGGTTAAACATCTCAGATGAAGTCAACTTCGGTGGTCTTGGGGTAAAGTGCTCGCCTGAAGACCCGATGTTCGTCGGCTCAAACCCAGCAGAGGTCGATGGTTTTCCCTTGTGCGATAAAAATTCGTAGCGCAACTTCCTTCGTAGGGGAAGTGAAGCCGTTGATGCCATGTCGATTTTGGCGTGCAAACGAACCCTGGAACCCAGCAACATTGATAAGCCCTTTCCCTCACGCTCATAGGAATTCAAGTGTAGGCCCACTGATAAAATCAGTCGGTTCAGAAAGTGAAGGTTAAATAAATAACTCAAGTAAATCCGGAACTCGGATCAGTGACTTAGTGGTCTAGAACGTAATCCTCAAACACCTCCAACCAATGATCGAAATATTGCATCTGTATAAGGAATTGGCTTTTAATGTGATGTGTCGTCTGCTGAAAATACTTATATTAAAGACCTGTATTAAATTTCTGTTGGAATTACTCTATTTATATGCTACTCTTTGCAGACTATACTTAATCCTCTTTAATTTAGTTTTAGTGCTGTTCTTTATTCTGGATGTCAGTTAAACGAGTCGCATTGCGGTAACGCTGAGCATTTTCTCCTTCTTTTTACCCTTCTTCTACTTCTAGTATATCATCCCTTAAATTTCGTTACTACCCCTGTTACACCCTAATATTAGTTAATACCTTGCACTCTGCTGTGATCGCTAGTCTACCTCCCTCTCTCCTCAGCGACCTTTAGAAATTGGCTTCTTAAAGGTAGGATCTAAATGAAATACTAAAAGAAACTTCATCGGCCTCAATATAGTGGCTGAGCTTTAATGGAGCCATCCACTATCCATCGAGTAGGGTTCTGTTAGGAATAACCTTTTATCAAATATGACCATATACAGGTGGTGCCATAACACGTGGGACTCACTTCAGCTGTGCACGGGAGACACAAAAACCATGATTTTTTTTTCCCATATAAACATGTGTCCCATTTGACCTTGTTTCCGAGCTACAACCAAGTTATTACACTAAACTGTTTGTATACCATACTCGATATCTCTAGACCTGTTGACTAGGTGTGTTCTGCAGTGGTTCCCAAAATGTGGTCCGCAACAACCGCCAAAATTTAACAAAATAAAAAGTTAAAATAATAATTCATCAACACTGTGCTACATGAAAAACCAGTATAGAAATAAACTTGACATATATTCGGATTTTAGAGTCAAGGTGTCCAGCCTTCAAACTGATCTTCAAGAAGTGATGGGAAAAAAGAAGAAGAGGTTTCACTTATCTCACTAATACTAGACTCAAATGAATAAATTTGAACTCTCTCATATTTAATAAATGTTCATGTAAGCCTAACTAACCTTTTTTGTGTTAACTATTACTATCATATTCATTATTATTACAACTAGAGTAGTGTGAAAATATAAGTATGTAAAACATATTTGATTTACTGTGCCAAGTTCCCAGTTTTGTAGTTTTTCTATCATGAATTATTAATATAGGGGAAGGGGGAGCTGGGTTCTACTTTCTATACATAGAATAAATTAGAAAAAAACAGGGAGTCCGACGATCTCAAAGAGCCTCTTTGAGGGTCCTTGACTGGTAGGTAATTGGGAACCACTTTTCTATGGGCTATTCCTGCTTATTCCAAACACTTGGTAGTTTTGAAATAGTGTGGCATTCTATGACACGACGACTGCAGGCTTGTATTTAGGACAAAGGTGGGCATTTTGAGCACTTCATATGGTGTTACGCTTCTCCACTTTACTGGAGCACAAACATTACTATAACTCGGAAACAAGGTCAAATGGGATACAAGTTTGTATAACAATTTTTCATTGTTTTGTGTCTCCTATCCACCGCTGAAGTGGGTCCCACATATAACGGTGAATTTTCTGTTATCATTGATAGCATTTTTGTCGAACTCGGTAGTCTTGGGGTAAAGTGCTCATCCTAAAGACTAATGTTCGTGGGTTCATATAAAGGTGGCGTTGATGTATTTTTACTGAGCGATGAAACTCCGTAGAACAACTTCATTAAGAGGAGAAGTAAAGCCATCGGTCCCATGTCAATTGTGACATGTAAAATAACCCTGAAAGGTATGTGAAAAATTTTACCCTGCAAAATTGTTAGGCTCTCACTCTTAGAAATTCTCATGTACTGAAATAATCAGTTGGTTCGGAAAGTGCACGTTAAATACCTAAAATAAATTAATAATGTGTATATATATATATATATATATATATATCCACTGATAATTTATGTGAGAAATTAAACTAAAGTCTGATTTAACACTAAGATAATTTAATTTCAAATTTGTTGCACCACAAAGAGCAGAAAAGGCTTGCTCGCACAAATAAGTGGTTGGAAAAAGCATCAAATGTTACAATACTTTTCTGATTTTTTTCTGCCGTTTACGAAAAAACTAAAGTAAAAGTGATAGTCCAAATCTTCCTCTCAAAGATGTGGAAACAAGGGGCATGGTCAACCCCCCTCCCTTTAACCCCCCCCCCCATATACCCCCCGCCACACACACGTTTTGGTCTCACTTTCTCATCAGGCTTTATTTTAGTTGTATGGGACGGCATCTGCACTGCATTTAATATATACCATTAATATATCCTTTAATATAAAATATTATAGAAGCTATTGTACTGTATTTTATAAGGGCTCTTCCTATAAAAATTGGACTGTGGATTGTCTGGGGACATAGTAAATTTTATATAAAAATTCAACCATGCTTGTATTTAAATGGTTATTTTAGTGGACCCTTCAATTTTTAATAACTCATTAGGTTGGGTTGTATTTTGACCTTTATATACATGTATATACATAAATAAAAATGGAACTTCATCATCGTCATCATTATTACTAATGCAATCTGTCTTAATGGGTTGCTACAGATCATTTGTCGAATCAAATGATCTGCAGCTACTCATTATGACAGACTGCATTATTAATAATACTAATGATAATAATAATAATAGTAATAATTAATGTTATATTTTTTTAACTTTGTCTGCAATATAATACATTTTTGTATCTTTTAAATCCACCTTCTAAACACCCGCTTCATTGGCAGAATGGTCTTAGGCGTCACTACTGAAGACGGGGAGGCCGTGTTCGGATATCGACCGGGTCTAAATAAGGTGTTTTTTCCTAAATGGTTTCACACTCTACTTCCACGCATATTTAGGTATATTACCTCTAAAATGCTTACTTTCTCATCCCTACCTCATTATATTAATAATAATAGTTGCGTATAACCTGAACAGGTAGTAAGACGCGGTGATAAAACAAATAATAAAATGCCTTCCTGCCGCGATTCCACTTCAGTTGCCGTGTTCGTGAGCGCGATCTCTAGAGGAGGGAATCTGACGCGGCGAGTGGGTTACAGCGTATAACCCACTGATAGAGACAGATTGCTAGTCTGTTCGCAATGCTAGCGACCGCTTCTCACCAAACTACACCTCTCCCATCTGTTTCTATTATGTCCAATTCCTCGTTCCTCTGTAGATAAACCCGCGGATAAAGCGCTTTTTTTTTGTAAGGGATTGAAGGTTTGATGAGGTGTGTGCCAGGCGCCACCACCACGTTTTGTTTACGTGCTTAAATCCGCCGGTCGATACTGTTCCAGCCCTGGGTTTGCATATTATTTAGTTGAAGTTGGATATAACTTTGTTTGGTAAAACAATAAATTCTGCCCAGTTTAAACATGTTTTGCTGGAGTCATTGTCACTAACACATATGAACTTAAAAAAAATAATTCATTGTGTCTTAGTACCCGCTTGCTCTATACGTACTGTAACGTTACGTGGTATAATGTTACAACTGGACCCCGCCCCATACTGACGTGATTAGAGATTTGTAACATTACGTGGTGTAATGTTACAACTGGACAACAAGCATACTACCCGCTCCAATAAATTCAACTCAATAAGGATCCCTACAATAGTATTTTTTCTCTGTTGTAGTTCTTGTAGGCTAAGAAGACATAATAGAAACAATGCTGGACAATATATTTATTACTCAATCCAATCCTAAGTATTAATTTGTTCGTGTACTTACAATACTAATCTGCTCACAATAGAATCCTGCAAGGCTGGCCGGCACCTGGACTCCTAGATTGACGAGTGGGTCAAGGGAGATCCAGTGGGTCAACAAAGCGACCCGGCACTCCGACTGTACTAGCGTGAAATGAACCGAGAACTATCAACATTAACTAGAAGACAATTATGTATCCGACCGCTGACGGAGACTAGAGGAACCTCCTTCAAAACATCGGGTGATTGGAGATATTCACGGATATTCCGATGGAGCAAGGGGAATCAACAATGGTGTACGTGACTGTTTGAAGGCATCGTTGACGTCATCATATGCGTGTTTGGTGAATTCCCACCCCTTTCCATAACAACGAAATCCCTATATAATGGCTGTGCAAGCTTGCCATAATCGACTATCCTACGATCAACGATCGACGACAGACCATTGTCATGGATCTGGACAATGGCTGGAGAAAACTTGTAATATGTATCAAAATCGTCGCTTAGATGGGTGGAGTTATGAACGCTAACTTATTTATAAACTTTAAACTTTTTGCATATAATATTCAGTTTCAAAATCTAACGTATTAATATTTTGATCGCCAAAAAATGTCTAAACATTCTATCTTAGATAGGTCGCCGCTCGGGCGCTGTAACTTTTGCTTATATTTTTATTCTCGTAAATATCCTCAGTTATGTGCTGATTAGAAGTTTGACTTGTTAATATTATATTGTTTGGAATCGTAGAGTAATTTTTTTATCGAAGTAACTTTTCATATTTAAAATTATGGTTTGATTTAACGTAACGTGAAGTAACTTTTTATTGGAATTTAAATTAGGATGACTTTAATCTTTTGTAACGTAAGTTCTGTTTAAACAGCTAAAGTTTTGTTAATTGATGGAACTGTTAGTTCCATATTCTAAGTCAGATCAGATAGTCCCGTGGGAGTTTGGCTTATATCTGGTAGTCAAACCCTCACATTGTGTAGACTCTGTTGTATAGTCGTCAAATTTAAATCTTTATATTTATGATATCGTTTTCTGTGAATTACGAAACCTTTGGAACCATATCAAGGTGCCCATTAGGCCCTTATAATTTTGTATCGCATTTAAAAATGTTCGCTTTGTTATTGTCTCTTATATACTGGACTATCAATATTATGATGGATTTCATGTTTCCTTTTGTTTAAACACTTGCGCAACTTTAATGATATAAAGTTGTTGGCTTCGAGCATAATTTCCAACTGTACTCATAATGATATAATGAGACCAATTTTTGTTATCTGCGCTATTGTCATTTAATTGAATAAACTGCTCATTTTGTTGAATCTATATATTTTTTATAATTTCCATTTTTTGTATGTTAAGTTCATCCTCTCCCTTTTATCCCTTTTGTTGGCCGGGGGGTACAGGACTCAGAGAGGGTGCAACAGTACACGTTAATTGAATAGTAATGAGTAATGTTAGATATTAAATTTAATGTACCCGCGTTTACATGGAGGGAGAGTGGGGAATCCTTTAGTAAAAAAAAAACCTCGATATACCCGGCTGGGATTTGAATCTTGATCTCTCTGTCACCGCCATCCAGTCTAACACGTGTTTCCAGATTGCATTCTGTGGATAATTGTGTGTATATATTGATATCCAACATTGAACCATGGCCGCCCGATATTACCGACTCGGCTGTCCAAAATCTCTTTTCTTTCCAATGTGGCATTCATCTATAGATATCTTTTTAAGACATATTTTACCCGCCTCGGTGTTCGAATGATCTAAGGCGTCACTCTCGCAGTAAACTAGAATACCTATAACGTGGACATCGGGGCTCGCAAGTTGAGGGAATTTTCTTAAATGGTTTTTCACTTTCTCTTCGTGTAATGGGGGAGGAGTTGGTAATACTCCCTCTGAATTAAACCTTCATAGTCCCTAACACATTAACTTAGGCTTAAATAGTTAATATACGTTTAACTCATACGAGTAATAAGACGCAGTTGCAAAAAAAAAAAAAAGTAAAAAAAAAATCTCCCGGCTGGTAGGCACAGCAAAGGATATCAGACCTTCTTATCTGGTTCACCTGAGATGGGAAGGTTGGGATTATAATCACAGCCAGTTGTACGTTTCTTAAATCTTAAATTTCTCCTACACTCCCTCCACGAAAATCTGAATACACTTCCTGTAAATTCTACCTTTATTATCCCTGCCTCATTGTTGTAAATATTATGATATCTTGAGTAGGGATGTGGTATCGATACTGTACTCATTATAAGTATACCGTGCTAGTATCGAGAGAAAAGTATCGATAGCAGTAAGTATCGGTACAGAAATTTTAATCTGAAAATTTATTAAATGTTTTTATCAGATACTAATACTTTCGACTTTTGCATTATAATTTTATTTTCATAATTATTTAAACAATGAAAATTATAATGATTTAACTATATTATAGTTTACTTAAGTCTATCGCATCTATTTTATATGTCGGAACGTGGAAGGTATGATAGATAGTATTGTATGATGTGTGTTATAAAAGGTTTTACCATACCAGCTTTCAAAATGTGTATGAAAATGTAGATGATGGAAAGTTATTTAATAGTTAAATATGATTAGTTTTTTTTTTTTCAATCTATTTTGTACCCTTCTTTAACGATAGTTAACATTTAATCCCAGCGTGATTTAAGATGACAAAAAAATTGTTTCTTTCGATACCGATCTGATACCGGAGTGGGAGTACTAATATCAGTAAAAGTATCGGAAGAAGGTATCTAGTAAAAATACTAGTATCGAAAGTATCCTGAGTGACAAAAACTAAGGGAGCAGGCATAACCGTGCTCAGTTTCTTTTGCTACTGCGCATGACGTGACTTAGAATACAACTGCAAGAAAACTTCACGCTCTTATCGTAGTCTCTACATGCGCGTGTCAAAGATTTTCGTTTTAACTCGAGCTTGAAACCACAACCCAAATCATTTTAGTGATACATGTAACATCCTGACTATATTCATATATTATTTTCTCCAATCTTTTAGGCGATTATTCAAATGTTGGGTGGTTTTAGATACGTAGTTTATTCTTTGACACGCAATCAACTTAACCTCGGTTGGTTTCAAACATATTCAATATGGACACAAACTGACACCTTGTCTTAGTCGGGAGCATATATATCTGCTGAGATAAGGGTCTCGGAATCAATTCCTGGCATGACTGAAAAGTGTATAATTGGTGAAATATGGGTTTCTCCTTTAACAGTGATGAATTAACGGCTATGGGCTGGGTGGTATAGTTGTAACTAAGTTTATAAATGGTGTGCTGATATAATCAGCCGGTTCAGAAAGTGCACGCTAAATACTTTAAATATGAATATGAAAAATAAGGACACATAAATTAACATATTTTAAACGTAGGCCTACACTTAATTGCCAACTATTTAAATTAAGTTTAGGAAGTAACATCAAGAAAGTAGACTACAAAATTTATTTTACATTAACTAATTTTGTTTTAAAACATATGCCCATGTAATTACGCACATAATATATTTATTGTATACTAGCTTTTACCCGTCGCGGCTTTGCCTGCAATAATTGATAAAATCTTTTAATTTTTAACTAAACTGTTTTGGTCATAAATCTAACTTTTTTTTTAATATCTATGCGTTTTTATCAGTTCTAGCTGTAAAATTTTTGCCGTATTATGCTATCTTTACTTAAACATTTAAATCTTCACTTTTAAATATTCCGTAGTAAAAGAAATATATATTATTTAATTTATCAACTATTATTTTTTTAATTTTTACCTTCATAATTAGCAAGATAAATAAATGAAATAATATTGTTTTCTATTTACATATCTAAAATCACATCATATTTATTATTTATTAGTATGAAACTACATTGCACTAATTGCTATTTACTTTAATTACAAAATATTAAATCACAAATTCTTAAATAACATAATTTCAATCACATTATAATCCTATATTTATTATTATTTAAAATCAAAGGTTGGGAATAGCCCTATATGTCTTTCAAGGACAAACTCTACCAACGTACAAAGTTTAATTCGAATCCGTTCAACCGTTTTGGCGTGATCGAGTAACAAACATCCAAACACATAAACTTTCACATTTATAATATTAGTAAGATAATCATATACAAATAGTTCAATTATTATAAAATTATTAAAATAACTGATTTCCCGCTCCAGTGGCCGAATGGTATAAAGCTCTCAGCCAAGGCGCCACGCTCATATTAGACTGTCCTGAAGATAACGGGGGGATCTGGGTTCGAATCCTGTTGTGTCTACTGAGGGTGGTTTATCCTAGATGGTTTCCTACTTTCCTTACATGCAAAATGCTTTCTTCCCCTAATTATCATGTATGCATATAACCTGAACAGGCTGTAAGATTCGGTGATAAAAATAGAGAGAGGAAACACTAGTTTAATTGTGCAGTATACCGAATACAGAGTGAAATGAATCCTTTGTATACAAAAATAAATATTATAGTGATTTGTTTTTTAATATTTAAGTTTGTTTGAACTCTCTAATTTAATTGAAAATAACATTTTGCCGAGGACTTGTTCGTTAACCATTGGCAGGATAATTTTTTCCTAAAGATATTAAGCAAATCATTATATAATTTGATCACTTTAGTTATCATTCACGTCAAAAAGTTATTTTCATATATATACATTATTGCTAGAAAAATTGAATTAGGTGATATACGAGTCACAGTTTTTACTTTTTGTCCATTGCAACATTTTACATCTGAGGGAAGCTTTGTCACTTTTGGCAAAAGTTTAATATCGTTTAATACTCTGTTTATTATTTCCTGGATATTTTTATATAATGATATCACCACTTTGAAGAACAAAGTATTTGTCTATAAATTGATTTATAGCAAGTTTAATTAAATGGACATTACCAAATAAAAACACATTTTATTGTAATATCAAATACCCAATTTTTTTTCTCCTTCATATTACTCAAAGTCCTTCTCTTATATAGCTTACAATCGCTTCTACTTGAAAACTATATTCTTAAAATCCGATTATAATTTAATTAAATTACTCATTAGCTGGCTGGTCAAAATAGTTAATACTACACTAGTTATTTCCTGTTTCCTAACACATTTCGTGCCATACATACATGTGTTTTACTAAATTGACCTAAAACATTTCATCCTTTGTGTCAAACAGCTTTGATTACTTATTTTTATTTAATCAAAAGAGAGCAGCACAGTAATTCCATAAAATTATTTTAATTTTTTAACCCCGTAAATTTAATTACTGTTAAGTATCGAGTTTGAAGTTTTTCATTAATTGACTACTATATAAATTGGTCTCTTAATTAGTTGTTTTCACATTGATTTTATTTTAGGGTTGACAAGCCCATTTATTTTGGATTTCTTCTTTAGTTTAAAAACTTAAGAACTAGACTTTGTAATGACACGTCTAATATTATTACACTCACACACACAGTACGCTATACTTTACCACCCATTCAAGAGATGCACTCTTAAATTGCCAACCCTAGTTTCTCTCCAAGTACCATGGTGTCGTCCAGATGACGTCAAGCAGGTAGTGAGAGAAAGGGGAACCTCCACAAACCCTTAGGGTATGGCCAGACTGGGCGAGCGAGCGACTAAAAATTAAAATAGAACACATTGGTTGTAATGGGAGGTGGCCAGACTGAAGCGAGTGACCGAGAGCGTGCACTTGAAAGATAGCAGCGATATTATGTTGGTTCATTGCGTGTGGTAGGACAACTTCTCAATTTGACATAATATTTGACTTTTTTATAATTATCGATAGGTTTAGCTCACTTGCTACTAATGGCCTAGTTTAATTTGTAAGATCATAAACTATATATATTACTGATATGTTAAAATACTTCAATATTATAATCAAAGTAGGCCTTTACAAATTAGAATCGCCATTAGCGTGGAGAGAGGATGGGAAAACCACAACAATAAATCACTTGTCAAAGACCACCCTCAGTTCACTGAGCCAAGATTTGAACTTTGCATCTTCGTTAACAACTATCAAGAGCTATCTGCTAATCCCGCGCTCACTCGCCAGTTTGGACATGAAGTCGCTCGCTCGCACGCACGCCTGTCGGTCTGGCCGAATCCTTTGGCTGGTCGCCCACCAATCTTACAAAACATCCCATGGCGTCATATGACAAATTGTTAGACCCAATGAGCGACGATGATGTGACAAAGGCCGGACAAAATTCAAGCCCAATCACTGTCATGGCGTCAGGTGAAGATGATAAGATGACATGCTCCCATACTTTAATAGCTAGATCTTGATTTGAATAGTTCATATGAGTCAAATCATATAATGCTGGCTTATTTCGCACAAAAATACTAACTTGCCAATATCCAAATCCTCTAACATATTGAGATTGTTAAGAAAAAAGAAATGAAGTAGCCTAAAATAAAACGAGAGCTCCAGTCATGCTGCCAATAACACACAATATAATATGGTATGCGGACAACAAACAACATTGAACAAAAGAGCTCAGCGCATGCGCGGGAAGGTTTGTCAGACGAGCGAAGTGCACGGACCTTCATCGATGTCATATGAGAATGTCTGATGTCAAATAACAAAGTCAGTTCGGTGTGCGGCAAATTATTTAAACAACGTGTACAATTTTTCGTTGGACTGTCATATGACAGACTGTCTTGTCATATGAATATTTTGTCAGATTAGTGGGCGAGCGGCCTTACCTTCTGTTCTTAGTACCTTGGGAAAGACGCTGGGTACGGGGCAAAAAGATGTATAATTCTCCTGGAAAAACGGGAAAACGAATTTTCCTGGAAAGGTACGAGTAGAAGAAATAGCAAACTGAATTAATAATAATAAGACCACTGATTCGAAAATATGTCTTACCTTTGTAGATACCCTTACACCCATATTTTTTTCTTGAAACATTTGGTGGCGTCAAATTTTCATAAATCCCTCCATCGAATTCAAATCAATTTGTTATAAACATAAACTACATGACTTCACAATAGTCATGAAAAATGACATTTTATTCTTCTACTATTTAAAGTGTCGGGGGAAAAAATGAGGAATTCCTTCTGGACAACAAAGGTAATTTTGTTTTAAGAAAATAATGGTAACTCTGATAATTGTGTATGTATCGAACACCTCTTAAATTGCCCTAAACAAAGATATTAATAATTCGTTGTCTCGACGTAAGGAAGAAAATCTTAAATAAAACATCACAATTTCCACAACGATAGGATCGTAATTGCGAAAGACGAGATTTAAATAAATGTGTTATTTTTTTCTATTTTCACTCGAACGTTAATGTGTTTCTCAAACATTTATTTCTCGCGCAAATTTTCGTATGAATTGCAAATTATTTCTGCTAATGGATGCTATTATAGTAACTGTCCTTCAAAAAGAAGAATTGTAAAATGAATTTCTCAGATTAATTTAGATTAGATTTATTTCATTTCAACTCGAGCCTTTGTTGTTGTTTTTTTCTGCTATCCACTTTATGGCCTTGCTATTATGTAAATTGTTGGCTTAAAAAAAAAGAGTAAATATATATTGGGATTTTGAATGGAAGAACCGTTTAAAAAATATAAACTTTTTTCCCTGTCAAAATTGGGATTATTTTGCTATATTATTATCATCATACGTATTGATATAATCTATCATAAGATACAGCTGCAGTTCACCTGGCTTAACGTATGAATTTATGACAATAGTTTTAGTAAAATATTTAACTGTTAGAACAAAGTTTTGTCTTATCTGAATTTAAATGTACATTACTTTGGCAGCGACAATTGAATTTTTGATATGAACATTGTGGAAATATATGTTGTTGTTTTTTCGGAACGCTATACTACTATTATGGTCGCGATTAGCAAATTTTAATACTTAACAAGAATTATTATGAGAAAGAGATGAATGTTAAGCAAATGTGCTAGCATTCGTCCGAAGAAAGAATGGATAGCTACTTTTAAAGCGATGGAAAGTCCCTCATTGCATCCACTCGAAGATGATTTTAATTTCATGGTCAACAAATAGCTACACTTTTAAATAAAAATTCACCTATGCATTACTATAAGTGTATTTTTTTTCCCGTCATGTACTCGAATTTTCTTGGAGGGAGAATAGAAAAACAATTTTGGAAAAATTATCTTTGGTACACTCGACCGAGATTCTAACCCAATCTCCCCGTCATCGGCAGTATAATCTACTGCGAGAGTAGTGCCTTTAGAACATGCGGTCACCGAAGCGGGTCATCTTTGCTATTCATCTCATATTTAACGTAATGGGGGAGGGATGTGGTGCATATAATTGATATATTATAGTAAAGCCACATTTGCTTGTAGAAATAGGGAAATACCATTTAGGAATAACTACCTTCAGTACAAATGGCTGGTATTCGAACTTCGGCCTCCTCAAAACTGGAAAACCACGGACATGGGCTTATTTAAAATTAATTTACATTTTGGGATACTTTTTGGTACTATTGTATATGTTAGCATCACTTTCGAGTATTAATGAAATGTATATAGATTATACCACTACAAGTTAAACATATTTTGTATTTTTTTCTTTATATATATGCTACTGTGAATATGCTGAATGTGATGAGTTTGCGCAGTCACTGGTGATTCTACAAAGCCACTGGTTAACTTGGGGAATGTAAAAAATGTATTTACTATTTTACATACTCGCCGGACATTTTACAAAATCGCCAGTGAACTTACAAAATTACCCTCAACCACCAGTGAATGTTAATAAGTCACGTCAAGATTAGGTTTGGTTAGGTTAGTTTAGACAAGCTTAGATTAGTTTATTTTAGCTTAGGTTAGGTTATACTAGGTTGGTTTATATTAGTTTGGATTTATGTTCTATATTTTTATCCACATACACTAGTTATTTTATAAAATCCCCAGTAAATATAGATGATATAAACCATCGCTTTCGGTGGTTCTATACATTCACCGGTTACTTTACAAAATAACAAATTCAGCACATTCACAGTAATATATACATTGCTTGTAAGTTGTAATATAATTAAGAATAACACTTAAGTCTTTATTTTTAGTGCGCTGTTTTTAGCTAAAATACTATATGGTTTATGTGAAGTTCTTTCAAGTTTTTAATTGTTAACAGGTTATATTTTTGGTAACTTAATGGATATGAAATATCGCCGACTCACATCTAAACTGTCTATACAAATACTGTGTTTATTCTATGTGATTATACTTTTTTTATTATTAACGAATTAGCTAAGTGTATTTAATCTTAATTAACTTATGACATGCCACTTATTTTAAAAAGTTTTACAGTTATTCTTATTTAAATATATAATTTAAATGATAAATCTAAGATGCGCTCCACATATAAATAGTTAAACGACATTAATACAGACAGCATTTTAATATATGAACTGTTTCATTTTTGGCGCATACATTTCGTTGGATGTTTCCGCCAATATATTATTATTAAATGGCATTCATTTACGTTTTTATAAATTTGAGATCAATTTTTTATAATATGCTCCATTTTGCTAATGTAAATAATAAATAAAGTAAATATTACTACTAATAATAATATATTTATCTGCTATGTAAAGAGAAAATTTAACAATGTTACAAATAATTTACTACGTGTAAGGACTGGCCGAGCTTATTATACATTATCATTCCATTCTGACAATAAAATGTAAGGTGGTGCGAGCTATCATACATGGAGGTAGGGGCCTGACCTCTAATCACGATGTATAAAGATCCCACTTCTAATAAATCAAAATGTAAGGTCTGGCTGAGCTTATCGCACTATCTGACACAAATATGTAAAGATTACGGACTCACTATTACACTTCCACATTTAAATATTCGCGACTGCTGCCTATCATTTGTAGGTGAGGGTTCTAAGCGAGAGACTCATGGAAACATAATCAATCACATACACTACTGTTGGTTTAGTTCTCCAAGCAATCTGCTCTCATACATCACCGTCGAACTCGTGACACCTTCTGTCGAATACTTCGTTTACCCATCCCCGGTCAACATATCGCTTGAGATCCTTAACTTCCCTTTGAACAAGTGGGATAACAACTCTCTAACCACTGTCTTAACCATTGTCTAAACAATGTTCAACCATTTTCTTAGTTATGGTTGCACTCATGGCGCGTTAGGCACGCCATCGCTTAACGGACTCATCTTAATAAATGCTTGACAACTGTCTAGAACCAACTGTCTGGAACCAACTACCCAGAGCTCTGCTCTAGGATACACACACTAGTTAGAATCCGCCAACCAGGAAATTCCAATAATGGCATATGCACCAATCAACGGCCTGGATCCGTCATTCAAACCCACGCGATGCTTGCACATCGCTTCCCACAAAATCATTGCTCTCCCATTGGAGTCAGCAGTTATGGGTCTTTGTGCTGATGCAAAGGAATATTTTCACATTTCAGATGCTTGACCCTGCATTTATTAGCTGACCTGTGATAGTTGAACTTACATTAGATATAAAACATGTTGAGAATAAATAACTAAGTTGAAATGTCATTGAATTTATTACGTTTACACAAGGGTATTACTAAACTAATCTGTAGGAAAGGAAAGATAAAAGTCTCATAGGAAGTGCAACAGCATTAACTTGGAACAGAATAGTGATAAATCATTATGCAGAAAATAATCCTCATTGCCGAGATTTGGACCTTGACCTCAACATTACAGGTAATTCAAATTATGAGCTTGACGTGTTAGCCCATATGGTCACCGTTGTGAGCTGGAATCAACAAGTTATAGTACTGGGAATATGATTAAAAAAACTTTATGGTATCAACCTATAATCGAGTCATACCGACCGAGTGCCCGCCGTCTTTTGGCGAAGATAATGTCAATTTCTGCGGATATAGGGTGCCATGTGATGATTACAACAACCCCTCTGGAAGTTAACTTCAGTTTTCTAAACTGGAACCGCTATGTTTTCATTAAAGTATCTCCTCAATTGTCCACACGAGGCTAAGTTGACCCTGTTCCAGATCCACTTCTTCACAGAAAATCTGGGAGCGCTAGGGATTGAACTCGGGACCTCTTTCCATTAGAACGGGAATATACTATTATTTATTGTTTAGTGGCTACGCATTTTACCACACGTTTGAGCTAATCGTAACTTAAACGCACTAATTTAAATATCTAATATAAGGGGGGACTGAACTTTAAATTAAATTCATCAGCATTTTACTGTAAAAATAATCTTAAATCTTTTATGTAAATTAAAATCCGCAGCACACCACGTTTGGATTGAACTTTGCAACTCAGGCCTTCTAATCTACCCCACTTAACCATACCAGTGCACCAAGTAACACGTTATGGTGTTGTGAAGCGATATGTTCATATGCTGTGTATATCACACACACAAAAAAATAGTACTACAAATTCGTACTTTTTACATTTTCAAACACCTGTAGGATAATAGGTTTTCCATTACATGATTTCTTTCTTTTAAAAACAAGTACACAATGCTATAGACCCGAAAATACCCCTTAAATATACATTTTTAACAAAATTGTCAAAGCCATTTTCGAAAAACTTCAAAATTTTCAAAAAGTCAGTCATTTTTGAGATGCTTTACATTAATATGTAATATATATCCTTATTTATTATGATAAACACCCCTTACATACCTATATTGAATCATTATTGAAGCCATTTTCGAAAAATTCAAGTTTTTCAAAGTTCATTAACTAGCACACTAGACTAAAATCAACCAACTCCTTCATAAAAACAATAACACCGTGTTACCCTGGAAAACACTCCCTCCTGTGTATCCTTTATAAATAAAGTGGTTAAAAGCCATTTTCTAAATATTTAAAGTTTTTAAAAATCAGTCACTTGTACGTGTAATTTTACTAATTATAGAGCTTTAAATTAAATCATGATTTAGCCTCTAATTATTACCACATTACTTCCAAATGTCAAGTTTAATCGGAATCCAACAAACTATCATGGCTGTACCCCAGGCACAGACAGGCCTAAGCCCCGTCTACAGACTCCGTATCCGTAAAGTACGTAGAGGTCCGTAAGCGATCGACTCCACACTAACAGATTGCACTGTCTACAAAGTCTTGGTTCTTAAGTCCTTAATCCTTACCACCCCGTATAAGTTGACCCAATTTTAGCTTTAGCTGCTTCGGTACCGCATGGTTTAAGGCGTCATTCTCGAAGTAGATTAGAGTTCCGATTACGGGGTGATCTAGGTTCGAATCTAGCTCGGGTCTAGACTATTAGGGTGGTTTTTCCGAAATGTTTTTCCACTCAAACGAGGGTAACACTCCCTCAAAATATAACCTTCCTTACTCCTAAAATCACTAATTAATACATTGCGTATAGCTCGAATGGGTAGTAAGACGCGGTGCTAAATTAATTTTTTAACTTTCTAAGGATTAGATGATACGGACCACTATGGGCTACCCATCACAACAAAGTAAATATGTGTGCGCATAACGGAATGGAATCACTGATTGTTATAATCTCAATATATAAAATTTTAACGCAACAAAATAAAACATTTTTCTACCTCCCTTTTCTCTGCAAATAAAACCGCCTCACTCCACGTGAACTTCTGTCTTGATATGACAGACATCCTCATGGCTGTATCTGCTTGTTTATTCATTTGCAAAGCAGTGCCTTGGTATCGGAGTCTCTTCTTTGAGGGAGTTTTCCCCTCGTTTGAGAAAAAAACCCTTTTTGGAAAAAACCCCCCTAATAGTCTAGACCCAAAGCTAGATTCGAACCTAGATCGCCCCGTAATCGGAACTCAAATTCTACTTCGAGAATGACCCCTTTAAAACCCATGGGGGTTTCCCGAAGCAGCTAAAGCAAAAATTTGGGTCAATTATACGGGGGGGGGTTTAAGGTTTAAAGGGAAACTTAAAAACCCAAAAGACTTTGTAGACAGTGCAATCTTTTTGTGTGGGTCGTTTCGTTTACGGCCCCTCTACGTATTTTTCGGATACGGGTCTGTAGACGGGGCTTGGGGCCTGTCTGTGCCTGGGGGTACAGCCATGATAGTTTGTTGGGTTCCGATTAAATTTGACTTTTGGGAAAGGGTAATTTTGGAAATAATTAGAGGCTAAATCATGATTTAATTTAAAGCTCTATAATTAGTAAAATTAACTTTAAAGTGATTGATTTTTAAAAACTTTAAATATTTAGAAAATGGCTTTTAACCATTTATTTATAAAGGATACACAGGAGGGAGTTTTTTCCCAAGGAAACACGGTGTTTTTTTTTTATGAAGATTTGGTTGTTTTGGGACTAGTGTGCTAGTTAAGGGAACTTTGAAAAAACTTGAATTTTTCAAAAATTTGGCTTCAAAAAGGGATTCAATTAGGTATGAAAGGGGGTGTTTTCAAAAAATAAAAAAAGGGGATTTATTTAAAAATTAATTTTTAAAGCATCTCAAAAATGACTGATTTTTTGAAAAATTTTGAATTTTTTCGAAAATGGCTTTGAAAATTTTTTTTAAAAAATGTATATTTAAGGGGTATTTTGGGGTTTTGCCCTTGTGTAATTGTTTTTAAAAAAAAGAAATCATGTAATGGAAAACCTATTATCCTACAGGTGTTTTGAAAATGTTTAAAAAAAACGAATTTTGTAGTACTATTTTTTTTTGTGTGTGTGAATACACAGCATATGAACATATCGCTTCACAAAACCCCTAACGTGTTACTTGGTGCAATGGTATTTGGGTTTAAATGGGGGAGTTAGAAGGCCTGAGTTGAAAAATTCAATTTCCCAAAAGTGGTGTGTGCGGATTTTTAAATTTTCCCTAAAAGATTTAAGTTATTTTTACAGTAAAAAAAGCTGATGAAATTTAAATTTTAAAATTCAGTCCCCCCCTTTAAATTTGATATTTAAATTAGTGCGTTTAAGTTACGATTGCCCAAACGTGTGGTAAGATGCGTTGCCACCAAACAAAAATAATTGTATTTTTCCCCTTCTAAAGGGAAAAAAAGGGCCCGAGTTCAATCCCTAGCGCTCCCCAGATTTTCTGTGAAGGGGAAGGGGGGATCTGGAACAGGGTCAACTTAGCCTCGTGGGGGACAATTTAGGAGGGTACTTTAATGAAAACATAGGGGGGCTCCAGTTTAGAAAACTGAAAGTTAACTTCCCGAGGGGTTTGGTTTTTTTAATCATAAAATGGCACCCTTTTATCCGCAGAAATTGGGCATTATCTTTCCCGGGGGGCCCAAAAAACGGCGGGCACTCGGTCGGTATGCTTTGATTATAGGTTGATTCCCTAAAGTTTTTTTAATCATATTCCCAGTACTATAACTTGTTGATTCCAGCTCACAACGGTGACCATATGGGCTAACACGTCAAGCTCATAATTTGAATTACCTGTAATGTTGAGGTCAAGGTCCAAATCTCGGCAATGAGGATTATTTTCTGCATAATGATTTATCACTATTCTGTTTCCAAGTTAATGCTGTTGCACTTCCTATGAGACTTTTATCTTTCCTTTCCTACAGATTAGTTTAGTAATAGCCCTTGTGTAAAACGTAATAAATTCAATGACATTTCAACTTAGTTATTTATTCTCAACATGTTTTATATCTAATGTAAGTTCAACTATCACAGGTCAGCTAATAAATGCAGGGTCAAGCATCTGAAATGTGAAATATTTCCTTTGCATCCGCACAAAGACCCATAACTGCTGACTCCAATGGGAGAGCAATGATTTTGTGGGAAGCGATGTGCAAGCATCGCGTGGGTTTGAATGACGAATCCAGGCCGTTGATTGGTGCATATGCCATCATTGGAATGTCCTGGTTGGCGGATTCTAACTAGTGTGTGTATCTAGAGCAGAGCTCTGGGTAGTTGGTTCCAGACAGTTGGTTCTAGACAGTTGTCAAGCATTTATTAAGATGAGTCCGTTAAGCGGATGGCGTGCCTAACGCGCCATGAGTGCAACCATAACTAAGAAAATGGTTGAACATTGTTTAGACAATGGTTAAGACAGTGGTTAGAGAGTTGTTATCCCACTTGTTCCAAGGGAAGTTAAGGATCTCAAGCGATATGTTGACCGGGATGGGTAAACGAAGTATTCGACAGAAGGTGTCACGAGTTCGACGGCGATGTATGAGAGCAGATTGCTTGGAGAACTAAACCAACAGTAGTGTATGTGATTGATTATGTTTCCATGAGTCTCTCGCTTAGAACCCTCACCTACAAATGATAGGCAGCAAATCGCGAATATTTAAATGTGGAAGTGTAATAGTGAGTCCGTAATCTTTACATATTTGTGTCAGATAGTGCGATAAGCTCAGCCCCAAAAAG
>JBCFYV010011172.1:107060164-107088869 GCA_039000515.1 Timema cristinae
CACCGTGTTCAAGGTACAACCCCCTGTGACGGCCAGAATTCGCATCATTATGTTGTGAAAAGTCTAGATAGCCTTCGATGTAATTGGTGTGAAACTAGTTTCGTTTTTTTTTCTTGACAACTCCATCTTAATGGTTCACCATCTTCTTATTTATTTAGCACCGCGTCTTAATACCCGTTTGGGCAATACGCTGAGTACTAATTACGCTAATGGATTAGGAATTGGGAAGGTTGACTTTAGAGGAAGTGAACACGCATATTCATTGAGGGAGCGTTGAAAACCATTTAGTAAAAACCACCCCCAGTTTGCCCGACCGAGATTCGAACCTTTTACCTCCCCGTCCTTGGCAGTCTAGTTCAACACGAAACAAACGCATTAGCCAACTACACCACTGAGGCTGATACCATATTCTTCCTCCTCATTTGTGTTAAATAGAATTTTCTATGTAAAAATGATATTTATTTATTTTTGTGCGCCGCATCTAACTACCCGTTAGGGCTATGCGCAACTTTACACTAATTGGTTATGGAATAATGTTATACATTCTACCTTACTTATCCTTATCCCTTTAGTTTTGTTAAATTTATGTGACTCGGATTTGTAGTGGGTTTTGTGGCTCCTATAAAAATTGGCAGAGGTTTAAAAAGAGCTAAGATCCAGCCAGTTAGCTTATACCATGACTAGAAGCTATTACTTGAGAATATTATTTTTTCACCAAGTCTTACTACCTGTTCATGTTATACTCATATATGATAATTACTATAATTGGGTAGGAATAAGGAAGGAATCATTTTAGAGGTAATCTACCCCCATTTGCGGGGAAGGAGAGTGGAAAACTATTTAGTTGAAACCACTCGTAGTAGACCCGACCGGAATTCGAACCCTAATCACCCCATCATTGGCAGGCCATTCAAACGTGAGAATGTTGCCTTGTAACATTCGTCCACTGAACCGGATTTGATATTAGAAAGATAGAAAGATGTTCATTTCTTTGATCGTACGCTCTAATTTAATTACGGTATATCATTTATATACACGGCATGGTCTTGGAATAAAGAATGAGTAGAGTAAGATTTTAAATAGCTTCTTCATTCATCTCAATAAAAGGGAGAAATCATATCGAGGAAAGAACAAAAAAATATTCCAAGTACAACAGATTCGGATAGAACCTTGGCCCCTAGAGTCAACCAGGTGTACCAATCTCTTGACACATTATTGAAATATCTTAATATGTTAAAGTCATAATTTTACTGTACTAATCAACAGTAAACAATTCATATGTAAAACGCAAGGTTTTATCTGACTGCCTGTGTGGTTCTTTTTAGTTTTTATTACTACTTGCATTTTTATATATTTTTTACCTCTCACATTTTGTTCAGCCCAATCCCCTCATTTCCTAACAATTTCAGCTATACGTAGACGAGGGAGGGAGAGATGGGGAATCCGCTTTGTTCAAGCCACCATTGGAAATGGTTTTCCACGTGTCTGCATACAGTTCAATTTTTTAGGAAAGGCCTTCCTTCCATTTAGAGAATACAAACTTTTTTTTGTGTGCAACATTAATTAAACATTAAATCGTTATCAATGTTAATTTTATTTGAGGTATTTAACGTGCACTTTCTGAACCACTTTATTAATTATTATTTGCTGTTCTGTCCTACGACAGGTCCATTCCTTTTGTCAGTGAAACTTAGACCTCCAATTCGCACTGTCATCTGCCTCCTCCTTCAGCTCCTAGAATTTTTTCTTTCCTTCGTGTCTTTTAATGTTTGAATTCTCCTTCTTCCTAACATCATCTTTGCCTCAACCTTCTCTTCTATGTCTTCGTGCATAAGACGGTTCCTCCTAAGGATGTATCCAATCCAGTTTGCTTCGCATGGAAAATCACATCCAAAATGGTTCACTTATCACCCATTCTTCTTAGGACTTTTTCATTTGACATCCTGTTTGTCCACCTGATCTTCTCAAGTCTTCTTCAGCACCACATTGCAAAGCTATCCAAGTTTTTTTATATCTTCCTAAAACAAGTTTCTACTCCATACAGTGCCATATGCTTCAAATTTAATATTCTCATCAATTTCTGCCGCAGTCCCAAACTCAACTTGCTGGTCAGCAGTAACCTCCTCTTGTTGAAAGCTTCCTTGGCTATGGCAATCCTGACTTATAAACTAACTTAAATCTAGAACAGACACAACATTCAACCCCCATCCGTTAATTCATAAATGTGGAAGGGGAAACCCACGTCTCACCAGTGATAAATTGTTTGGCCATGTTAGGAATCGAACCCGGGACGCTTAGCTCAGTAGACAGACACACTACCGACTGAGCTAAGGTGTCGTCGGACTTCTAATTAATGTTATTTTTTTGTTATTGATAATACCCATCCAACGCAACAGATAAATCTAGCATGAGCTGAAGTATGAATATATGAAAGTATATATATTATAGTAACTTTTTAGCTGTCAGATAAGGCTCTTTTTTTTAAATTTCACTGTACCTCATGATATGGCAGGACTTGAATATGGCGTAGTAAAATACCAGTTTATGATTCGATAGGGGTGTGGGCTCAATAAGAGAGTCTGCTGACGAAATAACACCCTCGATGAATTGCTAGTTTTAATTGACTACCTGTAGTCACGTGTCCCTCCCTTATTACTGTCGTGCGTTTGTGTATTTTTTTTAGATCTCTGAAACACCAAATTTTCGCACAATTCCACCAGAATGTGCTGTATATTGCCAGACATATTTCATACCCGCCCTAATCCAGCTTTTAGGATTTTGGCAGGAAGAACGTTTACTTGATCCACTTTGGTGATAGCATGGTCTAAGGCGTCACAATCGCAATATATTAGACTGTTGTTGACGGGTAGATCGAGGATCGAATCCCGGTTGGGTGTGCTGAGGTTGGTTCTCACTATATGGCTTCCCCGCACGCTAATGTGGGTGCACTTCCTCTAAATACAACCTTATTTATCCCCATCACATTATCGTAACTAGTACGTTTTCGTATAATCCGAACGGGTAGTAAAACGCAGTGCAAAAAAAAAATGGGTGAATCCACTTCGGTGGCGTCATTCTCCCAATAGACTGGCCGCTGATGATGGGGAGATCGGGGTTTGAATCTTGGTAGGATGTACTGAGAGTGGTTTTTCCTAAATGGTTTTCCACTCTCCCTCCTCGTAAATACGGTTACATTTTCTGTAAATTCAACCATCATCCCTAACTCATTAGCGCAAGTAGTACTTATGCGTAATGCGTATAACCTGAGCAGGTAGTAAGACGCGGTGCTTAGAAAAAACCTTAGCACTTCTTGTTGGAGGTACTTGATGAGCCATCACAAATATGACTGTCGTAACCCTCCTTCTCTCTCACACTCTCCAGAGTTTCAAGTTGGTTTAAGTCATGCAAACGATTATCTGAGTGAGTTGTTTTAATACAATTATATGTTGTAACCTTTACTTGCTTTAGGGAGCTACTACTACAGGTCGTGGTTCTCCCCATATTTATACTGAGGGGGCGGGAGTAAGAGAGGTATTATTTAGAGAAGTGGCACCCCAGGGCTTACGCAAATACATTTTAAGGGGTAGTTAGATTTTTTTTAACTACATAATTATTTTTGATTTTATTTATTTTTTATGTAGATCATAGAATACGTATAGCTTGCATTATGCATCAACAAATTTGGGGTACAAAGTTGGAAATAAATTATTTATGAAGGTACGCGAGCAAAAAAGGTTGAATACCGCTGCTTTAAAGAAAGTTTATTCACATTTTTGCTAAAGAAAGGTGGAAAACTATTAAAGATAAAAACATGTACTATATACACCCAACTAAGATTAAAATTCTTTCCCTGGTGAACCAGTCAAGATGAAGCTGACGCCTTTGTCCACGTGCCCACCTTTGAAGGTTATGTTGTACTATACTCAAGCAAAATAATCTGTGCACAGTAAACAGCTATCATGGTTTCAACGTTATAGCAGCCATACATCTCCAAGAATACTTTTTGAAACATAGTTTATTATAGGAATAGTTAAATATTACATTTTAGTATAAGCTAGTGTCCATATGACCTGCTTAATAGCTTAACCTAGTGTTTTATAACCTGTGGCACGTGATTCTCAACTTTAAAAAAAAAATTATAGATAAAAAGGCGTAACCCCGATCAACATAATTGAGATATTTGTGGCTCTAAAACGGGCTCCGTCAACTCACTAGCTATATTGGTGCAGCTATATTATGTACTTGTGTACTCATTCTTAGTAATTTAAAAAAAGTCATTTTATTATTAGAATATTATTACTTTTTTTATTTTGTATGTGACCCGCCATGTTTGCTGCACAATGCAGGTTAGTTCTCGATTACTGAAAAGTAGGGCAACACTCCGCATCAAGGTCAGTCAAATAATTAGTTGCCCACCTCCTACGCTCTGACAAACAAAGTAAACTAAAAATAATCAGTTTTAATCCAGTAGGCCGGGGCTTTACAACCTTTGGCGGGGTTTGACCCCAGTTTTTGTCTTTTGAGACCATCGTGACTTCTTTATAACCTACAAGTCTTCTTCTTATCCAATTTTTAAATAGCTACGTTCACTGAATATTACTATTCATCTGAGATATCCGCACTTAATTACACTTGTGCAGGAGATATGGTTTAGAGGAATTGCACCTTTATTTGCGTGAAGGTAGAAGGAGGAGCCCGTTTAAGTAAAATCCCCCCCCCCCCGGGTCGGAATTTGAACCCTGACCTCATCACCGATAGACCAAACGAGAATGACATCAAGAACGTGCATCACTTGCCCATCAACTCTTGTGCTACAGTTGGCTAGAAATAGTAAGTTTTCACAAAAATTATCACACTTGATCATTTCTGATTTAACATTAATGGAGATAATGAGTTATTAGAAGTTCTTAATACAGAATATTGTAGAAATATTAAATAATATTAGGATACAAGCTGCATTAAAAAGGTCGTTTTTGACTATTTTAGAATGGTTTCACATATAAGCTCTGTGCATAAATATTCATTCTGTCATAATAGGGAAATACTGTAGTTATTAACAATAAACTTGGTCGCTTTGTCCCCCATCGTTACCGCGGAATATTTTTAATAACCATTCAGATACGAATGCACTCCACACATTTCTGGCATATCGTAGGTGTTTTCTTTTCCCTTTTACTCCCATTTCTCGCGTGAGCCGTAAGTTGAGTTGGGCCTGCTATGATGAACGCTCTTAATCCCGCGTGCTTTGTTTAAATATTATAAATTGCTTATATAATGATTATACAAATGCGACTAATATGTATCATTAGAGAGTAAAATAACCTAATGGGTATTTTGTAAATAATGCTGATACCGCCACTTACTTAAACACGAGACTATTACAGTAAACTAAGTCATCAAGCAACTTTCATGTTGAGTAATCTAAATGAAGGAAAAAGTTAAACTTGACAGATTTAAATCACTTTAACCGCTTACATTTTTGCAACATCCTATAATAATTAAAATTATTTTTAAAAGTAAACATAAAGCCATAACGTCAACAAACATTATGAGCCCACCTGAAACATGCCGCGACCTCTAGGTTGAAAACCACTATAGTAAGCTAATAAAATAAATTGTATTGCTCGCTCTTTGCAAGAAATAGTGCGGTTGTCGAAGAGCGACTACTAGAAGCCCCTGTCGTGTGACCGATGCAATTTACTGAACATGTTGGCATTGCGGGTCGCGTCGTTTTATATCCCACGGCGTTGGGATATCCGCCCCTCCCCCTTTCCATTACCAAAATTAAAATAATGAATAGATACTAATTGAATATACCATCGTTTACTGCTGTAATTATAATTTGGCCATGTTTAATTATGTCACGATTGCTTGTTTATATAAATGGCTATTTTTATTTGTATTTAATGATGTTCTATTTCATGCTTCCCGTTTCGTTGGACTATTTGGCTGTTTGAAGCTGACGTCATCAGCGCTATCGGGAAATGTATTTTTAATTCAATTTTACCAAACCACCGGCTACACCTAACTTTTAATTAAATACGTTTTAAATTATCTACCACGAATTTTATACACGAGCTTGGAAAAACCAAGAATGTTATAGTGTAATGTCGAGAGGTTTCAAAATAGTTCCGTAAGTATCTGAAATTATTTTCTTTTATGTTGCTTAACTGTAACACCCATTCATTTTTGTGTAAAGCTATTTTTTTCTGGATTTTACGTTTTCTCTCAAAGTTATATCTAAAGAAATGGCCCGCTTCGGTTGCCCCATGGTCTAATACGCTACTCTCACAATAGACTAGACTGCCGATGACGGGGAGATTGAGGTTCGAATCTCTGTCGTGTGTACTAAGGGTGGTTTTACAGAATGGTTTTCCACCCTCCCTCCACTCAAATGCTGGTACACTTCCACTAAATATAGCCTTCCAAATCCCTAATACCATTAGTTATATCAGTACATAAGCCTATAACCCTAACGGATAGTAAGACTCGGTGCTAACAATAAAGATAGTTGTGTGATTTTATATCAAATTTATGTGATGTACACTCCATTTAAACTGAAGGGTAGCACTCTTACCTTGACCAACTATGGTAAGGCCTTATCTTATAAACTGAAACATCCATCAATGTAATCTTGCCACCTCTCACGGTAAACGGAGTGTACCAAAGTATTAAAATTTTGTAGTTAGCTTGCTGTATACGCACTACAAATAAAACACTCCGAAATCTCTGTTTTAAATTTCTAAATACATTAATTGTGCTACAATTTCAATTTGATAAATAGTAATATTATTGTAGATATATGAGTTTTTAATCAAATGAAGCTGCATATAAATAAACAATAACTTGTTGGATACACAATTTTAGAAAGAAAAATACTTTGGTTGCCCAGTTGTTATGTATTTGAAAATTAGTGAGTGTATTTTAATAATTGTCTGAAAATCGATTACTAGAAACAAATCAAAATTTACTTCAATATTCGGCTTTGGTTTACATGCATCTTTGTCATATAAATGTATATAAATATACATCATTATTCAATTTTAACAAATTTATAGTCCACATATTTGGGAATATAATATCTTCTTTTTGCGTGTCTATTTTTATTGATTCTAATCAGGTATAGCTCGCCTTACGGCTAATTTAACAGATGCCTACATGGAACGCCTGAGTTTGATCTCCGAATGAATGATATAGAAGGTTTTTCCTTTATATTGTACATTTTTATTCTTTTTCAAGGTGAATGTTGGTGAGTTTCATTTAATTTGTTTTACATCCCTACATTATTTGGCTTAAGCTAGTTAAATAGTTTATAAAATGTATTAAAAATATATATTTATTATGTATAACATATAAACACACCCCTTACCGTTGGTTTACCACTCGGTATAAAAGAAATCCAGTTCATTTAAACATTGATAATGTTTCTGCTTTCGTTGGTAATTAAATTTGGGACCTTTAGGTCACTAGGTGGCGGCTATACTGACTGGGATATTTCTTTCTAGAGTAAAAATAATAATAAATATGATATGAATCGTTTGTTAAATAAACATCTTACCCTACCTCACATTGTTTGATCATAGCCTACCCTCGTGTCCACCTCTTACTACCCCACCGGCAGGACCCTCCTATCCATCTGGAATGACCCTTAATCTCCGAGTGGAGGCCCTAGGGGGATGAGCTCTCGAGAACTCGTCAGGAGATAGCGTGAGTGGGGATCTGACCCTCCCCCGCTTAGAGGGGTCATAGGTCACGGGGGAGGCGCCCGTTACCCACTCTTATTGATTGTATAACATAGCTCGAATTGACACGGCACTAGCCTTCTGTTTCTAATGCTACGTGTTTTACAATCAATTCTCTTAGGTAGGGATAAAGAAGTTAGGATTGAGAGGAAATGTATCCGAATTGGCACGTGTGTGTTATATGGGGAGATAATTCAGGAAAAAAACACCCTCGCTACACCTTGACTCTACCTCCCAATCACTGACAAACCAGACTAGATGAGTCGAACGTCAATTCCTCGTGCCCATACATGTTTATAAAGAGAGAGAGAGATATTACCAGGAAAGCCTCACTGGTGGGCACGAGGACTAAACCTTCGGCCCATCTAGTCTGGTTTGTATATACATTTGTATGTATATATCATATACGAGTATTACAATATATATATATATATATATATATATATAAACTATTGCACCAAAGTGCTAATGCTGGTGGATTTCCTACTACATCCAATCACCGTCACCCAGTAGTTTCATTGCTTGGCAAGACCTGGGGCCCCCCACATACTAGGGTCCCACAAATCCCCACAAGAATAAAACATCAGCTCTAATTTTTTAATATACTTTCTTGTTTTGTGACTTCAATAATGTTCTTCCGTTCTTCCGGCATGAAAGAATTGTGTAAAAACAAATTGATGGATGTGCAGTTTAAATTTGAAAAAAATCCTGCTGGTGACACTTGAAAGATTTACCAGGAAAGTCTCCGTTGATCGTTAAGTTATCAAACAGTTGTTTAGTTTCTACCTTTCCTCAGACACGCTATACTGTAATTTACAAAGGTTTGTGGGGGCTCCCACACTTTGTGCCGCTCCGGGCCCCCCACGTACGTAAATACAGCACTGCATAAGACTCTGCGACCAACATTTTACTTTATTGTTCGTAATATTTTATAAGTTATAATATCTACTAAAAGTGACCTCTGTAGATTACATTACTTTACATATAAATATTTAAAAACTGTTTTAATAACTTTTGTAACCAACCAAAAAGTTCCTTCTTGTCGCAATCAGCCTGTTATATTTCTAGGGCGGCAGTGAACGGCCATTTGAACGTTGTTGTTGTCCTTGTTTCCCAGACACGGACCTGTACACCGGCACAGTGGCGGACTTCTCCGGCATGGACCCCATCATCTACAGGGAACCTCTGCAGACCGAGCAGTACGACTCCATGAGTTTGAACGGTGAGTCTCGTGTTCGGAGCAGGACACACATCTTCACAGTAACTTCAGTGCAATCTGTAATTCACACATTCGCCGAAAAACAAGGGAAGAAAATAATGTGGTCATGTGACGATCTCTAAACCAATAAGTCGATCTCGGTGTTCTATGGGGTAAAATGCCCCTCTCATTACCCGATGTTCGTGGGTTCAAACCCAACTGCAATGACGAATTTTTCTTGAGCAATAAGGATACGTTGCACAACTTCCTTCGGAGGGGAATCAAAGCCGTCGGCTCCATGTCGATTGTCGCAAGTAAAATAACCCTGGAATGTATGTGAAAATATCATTCTGGCAATATTGGTAGGTTCTTTCGCTCTCGCTCATAAAAATTTTAGTTTGCTGATATGATAATTTGGTTCAGAAGGTTCACGTTAAATACATAAAATAAAAAAAAATCTAAACCATTAACACGATGTCATCTCTATTCGCACTGTCTGCTCTGCGTGACTTGAAACCATTTCAGAATTCTCGGTTATACGCCACGACATCCATTTGACAAACCCAATTAAATTTCAACCGACTCAATTTGTGCATTATTTTACAAAGTAAGATACGAGCAGACTGCTGCGTTTACTGCTGAGATTTGAAAAAACTCAATTGAAGGAAAGCTGTTGTTAATTATTATTATTATTTCACGACACAGCACAATTACTTTAATTCATCCATGAGGCCATTAATCCTTAAAATTTCTCTATGCACTTCACTTTTTTTTAATGTCCGTAATCCACTGTTAATAATTTGCTTTGCAATGCATCATGTATATTGCTACGCCACTCAACTAAATTCTGCTTTCTTTTTTTCGGTGAACGTGTGAATCAAGCTTTATCACTTCACTCACCCTCTTCAGCCATGATGCTTTGCGACACCAACCATCCTTTTTCTTTACGAAATCTGTTTACAAATGTATTTTTATGTGTTTTTGTTTAATGTCGATGGCGCATTTCACTATGGCAATAGAAACATATTTTAGTTGAGGGGTGAAAAGTGGAAAAAACTGAGACTGTTTCATTTAAAGCCTAGTGGAACGTTCAAAAATTTGTGATTTGCTTATAGCTTATCGCGTGACACGTCTTTGTTCTGCGTTGTTTTTTTCAGCGGACGTGTGAATTCTCAGTAAGACACGTTGTACTAAGAACATAATGAACTAATTAATATTAAATGATAAACATTTGAGGACAGAATATGGGTGAAAAAGGATTTTAGATGGCGTCTCACTAATTATTTTTTAAGTTACACTACAATATCATCACTAAGGTTGGGTGGAAGGTAATTCGAGTTAAGGTTTTTTTATTGTTTTTATAACAAACAACACATTTGGTAAAATTAGATAAAACAGTAGATGCTTATAGTTACATTTTTGGCTTATAGCCCTAATATTCTCACTAGTTCTTGAATATTTGTCAAGGGGATCACTGAATGTTACCAGGCTCTATTTCTAGTTATTTATAAAGTTTATGTTTAACTCCTAATATTTAATAATAATTTTTGAAAAACATGATGATATTGTAATAAGGAAGCAATATTAATTTATATTTATAGAATTCATTATAAAAATATTTAGTATAGTTAGTATAATGAGAAAGAGTTTTTGTAAAATTACAAGCTTTTACTATAGTAAGTCTAAATAGATTAATTAAAATAAAATAAATTGTTGATTAATACACAAACAATTTTTGATATCTGAATATTATTAAAATAACACATTAAAAATGCGAGTCAAGGTCACATACATGATTAACAAGTAAAAATAACGAAAAAACAAACACCTTAATTTAATTAAACTATATATATAATTAGTAACAAATGACTAGAGGACTAAGGTTTGGCTGAGATATAATTGAAAAGAAATATTAATAAAAATTGAAGTATTGAAGAAATGTTGAATTATATAACAATTAAATTGAATTCTATTATCTTATCTAAAATTCCCTTGCTCCTTTGTAGGCAGCGTAGAAACAGCCTTAAAAATTCTACATGTTTCGGCACATCAACGGCGCCATAACTTATTTCATATTTTTCTTTTATTCGGTCTCTGAGTAGATATTATTATGTCAGCCTCGGTAGCTATAAAACAGAACCCTTTATAGTGCAAATCGGCCCGATTGAACTCGGGACCTCTAGGTCACCAGCCAGGGGTTTTGACCACTGTACCACTGGGCCAGTTAATTAACAGTATAGGATCACTGACTTGTATGAATATATTAAAGTGTACTTAATAGCTCTTGTAACTGTCAGATACAGTCTTCCTATCAAAATCTTACTATAGACTCCTTTGCTTCTCAAATTCATGTTTTATTGTAATGGAGTTTATTACACGTTTAAATACTCTAATAGAGTAAAGATGAATACGATGGATGTTGAGGAAATCGGCCCGTATTTGCGTGCAGTGTGAGTGTGAAATCATTTAGGAAAACCACCCTCAGTACCTCTGATTGGGATTCGAACCCATATCTACCTTTCACCTGAAATTTAGTTCAACATGGTAGTGACGCGTTAGACAATGCGGCCATTGATCTGGGTTCTTTTTTTCTTCTTGTTTTTTTTTTAATATATCTTTGTATTGCTTCTTTGTTATCTAACAACTTTGGTCTTTTGATATCTCGACTAATTTGTCTTTGTGGCAACTTTAATTGGCCTCAGCAGGAAATAACCCTTTAATCTCTTCAATTTATTAATGTAGGCCTTTTTGTGTTTGTGCACCGAACTTTCACTCCACGCAAGTTCTCAAGGAAATGTTGATATCACACAATATATGGCCATTAAAGTTTCAAAATGTTTTAAACTGTTCTTCGAAAGTTTGATTTATGTATAGGGGGAAGACGGGGGGAGTAACTTAACCGAACCTCTCATGTTGCTCAAACTTGCAGGAGCTACATAATGTTCCCTAATTTAACCATATGCTTGTTCTCACTAGTATTGTAAGTGCATTAATAAACGCTTCGCAGACCTCATTACATTGGTAGATTCGCACCCGCTTTTGTAAAATATGGAAAACCTATATCCAGTTTTATCAACCCCTCTTTTTTTTTACACTTTTTTTTTTGTGACTTGGTGGGTTTGGGGAAGGATTTGAGGGCTCAACAACCCCCACTTTCACCTCCCTAAAGTATTATTTATTATATATTTTTGTATTCTTCATAGTACTAGACAAGTAGCTAACTGGAATCGTATGTAACTAATTACACCTACAACCCCAATTGAGCTCAAGGAATTAATTAATATTTAGGGAACTCCCTTATTAATTTACTCAGGATATGTTCTACCTCTAAAATATAAATTAGCATTAATCTGATTATAATTTGTATTTATTGTTCTTATATGTTAATATTTTTTCACTATTCCTATTTATTAGAGCAGTTATTATCTGTCTTATCTTTTAGTGGCTATTTATTTGTATTAGCTTTGATTGTTTATTTTATTTTCTTATGTAATTTCGTTTTTATATAGATAATGGTGTTCTTTTCAGTGCTGGCCTATTACAAGACTTGTGACTGTTGGTCATCACTCTAATAAAGGAAATTGAAATTGAAAAGATAAAAATAACAATGTTATCATCATTATAAGTATTTCATTCTGTACGTCTCGCGTGAATGTCTAATTATACTAAATTTCAGACCAATATATTAATTACTTTACCTCGACAATGATGCGTAAAAAGCATAAAATAGCAAGTCTGACCCCTTACATCTCATGAACTGATGTTATTTTAAATCAATTAAAATTGTGCAAATTTATCTTTGTAATAACCTTAATAGTAATCAATAGTGATTATTACTCCTTCCTACTCTCTAACGGGAAAGTTCTGTTGTGTCCCCCTATCATTCACCTTCAACTTCTGGGACTGATTAGATAATAATCCAAATAACTAAAATCAGATAGCTATAGGAATAATCTTATCTGAAAGCTCAACATTTACTAATTACCATGTAATTGTAATTGTCAAATTAATGTTTTCTATAGCTGCAACTTTTGACAGACATTACCAATTTTGGTATCTCCAAAGCATAGTGACTTTATGTCAATGATAATATGGCTTTCTGTATAGATTTAAGTCTCTAATAATTATAAACACAGTCAGCAAAGCCTACCGTTAAAACTCAACTATCACACTGACTAGTGAAAACATTTAGCCGAAGTATTCATTTTAGTGATAATGGTTTCGATTTTTTTTTTTTTTGTCCTAAACCTTGTGTTAACCACCATTGATTGAATCCACCGAATTGTAAGTTTGTTGTGGCGGCCCCTGCAAGATTGTTTAGGATATACCCGCTGGGAGAGGTTGATATTGACTGTTGGTACATAGGCCCCGGTAGGCTAGTAGTCCCTGTGTTTGTGTTCAATTTACATAGGCCAACAAATTAGGGGTAATAATCCCAGGCCGCAGCGTCGGTATTAATTCCCACATGAGGCTGTATCACCGGCCGCCATGGCGGCGAGATTTGCATTTCCAACCCGGGCTCACTACGGGACACGTTTACTCTTTAGTTTAGTTTGTGTTGTTGCAGTGCTAATTAGTATCGACACATTTTATATAAATTAACCTTGGGCTATTTCCAATATCATTCATAGAAAATCAAATTCAAAATGGAACATTTAATCAGGTTTTTAATATTTCCATATACAGTAGGTACAATTCTTAGAGTAGTATTTTTAGCTATAAGACCTACATAATAACTATAAATGTTTTGCCTATTAACTTTGTAATCATTTAATCTTTCTCACTAAAAAGTGGCTTTTGGTAATTTTAATGAGAGCAAAGTTAAAATTAAATGAATGAAAGGTAATTTCAATTCAAAACTGTTTTTAGCTGTTAATACTGATCCCAGCTACAGTTCAGTTTTCATTGGAAGGGCCTTACTTAGAAAAGCTACGAGGGATACTTTAATGTATTCATACATAAAGTCATGTGATCTGTAGCTTCTCACTTTTGATATAAATTAGTATCAATACCTACAAAAATCACCTAACAGATAGAAGATTTTGCTGTCCATAAAAAAGTTTGTATTTTCTAAAAGGCCCTTCCTATGAAAATTGGACTATAACTTGAGTCTGCTGTCTCAATTTAAGAAGACAAAAAAAAGTGCGTTACAATATGAAGCCTGTTTCAAGGGGATTTGTCTCCCTATCAGTTTTAAACGGTCAAAAAGAGCTGCCCAGACTGGTTGAAGGAAGTGTGATAGGTCGTCAACTTTAAATGCCACTTTTGATCAATACTATCTATACCTCTCACATAACACTGATAATGTAAGGCAACATTTTTTTAAGGATTTTTCTTACCAAAATCTTTCTTGAGCGATGTTCTCTATGATTTGTTTCAGCTCCAAACTTTGTGAGCTCCATGCCATTAGGGGACTTTGTGTATTTCTTCTTCCGTGAAACTGCAGTAGAGTACATCAACTGTGGCAAGGTACTTATAAGCGACGAAATAGAATACCTACATGGAGGAGCCGACCAGTAGCCATGCCAAGACAGTCAAGGAGGATTAGATAGGAATACTTACATTTTACTATCCTATTAGCTTTAATCTGCATCCCTCTTTGCTTCCTGCAAGTAACTGTTGTGGCTACCTTTAGTTCACAGTGCAATCTTGTGGAATCGCTGAGAACGAGACAGTTTGGTTAGCTTCTAGGTATTCTATTTTCTCGGTAATAGCTATAATTAAATTTATTTAAATACTTGGTTCCGAATTCATTGTAAATATTTAGCTTTATTCGTATGTACTCTCAAAAATACTCTACATCAAGTAAGGCGGCTGGAAAAATTATTGCTAAAAACTACCCCTCTATCCCACCCCCTTTTTTCCTTCAAAAAGTATAATTTATGTATTATATATTTTTTGGTCCCTAAATTATTCAAACACATGTAGCTTTGTATATTTACCTAGACACAAATTTAGTATAGTCTTAAATAGGCATGAAAACGTTGAAAATTAGTTTTAAAAAGTTGAAATGTCAAATACAAAATTACATAAATAATAGTTTATGCTAAAAATCAATAAATGGGTGAATATAACATTCTCTGTATGAGTTATTTTCAAACATTCTTGTATGTACCTTCTTAAACCTCAACACATACACACAAAAAGAAACGACCAATTTACAAACATATCATAATTACTTGCTGACACAGTTAAATAAATGTAACGATATAGTATTCATCACTTTTGATTTTTTTTAACTCCATCTCACTACCTGTTTGGCTTATAGACATGCGAACAAATCACACTAATGAACTAGGTATTAGGAAGGTTGAATTTAGAGGTAGTGTACCTCATTTGCGAGGAAGGAGAGTGGGAAACCGTATAGTCACTAGCCTCAGTACACCCAGACAGGATTCAAACCTCGACCTTTTCGACAACCTCAAAACAGACCAAACCGGACATTCCTCTCAGTCCATGTGCCCGCCATTGTTTGTGTTGGAGGTTCGATCAATACACTTATTTTGAGTTAGATACTTTTTGCCATGTTATTTATATGGATTGGATTCATCAAGCTTCCTTTTAGATTTCATCCACACTAGCTCTTTTCATCCTTTCCTCACAAAAATACAATTTTGTTTATTGTGTTTTCAGAATTTATATTCGTTTCAAAGATTGATTGTTCATTGAAAATTTAACAATTTTATATTGAACAATTTATTTTAAGTAGTGTATATTTTTAAGGACCACCTTCGTGGTTTAGGGGTCAGAGTGCCTGGCTACAAATCCAGGGCGCCAATATCATTTCATGTCCAGATTTTTTATATATGTTCAATGTCGTGTTTGTTTTCGAGAGCCCTTTGGGTCTGGTGTTAACTGTTTGTCCCTTTATGTTTCTCATGTAATTTTCATGTTTATTACTAGATGTTTACAAAACAATAAAACCTTACAAACAAACAAACAGATCCAAAGGTCCCGGGTTCAATCCTCGCCGCTTCCATATTTTCTGTGAAGTAGTGGGTCTGGAACGGGATCGACTCATTCTCATGAGGAAAAATGGAGATCTACTTAAATAAAAAAAGTAGCGGCTCCGGTATATAAATAAAACTGAGATTAGCAGCCAGATAATTTGTTGTGCTGACCACTTGACACCCTCTTTGCTGCAAAAGTTGGCGCTATCATCGCCAACAGGCGTTGGCCGCTTTGTCAGTATGGCTTGATTGCAGGCTGGTGCCATGGAGCTTTATATACATATAAATACATGTATATAAAGTTTCATGGCATATATATATTATTAATCTTTATTACAGGATCCGATAATGCTACTTGGGTATGGCTACTGGATTCTCTAAAGATAGCATTTGAGATTGTTTCACAACTTTTTGTTTTGATGTAATTAAAGTGTCATTCATTCAAGTTATATAAACTTATTTTATTTATACTTATGCACTTTAATAAATAATTGGTCAAATATAATTTATTGATTATGAAATAATATATTTTACCTATATAAAATCTTAAATACATTTATTCTTATTCAATTTTTAAAAATTATTTATTTTTGATAACTTGATCATTATTATTTTGGAAATGTCAAAGTAAAATAAATGTATCTAATTTCCCTTGAAATCAAATAGTGTGTAGATATAATTACATAACTTTAAGAGTTAATTCAATACAGGGGTGTTCCATTATAATTTTTTTTATTGTTGTTTCAAGCGCTTGATAGTCCATCCCACTTCACAATGAAACATTAGCTAGGTTGTATTCAGCCGGCAGAGTTCAACAAGGTATTGTGATAACTAAAGAAGCTTTAAATCAACGGTTTTTCCAACCTGGGGATCACGGCATGTTTCAGGTGGGGTCGCAATGTGTGTTGAGGTTATAGCCAGTGATCATTAAAGTACAGGGGTAGTCAAGGGTGATTTAAAAGTTATTTATCAGCACTGAAAAAAACTTGGGTCATCGAAATACCTTATTGATTACTGTCAACTGAACACAAACTAAACTGAAGGTCAATATTTAAAGTTCCCTTAGGTGTCAAAAGGCCTTATTTGTCATATTTATATTAGTATAACCTTTCATTGCTACACTTTTTTCATTTGACCACTCAAACTTGGAACATCCCGGTAATGAAGTTAATTTCATATATTTTAACTTTGAAAGCAACTTTTCTTGTAATCTCTTATCCAGATCATGCTAATGCGTTGTTTTTTTCACCCACTCGTTCAGTTTAGTTGGAAGCTTTCCCCCGCCCATATAACGTCTGATGTACAGTTAGGGTGGGCGTCTAGGGAACACGAGTTAAGGGCAGTATTTTTGTACTTTTTATATCAAAACATTTTGTTGACAAAAAAAATCGCCAGTAGAAACATTAGAGTTTAATTTTCTTGATGTCGTAACCTTAACAGTTGTTGCATATCGTTCAAGAATGTCTTGGAATTTAATGACATCATTTTCTCTTCATTTGAAAAGTATATTATCTAATATTAATACACTCATGACATGTATTTAAGTATTAGAATATCACCATGTGAAGGAAATTAAACTATATATTTTACTGAAGCAATATTTTATAAATTCTGGTCAGTAAAATGTTTTGCTATGTAAACTCGCATTCCTTACACTCCAACCTTAATCTATCTCTGCAACCTTAATCTATCTCTGGTGCAGTTCTCCCTCCTTCTCTCTCTCTCTTTTGTCCCTGTGCTTTGTTCTGGTCTTGACTTGTTCTGAGGATTTGTATTGTGTCGCACTGGCAGCTGATTATTCAGCCCGCTGGTTACAAAATACTACATATCTCTGTGTTGTGTTTAACAACAGCAACAACAAACACCCTATGTCACAGAAATTAGCCTTCACAGTTACAACCACATCCATCCAATTAATATTAGGGCTTTTATACATTCATATATATATATATGTATGTATATATATATGTATATATATATATGATGTGGGTAGTAACAGTAATAACAATATATTATTATTGTTCTTAATTAATTAATAATAGTCTGCAGTTTAAATTCTTTTCATTGTATAGATTAATCGAAAATCTTCTTTGGTTACATCTGTAATAATAATAATAATAATAATAATAACCAAATCCTTCTCAGCACATAAGTCACAACACATTGCATTAATGAATATTAAAAGAAGCCCAAAGAAGGTTCCTGCAGCTAGAGGGTATGAAACTGATTGAAATTCCATCACTTTTGCATAGTACTGTGCACGAAACATAAGTAACAACCAGTTACTGACCAGTTGATGACTTCAATCACTAGCCATTCCAATAACAGTTTAGTAGGTCTATGGGCAAAGGCCTTATTCTTTCAAGTTTTCTAAAATTTAGATTCAAATTTGAGAAAAATTAGATTAGACCCATCTCTATTTTTTTAATCATAGATCATAAAATAATTTTCAAACATGCATGCCCCTAAAGTCTTAACAATAACGAACTTTTATGAAATGTATTCATAATATTTGTAATAATCCAGTTTAGTAGCTTGATTTGTATATATTGTGTTATGTTTGCTTGTACCTTCCTGTTATGTTTTTACTAGGTATTATTTTTATATTATAACCTAGGTAGATTAGAATAATAAAAACTTGTTTGGAAAACATCAGACATCTAATTTGTTATAGATGTTAATTTCTTTTAATTATTTTTAATAGACATTTAAATAGGCTACATTGGCTTTTTTTTAGGAGGGCTTATTCAACTATTATGAGCCACATCAACATGAATGGTTTGTTAACAAAAGAGGTTTTATGTTTTTTTCCTGACAGGCTGTTTATTCGAGGGTGGCACGAGTGTGCAAGTATGACCGGGAGGGCCACATAGGTTCCGAAACCGCTGGACGTCTTTTCTTAAATCTCGACTCAACTGCTCTGTTCAGGGGATTTCCCTTTCTACTTCAACGAAATACGTAAGTTATCCTATAGAGTGCACTATTTACTGGAGTAATTTGAAGATGGAATGATTGTAGTATTTAAATATAACTCCCTTTCATTAGTAAGCAAACAAAAGTTTCTTGAAAAAAAGTTACAATTACTCATTTTTGCATAGGTACAGGCATACCTCACTGGTGTTTCCTTTTAAAGTGCTTTTCAATTAGTGCTTGTGATTGCCTTGCCTTAAAGTGGGTTTTTGGTGTTTTTAATGGTTAGCATTACATCACTTTAGCATTTTTTTTAAATTATTATGTTTTACCCTTGCATCATTTTTTAAGCCTAGCAGTGTTGTGCACTTAATAAATGATAGCCTACTTTGGTGGCCACATGGTCTAAGGTATTACTCTTGCAATAGACTCGACTACCGATGGATGACATAGAGAGCGGGATTTGATCCCAGACAAATGTATTAAACATAGTTTTTTATTAAATAGTTTTCCACTCTCCCACCACACTTCCAATTCATTCTTCCTCATTCCTTACATATTAGATTAATTAGTATATATTCATCTAACCCAAACAGGTACTAAGACACTGTGCTAAAAAAATGAAAATATGATCATATGTAAATATGTTTTCAAGCTTTTATACACTGGCAAGTAAAAAAAAAAGACTATAATTTGCTTTAGGGCAATAGTTCCTATGTATAAACCCGAACGGGTAATAAGACTTGAAAAAAAATTCTTTGTGGCAGTGTTTTATAACCTAACCCGCCATATATCCTAGCTAGGTATATCTGTATAGGTGTGAATATTGGTTTCAAGATAAAAAAAAGTTATTATTAGCACCGCGTCTTACTACCCGTTCGGGTTATACGCACTTACGCTAATGTGTAATGGAAGGGTGATTGTGAGATGAAATGGAGGACCTACAGCTTAACGTGGAATCCGAACCACGGAAAAAAAAAGTTAATGAAATATTCAGATTTTCTCTTTAAGCAAAATTTACACTTTGGGATTGAATTTAACATGAAAAGGGAAATCTTGAAACTAGCTTAAATAAAATGGTTAATTTATTTTCAAAGGGGTGATTAAATTGATATTAAACTTTTGGTCACCAGCTTGACATAATTTTTAGCTCTTAAAAATATGTCAAAAGACAGTGTGCTATTTTTATTTTATCTTAACAAGTTGCTTTCAGTTCTTTCAGTCATTTAAGAACAAATGTATGTACAACCCCAATTCTAATTAAAGTTTAACCATAGTTGGGGAGGTTGTATTGTGCATTTAATGACTTACTGATTCAAGGCTTTTCCTTAATGAACCACTCAACAATTCACAAAGGCAGTTAATTAAGGAACAAATGACTACATGAAGCGCTAAATCTATTTCCATGTTTCAAATTAAGCATGCTTGAAGTAAGAATAGGAGTTTCATAACGGGAGTATATTTTTGCCCCTTTTAAATTGATGACAAATGAGTGGTTGAATGGTTATCAGATGGGTGTCACCCTCAGCGGTTGTCAAATGGGTCAGGATCAGGGTGGACTTAACAGTAGTCTGAGTAGGCTCCAGCTTAGGGAAGCTAATTCTAAGGGGTAGCAAATTTTGGTATATCCTAAATGGAATTTCATGCTTAAAATTATATTATGCATTTATTACACCATTTAAAATTTTTGCCACATTCAGCAGTTAACTAATGGTTTTAATTATTTTTGTAAAATTCATGAATCATGGTCAATAATTTATTTGTGAAATGCATTGTTACATGCATTCAACATGTTTATTTTGACTGAGAATGATGAATTGTTACATGCACTGAAATGCGCAAAACCAGTGCAAATATTAATGGAGCAATGGCTGAAAGTCAAGATCCCTGGCAAATTTAATCCAGCAGAATGACTGAAAGTTCATAAGTTCACCCTTAGAAGTTCAACCCAGAGAATTGACTTGGGAAGTTCACTTGGGAAGTTCACTAAAAATTGGATCTCGAGCGTCAATAGTATAATTTTCCTTAAGCGGCTATGAAACCCAAGGTGACAAAACAATGCTTTGATATATTTTTCAAAACATGTGAAGTACAGGATTTAGCAGAATGAACTCAGAGGGACACAAAGGGGTGTATGCACGATTAGCAATGTAGACTTTATATCCCCAGGGCAAATCATGACAATCAGCAAATATACAAAGGTAATTTAATATTTTGTGAGTGACATAGTTAATAAATCACGTTTTTGTTTCGCTCTTCCATTCTCAAGTTGACATTTCTGTTGTTAGCTTCATGATTAAAACTTAAGGGAAAGGACTGTTTTTAAAAACATCTGAATAAAAATACCCCATATACAGATTTATTATTTGGTATGATTATAATTGTAATTTATATTTTTATAATTTTTTTATCTTAAATATGACTTTAAATATTGTCTTGTCATACATACATTTTGTGAGTATTCCAGTGATTTTGCTTGACAACACTTTCATCTACATAATAGCATTGAAAACTAGGTTGTGCTTTTAAAATATACTGTTTTTTTAGCTAAAATATTTTATATTTATGGTAAAAAATATAATTCAATATTATTTTAATGCTTGATGAATTGTTATCAAGATTATTTAGTTTTTATAAATGCTGTCACATTTTATAGAAAATAAGATGTATATTTTTTAGTCATAGGTAATGAGGATGAATAAACATGCTACCAACTGAGATAAAGTATCTGATGATAATTTTTATAAAAACAAAACTTAATAATACCTTTGTTTTTCATCTTCTAATAGTTTTGTTGTTATTTTGGTGTTGTCTAGAATCGACAACAGAGTTGATAGAAGGCATGTATGGCTCCGCGTCAGCACAGCTTGTATACGGTGTGTTCACCACGCCACCCAATAGTATCAGTGGCTCTGCAGTATGTGCCTTTTCCCTCCAAGACATCGCCGACACTTTTGAGGGGAACTTCAAGGAGCAGACACAACTCAACTCCAACTGGTTGCCCGTGCAGAGCGTCAAGGTGACATTAATTTAATTTACCATTGCTGATAATATCAATAACTTTGAGGATTTTATCAACACTAGCACCTTCAGGGTTGCCACGCACTTGGAAAATTGGGTGAAGACAGGGAATTGTTGGTGTCCGAAAAAAATGGGAAGATTCACAAAATAAAATACTGGAATATTTGTGATTCTGGTACATATTTCAAGCTGTAGGTATGAGGAAAAAACTAGGTGAAGAACTAAATAAAAGGAGGAGAAAAGGCTAAATGAAGAACTAAATAAACTAACCACTTTGGTGGCCGCACAGTCTAAGTTAATGGTTGCCAACAATTTTTTAGTCTGACGCCCACTTTTAAGAATTAGACCCCTGCCCTTCCCAAAGTTAAATGTAATAGGCATGTTTAAATCAGATATATTAACCTTAAATTCATGTGTTACATTGTACATTCATATTTAATGATTTCAAGATATTTTGATATTTATTTTATTTTATTTTAATATTGAAATATTTTGTCTGTTTTTACTTACATAAAATTATTACTATAATATCCATAAAAACTTAACTACCCCACTACCGCCCACTTACAATTACCACCCCCATTAAACTTAAAAATACTCCCTGGGGGGTCGATATCACCCATTTTGAGAAAAATTGGTCTAAGGTATCATTCTCATATTAGACTAGTCTGACAATAATTGAGATAGGGGTCTAAATTCCAGTCAGGTGTATGTAGGGTGGTTTTTGCTAATGATCTTCCACCATCCCTCCGTGAAAATGTGGGTACACTTCCTCTAAATTCAACCTCACTAATCTCTAACACATTAGCGTAATTAGTACTTACGCGTATAATCTGAACGCTAAAGAAAGAAAAATAATAAAATTAATTTTGATTACATTTACTATTTGACCCCATGAACAATTCACTCAATACTTGGTTGTTCAGTAACACATCAATTTGTGTTGTTACTGTGTAGCTTCATACAGTCCTATTTTCCTAGAAAGAACCTTTTAGAAAAGACAAACATATTTTTTGTGGTCGACATTTTTAATATTTGGTTATATTATTAGTGTTATTTTATAAGTAAGGTTTGTTGATAATATACATCAAAAGTGACAGCTGCAGGCAACGAGACAGGCTGTATGAATATGTGAAAGTAGATCTAGTAACTTTTCTAGTGGCCCTTCCTATGAATATAAGACTGTATTAACCTCTGATTATAATCATAAATCTCCTAATTTTATGAATTTTATTCAAACCACTGGTTTTGTTTGAAATACTCCATTTTTATTATTTCATTTATATTAAATTTAGTTTGATACTGTTGTGTATGCTTGTGTCATTGCTAACAATGACTCCCCATTGGTGGGCATATGGTCTAAGGCGCATAGCTCACAATAAACTAAATTGTTGGTAGTAGTAAGGTAACGGTACTATTTTAATGTAAGGTACTATTTTAATGTAAGGTACTATTTTAATGTAAGTGCACTGAAGGTTCTGTGGCAGCCCTTAAATACCCTTAAATCAAAGATAATAGTTAAAAAATTAATAATGAAACTTAAACACATATTACTACCTATCTAGGTTCCTGACCCTCGACCGGGTCAGTGTGTGAATGATTCGAGAACTTTACCTGATCTCACGCTCAACTTCATCAAGACACACTCGCTAATGGATGAGTCAGTGCCGTCCTTCTTCCGGCAGCCCATTGTCATCCGCACCAGCTTCCAGTAAGATAAACAGATTATATATTTCATCATTAAATCCACCTGCGATATCTGACTTAAAACCTAAAACATTTTACCAACAAAATAATCTACAATACCATACTATTGTTTGTGAAGTTAGTTCTATATTAAATATGAGTTTCTTATGTTCAAAATTAAAATACATCCAGCCATTTGTGGATATCTCTCTCTTGATGTATTTACGAAAACAATGTGGAAACACCGTACAATAATGTAATGGATGTAATGAGGGAAAAAGCCAACCTTAGAAGATAGTTAGGTTACGCCTTGATAGAAATATATCTTAATTTCTTCACACATTCTTCACACTTCCATCTTCTGATCACTTTCACAGTTACATATAATCTAAATTTTTTGTAAATATAAGTTTTCCTATTAATAAAGTCAAAATAACACACACACAAATAAAGGTCAGATACAAGTTTGTGCATGTATGTGTGTGCCTATATATACATATAATATATATATATCACAAAAAATTAAAAAAGTACATTCTTAGACAATCTAATACCACCTAGTCTTCAGCTAATATATCTCTTTAAGGAAAAACATTTTTTTTATTTTCAAGATATGTTTTATACATATTTGGAAGAAGGTATGTAGCGTTTATCTTATAAAAGCTACAAGATTTAAAGGCAAAAATAAATAAAAAAGACAATATAATTTCAACTACGCCTACATTAGATGGAGTCAACTAACCTAGGCCCCATTTTGTTTGTTGTGCCTCCCCCAGTCGATTCCCCCCCACGAACACCTCATACCACGATTAAACGTACTAACTGTGTGAAAAGTGTAACAGACTGAACTCTCTGACTTCACCCGAGGCATTCTGAGAACTCTGTGACGTTGGAGTTTGAGAAGGAGACGTATTGCTAAAGTGTTGTTCTAGATCGTTCACCAAGTTGTCGATGTTTCTACCCCTTGTATTACCCTCCATCCCTCTCTTCTTTGTTTCTTGTTCTCCTTTGTTTGTGCTAACCCCTCTCTCCCCCCTCTCAGAGCTAGAGCTTTCACATATATACCTGTGCTGTGCGTATGGTAATCACTCTTGTCAAGATATCGTCCTTGAACACAACTAGAGGTCAAGGATGTTCATAAGGTATAAATTACGTTTCGGCTTTTATATTCTCAAAATTCCTTTTCAGCCATAAATATTATTATTTTATTTAAATTATATAATAATTGTTGGGGATAATGTATATAACCTTGATCTTTTTATAGATTGGATTAATTATGGTAAACTATGTTAGCAGGTTTATTACGTTTGCAAATAAAAGTGAAGTCCCTTTTTTTGGACTTGCGTGTTAGCTGCGTTTTCTAGGACTAATATCAGGAAAATGGTTGTGATATTTCCTTTTGGAGTTTTGATTTTTTTTTAGTAGGACTATTATTGCACATAATGTACACCCCATATGGCGCAAGACGTCATTCATTTTTTTTAAATGTATTAGTTTTATACAAATATTAAATATATATATCAATATCAATAGCATAGCCTGTCCGGCAAATGTTGTACAATTAAATGTTGGCAAGTTTTTGTATGGTCTGTTATACTTTATACCCCCCCACCGTAAGGCATAAGATGTTGAGGTTTTGTAAATGCTAGATTTAGGTAAAAAGAAAACTTAGAGCCCATCTGGCTGTAAATTAGGTTATTAAGCTTTAATATTTTTTGGCTATCCCCCTTTTGTAATGTGTTTAATTGTGCTAACGTGTATTTATTTTAACGAGAAAAGACCATTACTGTATTTATTATAAACAAGCTTTAATACTAATGAGGATGGTTGCTGAGGCCTGTTGCTATTAGATTTTCTACTGCTATACATATGGATTGATATTAGTATTCAAATCTGGGTGATTGTCCAGACCCATCATTATTACTTTTAAAATAATTATATATTATTATTATTTAATTTTGGGTGATTAGTGAGACTCATTGTTGTTATATTTCAAATATATTTTATAATATATATATATATATATATTTTTCCTTCAAATTGGGGGATTGTTGAAAAAAAATGGTATGGTTCTTCTAATATACACATATGTTTATTTTTATAAATTTTTCTTAATGCGTAATATTAACCTTTTTTGATTATAATATGAATCAAAATAAATTATTTCATATCTTATGTTAATGCTTCTCTTCTCTTATAGTAGTCTGGTATAGGATCTAATTGAATGAAATATTTCCCGTCCTTTACCCTGATTCGGCTAAATTTTAAGTCCTCTAAATAATATTTGTAGAGTGGGTTCATGGAAGCAGAATGACCTATATGCGGAGTACGGCCTATTTGTCATATGAATCCTATGGCTCCTCTGCAATTATTGTTTTTTGTTTTCGGTATTTTAGATTTAAAATTAAATCTTGTGTACCCGCTTTATTCTTGAGAGAATAAGGGTGGTGTTACAGATACAGGAAAGGTGGATGGAAACACATAAAAGGCAACAAACATGATATGGCTTTTACAATTAAAAGAAGAACACAGTTCACACTTTACATTTTTGTCGCTGGACAAAGAGATAATGGCTGCCACTTGAATAAAATCGATCGTTATCACCCACTTCCCCGACCTAGGTTTCATTCTATCGGAACTCAACAGGAAGAAGTGTGAAACACAACATTCTAAAAGAGGAAACCAAAATGCAAAAAAAAAGTGAGGAAAAGAAGTTTGTAAAGAATAATAGAACATTTAGATAGGAACATGTAAAAGGAATAATATAAAGGACAAACACAGGAAATGGACATTGGTTGCAACTATATATTCTTCAGCTAAAGAGAGATGAAAACATAAGGACTATTTTTAGGGTGTATATATACGTCATTAAAAAAATATATTAGCATCTCAAGCATTTATTATTCTTTGCAGGTATGTTTGTCACTTTTATTTATGACTCAGACAATACAGCTTTGCAAATAATTATTTTGGTGGATATATCTGTAAACTGCTTTAAGCTTTGAGGTGTCTTTGGCACACCCTCGAAGAAAATGTAATTTTCTAAGTTCTGTTTATATTGAATAGGCCTATATTACTAATTATTTTCCATGTATAATAAATCTCAATATTGTTTACACATGTTACGTGCATTTGTTAATAAAAGTTTTAATAGATAGGGCGATATTATACCTATACATAAAATAATGTTGAGACAGAAGGTAACTAGTTAAAATAATAGCCATACTTGAATTTGTGAATATTCGCCAACTCTCTACAATATAATACTGTAGAAGCAGCAGCAATTAAACTGACCTAGAGTTTGGTGACTATGATTCAATTAATTCACACGTCCATCACAGATTCTGCTTTAAACTATGAGTGAAGAATGACCCAGAGCATGGCACTTATCCTGTATAGCTCAGTGATGGAGAATGGTGCACTACATCAAAGGTTTCAGGTTTGATACCTGTGTTCATGTGTAATTTTAAACTATATTTAATTTAATTGAAAGAGTAAATATTGTGTTCTTATAGTTACAGGTTTACACAAATTGCTGTGGACCCTCAAATCAAAACCCCCGGAGGAAAACCCTATGATGTTCTCTTCATAGGAACTGGTTGGTATTTTTTGTAAATTATGTTTATTAAAAAATACATTTATATTTAATTTGAAAGTGTACTCATAATGTAAAAAAACTTAATTCTCAGAACTGTTTGAATTTAGCAAATTCTGACAAGTTTTGATTATAGGGTATTTATTTTCTTGTGTTGTTTATCTGAAAACAGCCAAACAAATTTAAGAGTCATTTTTCAAATAAAATCTTAAACCAAAAGATATTGTATCTCAATTATTTGTGAATTTTTGTTCAATTAATTTTCTTTACAAACTATTAAAACCGAAAGTTGGTTTGAATTTATTGCTATTCACTTGTTATTTTATTATATTTATTTGAATAGGCCATTTTAGTTAACATGAAATATAAAAATAATACTTTTATACGTATTTATTACTGGTAGTACTAGTACAGTCTACCAACTTACTATCCTAACTTAATTTTGTACAAACACAACAATCAAACATCTAAATATTATTTTACCATAAATCGAAAAGGAGTATATTCATTTTCAAAGCAATTCTGTTTAAGTAGAAATTTCTCTAAAACATTTGGCTCAATCGGCATTCACTTTATCGACCAAGTTAAGTTGTTGGACTCCCATTTAAAACATCTTTGTTTCAATATTTGATAGTGCTAAATTTATTAACATTTCTTACAAATAAATGTTGTTCATAAAAAAATATGAGTATACATGTGTCAAAACCAATTTAGCTGTTAATGCAGAAGTAGTTTAAGATATCTTGCAACAATTTTGTAAACATAAAAGCCCACATATTATTTATAAAATACACATTCTAATAGTGTATTGTGGTTTGTGGCACATCCCCCAATTGGTGGAAGCTAGAAAAAATTCTAAGTGATACAGTTCTAAAAGCTATGTGAAGAATTTTTTTTTATGGCAACATAACACCCTAACTGCCGAAGACTAGGAAAATGTATAGATATTAAACACCTTTAGAAGCTCTCTGAAGTGCTTTTTATGGTAACAAAACCCCCTAATTTGTAATTGTATCTTAATTCGGATATTGTTTCAACTATGAATAAAGCCATATATATTTTGTTCATAAAATATTGGGGGGAGAGGGGGGGATTAAACACACACACCCGGCTACGGCCTTGTGTACAAGTCATTAAATTCCAATTGTCACGCTTAATAAATTACCAATGATTTAAAAAATCTTTAAATTATGCATATTAAAATAAAATATAACAAATGTGTCATTTTTTCGGTAAAGTACCAGCGCACTACTCTAAATGTCCTAAGTTCAGTTCTTGTGTTTAGGTGTAGTTTTTAAAAATATATGATTTGCTAATCAGATCATATCTGCTCAATAATGATGATGATTATAATAATAACAATTATATGGGTGTGCCAGTAATCAAAAATTTTAGTTCATGTTGAATGTTAGTAGTTGTTTGAGTGCGACTCAAATATTTTTACGAAATTCAAAAAATTTAAATACTTGAAATTTCCAATTTCATCACAAAAATTGCCAAGTTAAATTTATTGTATATAATTCTAAGAAGCTATTTCATAGCATATAGAGACTTTCAGTATTTCCTTTTGTTAATTTAAAAAAATACAACACGTACAATACCT
>JBCFYV010011172.1:107088969-107179478 GCA_039000515.1 Timema cristinae
TATCTTTCAAAATAAGTGGGTTCATGATGATCTACATTATACTACCCATCTATCTCAATTTGGATTTTTTTTTACATAGACTGAAAATGTTGTCTGCACTAAAAACCTCATTATAGTTCTTTCATTAGAAAACAATTCTTTTCAAAGCAAATCAATTTGAATATGGAATTTTAATAATATCATGTCTTTTTAAGGTTTTTATAACAATTCTGAAAAAACTACTGTGATTGTCCAAGTAAGGTAGTTTACGAGAAATGGTGAGTTGTGTTTTAGGATCTTCGAATATTTAATCGCTGTAAACATGATGCTGCTCAGATTTTCCTGCAAGAACTTAAAAATGTGGAGTCTTGCGCGCTCGTGTCGTGAAATCAAATATCGTCTGCACTTTGCACGATGCCTATAGGCCTATTACAATCTCTACATTTCCCATTTCAGTATCCGTTTTATTTTTGTGTATTATCTAATATGTATTGTTTACCTTGTCACATTAAAGTATAATATTAACTTTATTTCCCTCGATTAGACTGACTTCTCGTAGCTCGGACAGACCCCCTCCCCTTTAGTGAGAGTTATCGAGTGCAGTGTCAACAAAAAATCCTAATATTCAATAAACATGACATTATTATTATTATTATTATTATCATTGGCTTATTACCCGTTCGGGTTATACGCACTTACGCTAATGTGTAATGGTAGGGCGATTGTGAGATGAAATGAGGTCCTACAGTTTAACATGGGATCCGAACCCGGTGGAGGCCTGGCCCCCACACATTCACAAGTTGGGATTAATACACGTCTTGCCAGAAGTGAAGGAAGGGTTTGTTTTGGCATGCAAATAAATTTGGGCCGGGACGAGGATTGGACCCCGGACCCCCAGTACAGAAGTTCGACACCTTACCCCTAGACCACCAGGTCACCAAAAATTCTCCCCATTGGGGAAGCGAACCCCGGTCTTATGCGTAACAGGCGGGGATACTACTATACCACCGAGGAATCATGACGTGTTGATGAAATCGATCGAAACAAAAGGCAACGCGTAGACGGTGCTTTAAGTACAATAAAACGGGGTCATAACAAGCGGCGATCACTATTGTTTGGAGACCCCTTTGTTTCGTCCTTTTATAAAGTCCTGAGGTTAACCCCATCGTTGAGTAAACATTTGTAAGATACTAAATTAAAACTTAATATTCCATTTAACTATGGTTAAATTAATTACATTTTGTTAAGTTTAATCCCTATATAAAATGACAAATATGGTTCATATTTTGTCATCTAAAATTTTCGTTCACTGTGTGTGGGTTTTCCATATGTCAAAATAAATTGAGCTGGTAAATAGTGACCTATAGTAAATATTTAAAGAGTAAAGTATTGGTGATGATAGGTGTGCAGGGGAAAAAAATTGTATAGCACGTGTGACTAAAAAAGTGAAGGTATTATTCATAAAGAGTGACTTTCCAAAACACAAATTAATTAAATTGCAGTCCTCGTAAAGTTTTCGTCGGAAGATAAAAAACATATACAGTAAAACACAAATAACTTACCTGAAAGAATGTTCCTGTATTTGGTTTATTCTGACACTTGCTTTCTTTTAATTAGTAACCAAACAACCTTACTGGTCAAACACAAACAAGAGAATGAAGAGACGCTGCACGCTGGGAATGTGCTGACGTTTAAAAATAGAACGACCACTGCAAGTATGTGCTGTACAAGCTGGTGTTGAGGTTGCAGTGTCGCCAGCTAAGCAAACTAAAATATAGCTAAAAAAAATCAAACCTCTGCGTTTGATTTTTTTTAAATATAAAATTATTAGGAACCTCTCTTCAACTTTAAGGGTACATGTTCTCTTTTTGACATACCAAAATTGCGTACGCTTATTTTTCCGTTTCAATATCAAAATGTGCTCTTTTTTTTAAAAAAAAAAAGTTCATAAAAATAATGATTGTATGGAAAACAAAACAGAAATTGTTTGTTAAAGTCTGGAACAAGGCAAAACATTCTTTTGATTGATTAAGGTTGCCAAGAATAGTTTTATCGAAAGAAAAACTATTGTTGATCCTTATTTAATGTAAAACCCTTTTCTGTTAAAGTTACATACTTATTATTTATATTTATACTCATATAATAAAAATGCGTTAAATAAAATAATTGTTTGAATGAAAAAAAATAATCCTATTTGTCCTTCCTTTCCCACTCCTGCCCACTCACCCCCAATCCCACGGTCGTATTTTTTTTTTAATGTAATCTTTTCCAGGATTTGGATATGGTAACCCTAGGACCAGTCAGAGTATTGGGCCCCTTTTGCCCATGAATTCACTTGTTAAATCAAAAACATTACAATAAGATCATGTCAAGCCCTCAAAAACAAACTGAATCTTTTTTTTTTTTAGAAACGTGTCTTACTACCCATTCGGGTTATACGCTTGTGTACTAATTACGCTAATGGTTTTAGGGATTATGAAAGTTATATTTAGATGATGTGTAACCGCATTTATGTGGAGGGAGAAGGAGTGTTCCCCCCCTCTCCCATACGTATGGTCCTGGTATTGTATTTTGAGATAGTTTACACACCACCCTACGGGCCCCTTTATAGGTTTAGTGGGAAATATCGTATCCCCTTTACGCAAGCCTGTGTACAGATGCAATTTTTTTTAAAACAATCATTTGTCAAACCACAATATTATGTTTGTTACAAAGATCAGAGATATGAGATAAAAATAATAACCTAATTTTAAGAAAATATTGTATACAATATAATCCAGTGTCACACTTGGAAGAAGGTAGGCGGAGGGGGGGAGTGGAAGTGTGGCACTACTCCCCCCTCCCTCCACCCTTCAAGATCATAAATATTTTTTTATAAAGGATTAAAACTTACTGAAGAGAAACTTCATTACAACTAATAAAAATACCCCTAAAAATTATTGCTTTGAAAAAAGAACAAAAATGATGGTTTCAATTCGACCCTAACCTGGGATATGGAAGGTGAGTATGGCCCCAGTTCCCCTTAGGAGACCGCATTCGGTGAGAGTTCAGTATCCCTCGTAATACACACACACACGATTACACATCATATTGACTAAAATCAAAAGGAAAGCTCTGGAGTCCAGACTACCGTACAGGCGTGCAACCCCCAACACTTACCAAAATCGAACACTGCTATGAACCAGAACTGGTTTTATTTAATTTGTCTTGTGCTTCCCTTCTGAGAAGCATTAGAACGTGCATATGGGCGTCTTTGTACATCTAGAACAATTCCCCGATATGGAATAACTGAAGCCTTCAAAATCCCTGATTATTTAAAAAAAAAAACACTCTACTCTCTATTTTATTTCGTCCTTAGATTCTGCTAGCGATGTCTGCTTTACAGCTGGTCTGGCTGGATCACTCGTAGAGAAGGGAGGAATGTCTTTTTATAAGAAGACACAAACAGAAAATAGCTTGAGCTTCACTGCTGTTCCCAAAGTTTGATAATAAAATTTCGTTTTTCGTTCGAATATCTTGCTTGCTCTTTTATTGAAACCCTGCACGATCAGACTTGCGTAAATATACGAAAATTGTTTTAGTATTTGTGAATGTGAGGAATGCCAGGCCTCCACCGTGGTTCGGATTCCACGTTAAACTGTAGGTCCTTCATTTCATCTCACAATCACCCTACCATTACACATTAGCGTAAGTGCGTATAACCCGAACGGGTAGTAAGTAAGATGCGGTGCTAATAAAAATAATAATGTTTTAGTATAGTGGAATTTTGGTAGGGAGAACAGTAGACGCTAGTTACTAAAGTTACTAAATCAATTCTAATATATTCATACATCATATTATGTTATCTGCAACTGTCACTTTTGATGAATATTACTATCAATTCTTATAAAATAACACAAATAATATGATAAAATGCTATTAATGTTTGCCGCAAATAAATATATTTGTATCTTCTCTACTGTTCTTCCAACCAAATTCAGGGTAAAGCTTTCATTGTTATCAAAATGTTCCTTCTTATCTAAATCGTACTGTATGATTGTGTATTTTAAATAATCTTGAACTAGAATTTTCATAACTAGTTAAATTGATGTGCGCAAAAAACTTGCTCAACACGCGCATTTAATATAACTATCAAATAAAAACATATTTAAATCTAATTACCGCCCAAGTTAATAACATTTTAATATTTTATTAGTGTACTTTTATATGTGTTGATATCGATCATAAAACAATAACTGGATATCACATAAATTGATATATGTATACGTGAAATAAGATCTAGTAACTTTTCTAGCTGTCAGTTAAAGAAGCCCATTCCTAAGAAAAAATTTTTGATTATAACAAACAATAAAAGAAAAACCATTGGCAAAATAACTTGAGATGAGAAAACATTGATTTCGTGGAAATGCTCTTCATGCAAATGCCACATCCTGGATCGTGAGATCGGAGTTGAGGTTTTCCTCTGTGTCCCGACGGAACTTAGAGCCTGTGTAGCCTCTTTCTTGCTATTCTTGGTACCATTGCTTTTTACTAGAAGTTGCATTCTTAAGTCATGACGTTTTTATATCTTACTAAGCAGTAACAGCCGGGACATATAGCCAACATTGACAAAAAGTAGCTATTTTTTTCCTGCCAACTTTTAGCACCACAGCTCATGATTGACTGCAGTAAAACACATTCTAAGGTCTTGGACAGATTTACCTATTCAGATAAAAATATACATTTTTTGACAGTTTCAAGATGCAAGGCCAAAATTTAAGGGTGTGGGGGTAAGAGTTCAGGGGGGGGGGGATGGCTTATCAACTATCACAAACAGAAAAATTTCAAATATTAAATTACTCTAGGAGTTATCTGGGATTTAATGACCGGAATAAAATAGTTAAGGCGATTGACCCTTTTAATTTGGCGTGGAAATGTAGAGCCATGGGGGGAAAAAAGGTGATCTTTAAGAATTTTTATTGTTTTGCAATTTTTTTTTCCCGAAACGGTTTGTTCAATAATACAATAATGTTGATTAAGTTATACTTCTTGTATACACATTTCCTCTATAATTTTAACCACGAGAGAACTTATATTTCCAAACGTATTATTTTCCCGCAAAACCTGTCTGGTAACTAGCGCCATCTACGGTTTCCGTGATCCATCTGTTCTTGTTGGCGTTCAAGCATACTTTGGTCGTTCACATGACAGACTAGAAGGCAATAGGAAGTTGAATGAACATGGCCGCCATTCCTTTTAAAAGAGACGGCTCTCTTTAATCGCTGAGGGAGTGTTTTTTTTTTATCTTATTGTTTATTTTCTGCTTTATTGTGATTTGAGAAGAATGGCAATAAAATGAAGTACACGTTTGATTATTGGTGCAAAAGAAAGGAATGTAAGGGAGGAAACACTTAAATAAATAGATGTTAGCTCAAAGCTATGTAATTTATTTCATCACCGCGTCTTAATACCTGTTCTGGTTATACACCAAAGTCATGTAATATATAGTAATAGTAATAGTAATAATAATAATAATAATAATAATAATAATAATAATAGCTAAAATATTAGTTGTAGACCTGTGTAGTAAAATTAGAGAGAAGGATACTAACTCAAATATAAAGAAAATCCTTTTATAACATTAAATAATTTCTCTGCATTTTTTTTTAACACCGTATTTCACATTTCGGGTTAGGGTACGGCCAGACTGAGCGAGCGAGCGCGCGAGCGACTAAAATATAAAATAGAACACATTGGTTGTAATGGGGGGTGGCCACACTGGAGCGAGCGAGCGACTGAGCGCGCGCGCTTGAAAGATAGAACTGGTTCTATTTTTCAAGCGCGCGCGCTCGACCCGGTACAGTCTAGTTTACAGGCGCTAGGCAATATTATTGTATGTTGGTTCATTGAGTGCAGGGGAAACTTCTCATTTTGACATGATATTTGACTTTTTTCTATCAGTGATAGGTTTAACACACTTGCTATTAATGGCCCGGTGACCTGGCGGTCTAGGGGTAAGGTGTCAGACTTCTGTGCTGGCGGCCGGGGTTCAATCCTCGGTCCCGGCACAGATTTATCTGATTACCAAACCCTTCCTTCACCTCTGGCAAGACATCTTGTGAATGTGGGGAAAGCCAGGCCTCCACCATGGTTCGGATTCCACGTTAAACTGTAGGTCCTTCATTTCATCTCACAATCACCCTACCATTACACATTAGCGTAAGTGCATATAACCCGAACGGGAAGTAAGATGCGGTGCTAATAATAATAATAATAATAATAATAATGGCCTAATTTAATTGGTAAGACCATAAATAATATAATGTATATATGTAAACCCGATATGTTAAAATACTTCAATATTATAATCAAAGTAGGCCTTTACAAATAAGAATCACCATTAGTTTGGAGAGAGTATGAAAAAAACCACAACAATAAATAAGTTTTAAAAATCACCTTCAGTTCACTGAGCCAAGATTCGAACCTTTGCCTCCTAGTCAAAAGCTATCGAGTGCAACGCACCATTCCGCCACTGGTGCGGCAAATCTGATTTTAAAACGCTTCAGTACAGTACCATACGCATTTCTCAATTTATTAATTGGATGCACTTCTACTTTTTTCTTTTTTATAAATACACAATATTTTCTGTAAGAATTTTCGAGGAGCAGAGATGTACTAAGTGTGTTTGACAGATACATCTTCTCTAACTACGGTGGGGGGGGGGGGGGGGGGGGGGGGAGGGGGCGGTGACCTAGTGGTCTAGGGGTAAGGTGTCAGACTTCTGTGCTGGCAGCCGGGGTTCAATCCTCGGTCCCGGCACAGATTTATCTTATTTCCAAACCCTTCCTTCACCTCTGACAAGACATCTTGTGAATGTGGGGAATGCCAGGCCGCCACCGTGGTTCGGATTCCACGTTAAACTGTAGGTCCTTCATTTCATCTCACAATAACCCTACCATTACACATTAGCGTAAGTGCGTATAACCCGAACGGGTAGTAAGACGCGGTGCTAATAATAATCTAACTAGGGTCCGCTAATTACGCGCTCGCTCGCGCGCTCGCCAGTTTGGCCACCCAGTCGCTTGCGCGCTCGCTCGCACGCTTGTCAGTCTGGCCGAACCCTTACACGCTTATGTACCAATTACACTAATGGGTTAGGGATTAGGAAGGCTTAATTGAGAGGAAATGCGCCCTCATTTGTGTGGAGGGAAAGTGGGAAACCATTTAGGGAAAACCACCTTCAGTGCAACCGACCAGGATCGAACCCCAATCTTCCCGTCCTCGGCAGTCGTACTAACACGAGATTAGTGCGTTATCCCATGCGAAAGAGTAATGTTGCAGACAAATAAGCACTACAATATAATCATACTTACAAAATTCAAAACATTGAAAAAGAAGTGTTTCGATTTTGTTATTAACTACAAACTACTGTAAAATGCGATAGGTAAAAATTTTAATCAATAATCTTCAATAATAGAATAATGAAATAAATTTTTTCAGGTATAATCTTGTTTGTTATATAGGCTTTCACGACCGTTTCTGGATTACAGATTTCTGGCTTGAGCCACTTGGATTGTTTGATTATTTCGGTAGTGCAATAATAATAATAATAATAATATATATTTATGTATATAATATATAAAAGTCAAAACCCACTCACTGACTCACTCACTCACTAATTATCGCAACCCCCACGAACCGCTCTGAGCCACGAAACTTGAAATTTGGTGTGAAGGTTCTTTTTAGACTGTAAGCAAGAAATAAGACGGGGTTTTGCGAAATTAAACCCTGAGGTATGAAAAGAGGAGATAGAAAGTTTTAAAATTAACTTATGTGTCTTTTGAATCAACAAACACAGATAATTGAAATTGAAAGTGGTGGTTCCTGCTACGGGTATTATTCACTAATCAGGAAACAAAGTTTTTTTTTTGATAAAAATACTGTTTTTGTGAATTTATTATCGCTCAACCCCGAGTGAAGATAGTAGAAACGTCCCATTCTTGACCTTGCTCTTTCCAAATTTTGGTCTAAAATTAATGTAGTCGTTATTTCTTCTCTGAAAATACTCGTATTTCTTGACCGTCAGATTATTAGTTTATTGGATTAAATTTTTTAATAAATAAGGGGTTTCTGCCACCCTATCGTAATTTTTCACCAAAAACTCATAAAAATAAAATTTCTTCGGTAAAATATGTTTTCCTTTCAATATAAGTGTTTGATGTTAAAATTCAAATTTTTAGGGCTTAAGGTCTCTCAGCAACAAATCCCATCATAAAATTGGTGCAGAAGTTATTTAAATTTAAATTAAATTATAGTACTGCGTCTTACTATGCGTTCGGGCTATACGCTTAAGTACTAATTACGCTAATGGACTAGGAATTGGGAAGGTTGAATTTAGTGGAAGTGAACCCACATTTGTGTGGAGGGAGAGTGTAAAACCATTTAAGAAAAACCAACCGCAGTTCACTCGATTGAGATTCAAACCATGATCTCCCCGTCCTCGGCAGTCTAGCTGAACAAGAAACTAGAGCGTTAGCTAGCTATGCCACTGAGGTGGGTCAGGAGTTATTTCATCGTGAAATTCCTTTGGGTTCGTGCTGCATCCGTAGCGCTTGCAACGTCAGCATCCACCCGCGATATATCGCGGGCGATTCATCTGATCCTTTCTTTAATTGGGCTAGCCCTTTTTGAGGATTTTTCAAATTTCACTTCATAAAGACCTCTAAGTGGTGAAAAGGGTGGTTTAAAGGGCTCAAATTAACTAATATATTTTTTTAACCAACGGGCATAAAACATTGTCATTTTAGATTCTGGGTACCTTCTACAATTTGGCTAGACAATTTTGAGGATTATTAAAATTTAATCCCCGAGCGGCCAAAATGGGTGGTAAAATTCATGTCCTCCAAAATCGATGAAGGTTGATATTTGATATTTTTTCGGGCCACAAGTATCCGATAAGAAGAGGTTTCGTGAAAATCTATTCCCAAAATGGTGAGATGGAGATTGGAATATTTTTAGAACCATAATCGTATCTTCCGAACTGCTTGTGCCAGAAATATGAAACTGTGCAGGAAGTTTTTTAAGTAATATGTCAGAATTAGGGATTTTCTAAATTCAATCCCTAAGGGTACTAAGTGGTTAGGAGGTACTTTTTTTTTGGACCTCTAAGAGGTGAAAGGGGGGAGGGAGGTAGACGAATGTTGAAATATTTTTAGAAGAATAACCGCATCTTCTAATCCACTTGGGCTGGAAGTATGAGACTTGGTAAGGTGGTTATTTTTAGTTAAACGGCAAAAGAAAATTTGGGAATTTTCAAAACTCATCCCCTAAGAGAGGTAATAGGAGAGGGGGTGTTCTTTCCGTATATTATAAATCTCTTGACTTAGAAATATGTTACTTTGAACCGGCGAAAGTAATTTAGGGCATTTTCGAACCCATTTCCCTAAGGGATGGGAAGAGGGAGAGGGGTGTTTTTTCCGTATCTTAAAAACGGCTTGGAAAAAAAATATATATAAACCGTTTTGGAGGGAAGTTATTTATACTTAAAGGGCCAGAGTATTTATTGGATTTTTGAGTCTCTCCCGCTCCCCTCTTATGAAATGGGGAGGGGTTGGTTTTTAAAAGGTTTACTGCTATTAGCAACCTCTTTGTTGTAAATTAAAAAGTTTGTCCTCATTTATGTTAAAACTGTTTTCACTTCACATAAAGTTTTTATTGTGTAACCTTACGTTGTAAACCTTGCTCTTTGAAATCTACGTTATTGTTGTTTATTAATCTTGAACGACCGCTTGCTATTTCCATGATTTGTGATTACGAATTTCCAATATTTTAAAATTATTACCCGCTTCGAAGGCCGTATGATCTAACTCTAAGGTGTCACTCTTGCAGACTGGCTGTCGGTCCTCTAAATTTAACTTTACCAATTCCAAACACATTGGTTTAATTAGTACATAGGTGTACAACCGGTACAAGTAGTAAGACGCGGTGCTTGAATAATAATAATAATAATAATAATATAATAATAATAATAATAATAATAATAATAATAATAATAATAATAAGAGCATAACTTATGCATTTATAATATATTTGGACTGGCACTCTCCCGGCAATTTTTTTAAATTGTATGACTCTAGAAACTATTTGGAGTGGTCCCTAACGGTCACATTTTGGAAAATTAAACGCCTTTAGAAGTTATTTGGAATTTGATGCAAGTCTAACTTTCAACTTCATATTCGATAATATCAGAAGTTGTGAAATAAATATATATAAGAATGGGAACTTATTCCAAGAGGGGAAATTACCCCCTACACACCACAAACTGGTTATGTTGCCATTATTTTCTGGGTGGTTCTACAACAGACTTCTGAAATTATACTCTTTAAAGGCTATTTGGAGTAGTTTTCCCTATGAATTATTTCGAAATTTTGTGCTGCAAGAAGATTTTTGGTTTGATATTTATTACTTCAAGAAATTCTTGAGATTTGGGTACCTTTAAAAGTTTTTTTAAATAATACACAACAAATTTTAAAAAATGAATTCCCTAATAGCTATTTGAAGGGTTCTTGCTTGCCCCGTGTAGTTTTAATTTAAATTACTCTTACCCTAGTTTTGTTTCAAAAATTAGATGCCTTTAGAAGTTATTTCAAGTATTTTTCGCCTGGAAATATTTTGCATCTTACCATTGACCACATTCTACACGGAATGTTTACTTCTAAAGCTTGTTGACCCTAGGCACCCAAGAAAGCTTCCTATTATAGAGAAAATAGTTTTAAAAAATAATTTTTTGGGTGTCGGTTTGGTTTTTAGTTTTTTATTAGCTATGTGATCAATATAAGTGTGTGTATATCTGTCAGTCACTTATAAATGAATAATAATATTATTAATAATAAACTAAACCTGAAACCCCCAATTTATACCAATATAACAAAATAATAATTTTGATGTGCGTAAGCCACTATTACAGTACTAGTCTACTCAAACATTTTGTTATCAAATTATGATTTGAATAATGTAAAGTGCTCTTAAAATAGCTTAAAATATATTAATGCCCCTCAATGACTTTAAAATACTCAAGATAAAATTATAATAAATAAGCTATACTTCTAATTAACATGCCTTTTTAACAAGAGTAGTGATATATATAAACATTAACATTTTGAATCTTAATAATTACTGTAGAAGTGCAAACAATAAATATATTCAATTATTATAATGTACACCGGGTCAAATGTGTTATTAGTACTTGAATTCAATATTCCAGACCTAATTATGTTGGTATAAAAATTACGGTTTAGTTTCTAAATTCAACGTTCACACATTTACTTGAGTAGGCAAAACGTTAAATTTAATCCAAACTTATGGAACAGTACGAATAAAAAAAAAAGACAGTGTCTTTGCACTTTGTATAGCGCATGGACTGAGTTACAAGGAATGGCTAGAATTTTTTTCTTATTGTTATTATTTCGGCAGAACTTTCTCTGTTTACATGTTACTTGCAAAATAAATCATACCGTTTTCAGGATACAACGCAAGAAGGTTATTTCCAATCTTACCGCCTTTTTTTTTTTGCATTCTTATCTTAAACTTTCATCCAACAAGATGTGTGTCACCCTGGCCACCCACCCGACTTTTAGCCACCCGGTTTTTGAAAACGCCCATCGTTTTTGCTATGTTAGTGCTGGTTAGTGCTCGATTTTCATCGTTAGTGCTGTAAATTTATGGCACTTATTCACGATTGTTTATGGGTGGCTAGGGATCTCCCTGGCCACCCACTATAAGAAATAATAGAGATAATCCTTTTTTGAAAATGCCCATCGTTTGTGCTAACGATGAAAATCGAGCACTAACCAGCACTAACGTAGCACAAACGATGGGCGTTTTCAAAAACCGGGTGGCTAAAAGTCGGGGCCCAGGGTGACACACATTCCAACAAGCGTTTGCCATTTGTAACTTTTTTAACCCCCCTCCCCCCATAAGATTCAAGGTTAGGTTAGGTTGGGCTAGGCTTAGGTCAGCCCTCTAGCAACACTCCTCATTTCATTGCGCTGAGCTGCTACAGATTTGTTTTTAACCGCTATTCGAAGGTCAGAGAAGGTGAATCCCGCGTGCTTACTTCGCTCATTCATGTGCGACGTAGCCGAGCTGCACTGCAAGCAGGCGGTTGATAAAGCGACCTTTTTTTTTCTCCCCGGCGTTTTCAAGGACAGTCACTTTAAAATCCCTAGTTTACGTTGAAATGGTACATATACACCCAGTAGTAATGTATTTTATATTCGTGGTATTGGACAGTGTCACTAAAATAGGTCTACGGAATGTAACGACATGTTTATCCTGTCATAATGTCACGTATCATGTGTACGTGGAGACGATGGTTACTTTAAGCCACATGAGGTCTTATTGAAAAAAAAAATACATTCTTCAAAATCGTGTATTTTAATTAATTAGAAAAAACCGTTATTTTTAAAGAATATTTTAAAACAAGAATTATCTATGATTGGTACACTATCATATTATTTACTGTACAGTACATGAAGAATATATTAAGAATCTGTAAAGCACTTAAATACAGATAAGGTTCTTCTGACATTAAATTCCGCATTTTTGTAATAATATGGAGTGCTCGGATGGGTAGTAAGACGAGCTACACACAAACACACATACACACACACATGCTCTTTTATCAATGTTGTCTGCTCTGCGTTTATTTTTTATAATTTATTTCTTTATTGCGTTCCGACTGTACAACTATGACGTCATCAACAAGACTCGCAGATAGTGATGGGCACAATCGAGTAATTCTAGGAATCAAGTAATGATTCGATTCTCTTTAAAAAGAATCGAGTAAAGTTACTTGAGTAATTTTTAACGAATCTTCCCATGGCAATCGGTTGGACAACATTACTCGGGAGTCTTGCAATGGAATTCGATACTAATAGCAAGTCCATAATCTCTTCCTGTAGGGGGCAGTTGACACTGACAGTGTTATCTTCAGGTTTCATGTTGCATGTACAGTCCAATACAAAAGTATTCATTTTAAGAAGTCTCACAATAAAAAAGATTAACAATTTTTTTTAAATCTTTTTAATAAAATAAACTTCTTTTTAAATTCTTGCTAAATAAATTCATAATAATTGTACTTTTTTAAAAGGGAAAACATTTATTTGTGACATCATTACTTATGAGGCCCGATGGTCTAAGGCTTCACTCTCGTGTTAGACTGGTCTGTTGACGGGGAGAGCGGGGCTCGAATCCTGGATGGGTCTATTGGGACGGTTTGTTCCTAAATGGTTTCCCACTCTTCTTCTACGCAAATGCGGTTAGATCACCTCTAAAATGCTTCCCTCCTCATCCCCACTCCCAGGCGCGGATACAGGGGGGGTCAAAGGGTCAGCTGACCCCCCCTGTGGTGTTAAGGAAATTAATTTGAAAAATGTATATTTAGAAAGAAAATACCAAAAAATTAAATCATACAAGTTTTTATCTTTCCTAGGGATGTGCGAATGTTCTTTTAGTCTCAGGTGAAGCAAAGATTGAAGCATGCCAAGAAAGGTTGAAGCTGAAACCAAATACAGATTTTTTTATCAAATAACACTATTATTAATTTTTAAATTATCTACTAATACTTCTAAATAAAGAGAAAGTTTAGTAGGGAAAAAACACACTATATTATTTTTATGCTGACTTATCTGAGTTTATTCCTGCTTGCGTTACACTATCAAGTTAGTGTTAAAATACTTTTTATTGCTGTTATGTGATTATTATAATTTATTTAAATGGGTAGTAATTAGTGATTTTCAAATATTTTCGTTATTTATAGAGGTTTTATTATGACTTCAAAACTTCTCAAGATGCTAAGGTTATAGTGGTTGTCGAAGTGACGAAGTTGAATCGAAGGTGACTTAGGCTTCAACTTTGACTTTGACATTTCGAAGATTTGCACACCCCTACTGATTTCCTAGAGCAGGCTGTTCACCTCATACACCTGTCTTCAGCGGGGATTTCACGACCCAATTTAGGGACTCTAAATCGGGCCCGATCGCCGTCGGCCCTGAAATCCGATGGTGAAATGTGTGCTCCTGGTCACGTTTTGGGGAGGCGACCAGGCAGGGAGGTCGGGAGAGATTTCCAACCGATTTAGGGAGGAAGGGTGGGGGTGGACCAGGCCCCCACCGCTTCTCCTGGTGAACGGGACGTGAAATGCTCCACCAGGCAGATCGCTCTGTCCGTAGTGTAGATCTAGATCTAGATTAAAAACTTGTTCGCTCCTCACGTTTTTTTATTTATTTTTTATTTTAGATTTTATCTTATGGAATCTGTCATACGCAAGAAATTCCGGAGATCTTCAGCATCCAATACTTCCATAAGTCTTGCATGACTCAATACAGGTCTTTGGCGGTATACCTGCTTCATCCACATCTTCTTTTTCTTCCTTTCTTTCTCGCACACGGTCAATGCAGTTAATGCAACACCAACAACTATCTGCTTTGATATATACGGAGCCATTTTGAAACTTTAAGAGCAACGAACTGAGCAGTAGATCGGACGCAAAAGATCGGGTCGTGAAAATACAACGCTCTGCCGAGGAGAGGGGAGAACAGTGACAGGGAGATCGAGACCAGGAACGGGAACGGGTGGTCGGGGACGCGTCGTGAAATCCCCGCTTTCAACACAAGTAATGGATAGGGGTGAGAGGGGTGGAGTGTGCTATTTTTAGAAAGACTTACCCCCTTCCAGTGAAAAGTACGCTAATCTGTTTCAAACAAGTCAGAGGTAGCTGGAAATATTTACTTTTAGTATACTGGAGCGATTCGTTCGAGTGGCCTTAGACGTGGAACATTTTACGTGTGTGTTTCGTTTTGTTAATGCTTATGTGTAATAAAGTGTAATTTATAAATATTTCAGTCTCTTTGTGATTATAATGACCTCTGATGGTTTTATTTACTCTTAGTAAACTGTGAGTGTGATATTTGTGTTTTGTTTTTTATGGTTATTGTGCTACTGCCTATTGTCATTGTGATACTGTGACTTTGATACTTCCTCCTGCTATTCAATTTTGTGATAAATTATTGTCTTTGCTAGTTATGTGATTTGAATGCAAGTATTGATATTATAATGTCAAAAAGAAAGGGACAGACAGATTTATTTTGTTTTTTCAAGAAAAAAAATCCTGAATCAACAGGAAACGAAACTGTGGATTTAATTGAAAATAGTGCGTCAGTGAACTTTATTTGTGACTCACCCTCAACCAGTGGATCTAATTCAAATACTAAAATCTCTATAGAAAGTGTAGGACCAGAAAAATTTGATATTGGCAACTTTGTTGGAGCTGAAACTATTTCCGATGACTTAAAATACCACATGCTAGTAGAACCGTGGACTCCACCACTAAGCTACAAGTTCCCTAATGTTGTTCAGTCAGGAGGTATTAGACATTTTCAAAGATCATGGTTGACGTACAGTGCTAAGGACAATGGTGCTTATTGTATTGCATGTGTACTTTTTGGATCAAATGAAGGAGGTAGGAGTAGAATATCTCTTGGAAGCTTTGTACGGACCCCGTTTCTAAACTACAAAAAAGGAAATGAAATGCTTTGCGGACATGCCTCCAATGAATATCATAAAACAGCAATTATAAGATGTTCTGAATTTAAGAATACATTTGAAAACAGGACACAATCAGTTGAAGTCAGACTAAATTGTGAAGTGAAAAAAAGAATTGAAGAAAATCGAGCACGTTTGATAACCATGATAAAGACAGTTATACTATGTGGCCGACAAAACTTTCCCCTAAGAGGTCATCGTGATGATGGAGAGCTTAGCGAAAACGATAGCACAGAAAATGAGGGAAACTTCCGAGCACTTTTAAGATTCCGTATTGATGCCGGTGATAGTGATTTAAAGAATCACATAAAAACAGCACCCAAAAATGCAACATTTATTAGTAAAACAACTCAGAACGAATTAATTGAAGCTTGTGGAGAGGTTATCCTTAGTAAAATTGTTAAGTCTATTAAAGCAGGGCAATTTTTTTCGGTACTAGCAGATGAAACAACGGATGTTGGAACAGTTGAACAGATGAGTCTTTGTGTTAGATTTCTGGACATACTTTCACTCAAAATTCGAGAAGAATTCTTAGGTTTTGTGGAAGCGAGAAATCTCAGTGGCGAGGCTCTCACAAACTTATTTATTATTATTATTATTATATTATTATTATATTTTATATACACCGCGTCTTACTACCCGTTCGGGTTATACGCACTTACGCTAATGTGTAATGGTAGGGTGATTGTGAGATGAAATGGAGGACCTACAGTTTAACGTGGAATCCGAACCACGGTGGCGGCCTGGCATTCCACACATTCACAAGATGTCTTGTCAGAGGTGAAGGAAGGGTTTGGTAATCAGATAAATCTGTGCTGGGACCGAGGATTGAAACCCGGCCGCCAGCATAGAAGTCTGACACCTTACCCCTAGACCACCAGGTCACCCTTCACAAACTTACTTCTTGAAAAATTAAACAATTTGGGACTTAAAATTGAGAACCTGCGTGGTCAAGGGTACGATGGAGGGTCTAACATGTCTGGTAAAATCAAAGGTGTGCAAGCTCGTATTAGGGAAAAGCAGACTCTTGCTATATATATGCACTGTGCTTCTCACAAACTAAATCTGTCCATTTCTAAAGCATGTTCTCTAACAAGTGTAAGGAACGCTATTGCTGTGGTCAGTAACGTAACAAATGAAGTAAGAGAATCCAGTAAACGAACAGCTTTAATGAAAGCAAAACTACATGAACAATATCCTGAAGAAACAAAGTGCAAACTCAAAACGCTTTGTGAGACGCGTTGGGTAGAACGACACAATGCATTTTTACAATTCTTACATGTTTTTGATGCAGTTGTATGTTTCCTACAAGTATTTGATGCGGAAGCACCATCATCAAAGTCAGCACTTTTACTCACCTCAGTTCTCAGGTTTGACTTTATTATAGCTCTGCATATTGTTTCATTTATCTTCAGTCTAACAGTCACGTTGTCTCGTCAGCTTCAAAACCCTTCGTTAGACCTGAAAAACTGCTATAATATGGTAGCAAATGTTTTAGAGACATTGAAAGATTATCGGAATAACCCTAATAAATATACAGAGGTCTATAATGAATCGGTGAATTTGGCTGTAAAACATGAAATTGACATCACTATACCAAGGATCTTTCGGACACAAACTCATGGGCCAAATGTTGCTGCATATAGTCCTGAGGAATATTATAGACTAAATGTTTACCTGCCATTTGTGGACTATCTTATTTCTGAATTGTCAACTAGATTTTCATCAACTGGACATGATAATATTATCACATTATACGGTTTAATACCAGCATTTGCCAACCAAGACAATGAAATTTTATTACAAGCAGCTCAAACATATGCTAATTGTGGCAACAACGATGGAAACATAAATCTAGGCAGAGTGTCCATCTAGTGCGGTTGACAGCTTAATGCATGCTTCAGATGGTTTTTACCCAAACATTAAAGTTCTTCTCCACATTTTGTCTGTTCTTCCCGTGACTACTTGCACTAGTGAGAGATCATTTTCTACCCTAAGAAGGTTAAAGACATACTTAAGGTCAAATATGGATGAGGAACGATTAAATGGTTTGGCCATGTTAAATATTCATCGAAGCATAGAAGTTCATCCTGGTGAAGTTTTGGAGAAATTTGCTCAAAAGAATAAGAGGAAAATGCAATTAATGCATTTATAAAATATGAGGTACGTTTGAACAATGTTTTGTATAGGTTTTATAGTTATTATTATTATTATTATTAATTATATACTATTATTATTATATTATTAGTAGTAGTTAGTAGTTATGTTATTTATAATTAGCACGACCCCCCTATGAAAATTTTCTGGATCCGCGCCTGCGCCACTCCAGTAGAGTAATTCCAATATGCGTATAACCTAAACAGACGGTAGGACGTGATTTTTTTTTAATATGTTATCATCGATCAAATATTCAGTTTCATAAAGGAATTTAGAAAATTCCACCCCAAAGGGGTCAAAATAGGGGATGATAATATGTATGAAAGTCCGTCATTTTGAAAGTTACATAAACAAAATTTTGTATTTCGGTTATTGACGTAAAACAAATAAATACGTGTTTCAGGAATTTTGGAAATTTTATTTAATAAGGGATGAAAAAGGGGGTGAAAGTTTGTATCGGACTTGCATTATTTTTGATCTGAGGTCAAGTTATGGTCATCAACGTAACGTAATATTTTAAATTAATCTGTAAATACATATGTATATTTTCGTATTTGTATATAATCAACTTCCACGCGAGCAAAACCGCGAGCAACAGCTATCTAGTAATCAATAAATTAAGAAAGACAATAATTGGTTCCGATTGTGGAAATAAAACTGCTTAGGTGCGAGTAAAAAGAATCGAGTAACTTTCATCGAGTACTTTTAAAAAGAATCGGAAATGTTATAACCTTAGTTAGCATGCTTTTCGATTGTGTACTTTACATCTGCGAGTATTTTGTATTGAAAATGCATGGGCAACATTTAAACCATTAAGGGTCATTTTTGCGTAGCAGCACAAACTGTTGGTGAAAAATGAGCTCTAAGGGAATATGGCTTTTAAATGGAAATAGCATGGTAAACAGTCCAGTCTATAAGGTCGATTCTCACTCAGCTGATAAGAAAAGAGTAAATAAAAGAATAACAAGGACCGAGTAAAGTTACTCGAGTAATCCCGGAAGAATCGAGTACAACCGATTACACAACACAATCGAGTAACTCGATTATTTTTACTCGATTGTGCCCATCACTACTCGCAGAAGCGAACTGGTTGAGCCGGTGTTGGGAGTGTATAAAATTATTTTATGGCCTATATGCACACGACAAGAATTTCTTAGTTCGCACACAGTTCTAGACTAGAGAGAAAATTGTAACGAAATAATGATGGCAGCTATCAGGAAATAACTAGCGAAGTAATTTCTACCAAAATAGTCCACACGGATTCATTCACACGTTCAGTTTTCGTCCTTGTTTTGTGAATAGAGTGATTCGTAAAAATAAAATTCCTATTAAACAAAAATTGTTTGTGTGTGCAGGCCCAGCGATACAAATCTTGGGGCCCAAATACCAGTCAGTGGTTCAAGGGCTCAACTTTCCAGAGTTTCAAATAAGAAAAGAATAAGAAAATAAAACAATTTATTAGAATACACACACCAATAATAATAATAATAACAACACAACAACAACAACAACAACAGCAACAACAACAACACACAACAACCACAACAATAATAATAATAATTATAATAATAATAATAATAATTTAAAATTTATTATATTTTTACCACTATTGAATAATTCTCACAAAGTTTTTGTGAAAATATTGTCAGAAGGGTGCTGCATTTACAAGTTGTGAGCAGCACATATGTTTCCAAAGTGCCACCCTTTTCGCAGTCCTTTTGTTTTGAATTCAAAGTTTAACGTACATTTTGAAACAGATATTGGTTTGTACCTATGTGGTTATTAGCATTTCTCTCTATCATTTCCATGAACAGTATTATTAATATTATTATTTTCTCTGGCCGCGACTCGAACCACAGAGGATCAAGAGCGCGCGTGCACTCAGGTCCACTTGTGCGTGTAGGGCCTAACATTCGACAGACGAGGACATATATGATCAGGGGCGTTGCGCCGAAGGGGATCTGGAGTTGGGAAATTCTAGTCTTATTTTGTACCACATTACTTTCAATTATGAAAGTCCTTAACCACAGACGTGTACAGACACTAAAACACTTCTATATCTTTGGTGGTTATAGCCTAAGACACTTCTATATCTTTGGTGGTTATAACCTAAAAACACTGCTATGTCTCTAGTGGTTATATAGCTTAAAAACACTACTATATTCTCTGGTAGTTATAGACTAAAACACTGCTATGTCTCTGGTGGTTATAGGCTAGGACACTTCTATGTCTCTGGTAGTTAGAGCCTAAAACACTACTATATTATTATTATTATTATTAGCACCGCATCTTACTACCCGTTCGGGTTATACGCACTTACGCTAATGTGTAATGGTAGGGTGATTGTGAGATGAAATGAAGGACCTACAGTTTAACGTGGAATAACACTACTATATCTCTGGTAGTTATAGACTAAAACACTACTATGTCTCTTGTGGTTATATCTTATGATACTACTATATCTCTGGTGGTTATAGCCTAAAACACTGCTATGTCCCTAGTGGTTGTAGCCTAAAATACTATAATGTATCTGTTGGCTATAGCCAAGACACTACTATATCTCTGATGTTTATAGCCTAAGACACTACTAAGTCGCTGGTGTTTATAGCCTAAAACACTACTGTGTCTCACAAGACATCGTGTGCATGTGGGGAATGCTAGACTTCCACCGTGGTTCGGATTCTACATTAAACTGTAGGTCCTCCATTTCATCTCACAATCACCCTACCATAACACATTAGCGTAAGTGCGTATAACCAGAACGGGTAGTAAGACGTACTACTACTACTACTAATAATAATAACTGTGTCTCTGGTGGTATAGCTAAGACACTACTATGTTTTTGGTGGTTTAGCCTAAGACACTACTAGTTTTGGTGGTTATAGCCTAAGACACAATTATATCTCTGGTGTTTATAGCCTTAGACACTACTATGTCTCTGTTAGCTATAGCCTAAGACACTGCTGTGTGTCTGGTGGTTATAGCCTAAGACACTACTATGTTTTTGGTGGTTATAGCCTAAGACACTACTATGTTTTTGGTGGTTATAGCCTAAGACACTACTATGTTTTTGGTGGTTATAGCTAAGACACTACTATGTCTCTTTAGCTATAGCCTAGACATGCTTGTGTTGGTGGTTATAGCCTAAGACACTACTATGTTTTTGGTGGTTATAGCATAAGACACTACTATGTTTTTGGTGGTTATAGCCTAAGACACTACTATTTTTTGGCGAGTAGAGCTAAGACACACAATGTCTCTGGCGAGTAGAGCCTAAGACACCCATGTCTCTGGCGAGTAGAGCCTAACACACAATGTCTCTGTTGGCTATATCCTAAGACACTGCTATGTCTCTGGTGTTATAGCCTGAGACAATACTATGTTTCTGGTGTTTAATAATACAATTATGTGTTTTTAATCTGATGCCTACAATTTTTTGTTGAGTGTGTATCCTTCCTATAATGTTTAACGGTTTAATTTAATATTGTACAATTATTAGTGATGAAAAAGAAATGATATTAACTAGTAATAATGTGTATAGAAGTATAACAAATTAACATATAATTAAAAGAAAACAATACAGGCATATGTCCGGCTAGGTATAAAAATTAAAACTTGACATTAAAATAAAACAATCATTTAAATTTTTTACCTAATCAAATTTATTTATTGTTATTATTGGTTCAGTACATAATGGTTACAAAAGAAAATTTTACAGATGATACTGCAGTTTACATAGGCAGTTAATATAATAATAATAATTGTTCATATTAACATTAATGGAAACAGAATTGATATTCATACTAGGGTGATCAAATATTCAACCACGACTCAATATGTTCAAAATAGATCAACAGATGGCACTAAATGCAGTCATGGCACTCAACAAAAACTACTTGAGGACCTCACAATTTCTAACATGCTACTTTTTTTTTTCCCCTAATCAATTTTTTTTATGTTAAAACTTATTATATTCTGCAAATCACTGGACAGTTAAATATTTGCATATATATTATGACATGGCATAATTAGCATTCTACATTCTTTACATTTCATCCTTACAAAAATGCTAACTAAATAACTGTAAATGAGATCTGCACAGCACTGCATCGTGAGAGTATTGAACTTTATAACAAACAGCATCACTTTAGCTCTATAGTTCTTATAATGTACATATTTCAATTACCATAATAATGTACAATGAAACCATCTTTAAACTTTTATTTACCAGAAAAAACTACAGGCACACAAGTTCATATTAGGCTAGGTCATGTCCAAAAAATTTAGAATCAATAAAATAAGGATTTTTTTTTATAATCTAATTAGCCATATATGGTCTGAAATTATTTACAGTACTGTACAATGCACATAAGAAATGTGACTTTAAATAATAAAGCTGTATTGACATATATTTTATTTTTTAGGGATCTACCCAAGCAGTTATGTGTTAAGATCCATTTTTTTTCCTGACCATTAAATACATATAGAGATTTTGATTTTGAATAAGAGTGAGAAAAGCTTTCTTCCGAATTCCAGGCTTTTAATTAAACAGCCATATTCCATTCTAAGTGCCAAATTATTGTTATGTAACTTTCCTATTTAAAAAAACTGATACACTTGTTAAGCATTTTAAAAAGGTGTAGACAAATTAATGTAAAAAAAAATCACTCATACGTGTAGTAATGGTATAGTATAGTTTGCGGAAACATTGATGCACATAATAATTGTTTTAAGATTTATACTATATAATATACCATATAATATAGAAAGTCTCTGAGTAATTAATATTTTGGAAATATTTCCCAGGAAAAAAATATTATACTAAAGTCATTCCGTGTATTTGTGATGTATGTTTAATACAATTTGACATAATAAAGTTTATATATACACATAGTATGTCCAATTTATATCACATCAAATCTTGTCCACATTCATAGCTTCCCTACAAGACAAACTGTTTAATGTAATATTTATGATTCATAAATTTACATATTGTAACAATACACTAAATCAGTGTGAAAATTTCCTTTAAATTATTATTTTTTTCATTGTACTTAAGACATACGAACAATAACAATTGTATAGTTTATTTTGAGAAAAAAGTATTATTTTAAAATATTCTTAACTCTTTTTTTCAAGATACAATTTTATAAGAATAAATTACTGACGAAATATAGCTTTTAAGACATCTGATATTAAGTAAGAGTAAGCTTTAAGCTGTATTAACTTAAACACCATTAATCATCTCTGACATGTATTAATCACAACTTGTGAATGTGGGGAATGCCAGGCCTCCACCGTGGTTCGGATTCCACGTTAAACTGTAGGTCCTCCATTTCATCTCACAATCAACCTACCATTACACATTAGCGTAAGTGTGTATAACCCGAACAGGTAGTAAGACGCGATGCTAATAATAATAATAATAATAATAATAATAAACCATTAATGATTATCATTAATACTAATATAAAATTAACCTATTGTAAAGAATAACCGTGCAGTAAATGTGCTGAACCTTTACCCAAGAGGCTTAGGATTAATTTAGATCTACCCAAATTGATCTGTTTTACATCTTTGTTTCAACCTTCTTATATTAAGAAGTTCAAAGCCAAGTGAAAAAAAACCTTCAATAAATCAAATATTCAATTATATCTTAAGTTACTGATGTTACCTCGATAATGAAACATCGACATGTATACAATTTCTGGATATTTAAAATGTTCATATAATTATGTTTACATATCTTTAGTACACATCATACAAACAGTTTCATTCAAAATATTATTTACTCAATGCAGTGGCATACCTACAGGATAATCCTAGGGTAGGCATAGGCACAATGGTTCGTTTGAAAGATATTGCGCTGGTAGATAAGCAAAATATGTTTACTATTTCACATACAAATAGCAGACAAATACTGAAGACTATAATATAAGAATGCTGTTACATACCTGATTATATACTAATATAAATGCAGTGTTAATTAGTTTTAAAACTCTGTTAAAACAGGTTTCAAATAAAATAATCTCTAAATTATATATGGCAAAAACACAATAAAATTGCCTTCAAAATATAAATGAGAAAATGATGATGAATCGTTTATAATGTTAGAAAACATTTACCCCATGATCAAGATCCATTATTTCAAGAGTATACATTGTTGCAGTAAGTTCATTTTGAATTTAACATTCAACAAGTGTTCATTGCTCATTCTAGAATGCAAATAGCTTTTGGCATAAATTATAATAATGAAAATGACCACAGATTGGCAGGTAGAGGCCAAGTCTCTTCCAATCCCCATGTGATTTTGATCACTGATAGTGGACATCAATTGAACTAAGACCTCATTGTGCTATAGAATAACAGTTAGAAACTGATACTAAAAGGCCTCAATACTTAACTTGTACTTGAAGGTTTCATATGTGAGTCTGGCTCATTCCATTCGAGTTTATGTTGTGTAGTCTTGTATTTAGTATAGCGCCACACTTGAGGAATATTAAGTCTGATTATGAGACTGGCCCTAAGTTCTAGATCATTCATTTTAACTCAAATAAACAAAATAGTTGTTTCTTTGACAACTAACATTTCTTTTTTCACTAAGTATAACTGTTCTTTGAGCTATACACATCTATACTAATTATACTAATATGGTACAAACGAAGATGGTATAATTTAGAGGAAGTATAATTATATTTGCATGGAGGGAGAATGAGAAACAACTAAGGGAAAAACATTCTTATTACACCTGATTAAAATTCAAACACTGGCCTCAACATCACAGGCAAACCAGATTAAATTAATATAAATTAGTTGAAAAATGAAACATAAACACGGGAATCGAGACCGGGTCCCTTTTCTTGTGCACCAATGCTCTACCACTAAGCTATCCAAGATCATCATTTACTCAGGGTCATTCACTCATAGTTTAAGGCAGAGTGTGTAAATATCAACACACAGATTTAAAATCATTGTAAATACGAGAATATCCATTTGCCAAAAGTCCACAATTCAATTAATTTAAATTAGTTGAAAAATGACAATAGGACACATGAATTGAACCATGACTTTCCTGTAATTACAACGATTTACAACCTTTGTGTTGATCTTTAGACTAAATGAACTTGATATTTTGACCTTGTCACCCCTAGTACAGGTAAGAGTTCTTCATTAATTATCTCAAGTAATAATAGTAGTAGTCATCACAATTTAAAAAGAATATGAACTGACTTATTTGCATTTTTCAAAGCAATTTCAATTCTACTCAAACTGCCTTGCCACTTGCTCAGTTTGTATCAGAATTATATGAAAATTAAACCCTTTAAATAATCAAACCTTACAAGCAAAGTTATAATAAAACTTAAGGAAGTGTGAAATTAGTCCACATGTAGCTAAGTAATGTGTTTGTAAACTGTGTAGTCAAGGGTGCATTGCTATGTCAAGTGACACTATGAAATGACCCACCAATGGTGTAGCCTTTCTATACAACTAGAGAAAGAAAAAATGATATAGCATCTTAAATGATCTCCGCTAAGAAATAACATTTCAAGGGACAGGGGAAGAGGATACTGAGGAGTGGAAGAAGTTACATAATGATGAGTTACATACCCTCCACTCTACACAGTACACAAGCTATTGTTAGGATAATAAAGTCTCATAGATTATGGTGGGCAGGATATGGAGGGCGAATGGGAGAATTTAGAATCGTGTTCAGGGTACTGACTGGCAAAACCAATGGGGAGACCCAGACAGAGATGGGAGGATAATATTAGAATGAACCTGAAAGAGAGCGAGGATATAATGAGGGGAACTAGCTAAAGATAGGTATAGGAAACGTAATTTTGTAAGTACAGCAATGAACTTTCAAGTTTATAATGCCACATAGTACGTAAGCAATGTGCTTATCCCCCCCCTTCCTAACATTGAGAAAATTGCCGGGACCATATTTTAATTAACAACCTAGCTGTCTCAATATCAGAAAATGGTTTGTTTTATTAATTTAGTTATAGAGGAGTGTATTTTATTTTAATGGTAGGCACAGCATAACCGTGCCAATCCGGTAAGTATGCCACTAAGTGAATGTTAGAAAATGTTTAAAATATTTTACAGTTTTTAAAAGAAGCTTTGAATTAAGGCAACATTTGAGTATGTGATAAACTGTAATGCCAATAGTTGTAGTTTCTCCTGACTGACTTTATGCTTATGAGAATATATAATATTAATAATTGCACATAGTACATACTTTTACAACTTTGCAGTGTAATTGATATCTTTCACAGGAAAACAATCCTCCATCAGCACATTTCTTTTTAAATCAATATTTAGGTATGTGCAAGTACCAACAACACAGTAGAAATGTCATTTTGGGTTAAGACTTACAAGAGTTAAGGAACAGGTGTCTAATGCTTTCAATTTCTTGGGCAAAATTTTTGAGAAATTTACTAGTTTCAAATATAAGTACTAGATTGTTAAGGTTTTCTATTTGTTGTTTTTTAAAGCTGAGGATTCTGTATAGCAATGAAAAAATATATATTGTTAGCAAAAAATAAAAAATAAGTTTGAAATTCTAGTGCTTGCATATTCCTAGAGATATAATATGACTGAATGAAACCATATTTACTAACATGTTGCTGATGGATTTTCAAAGTTAGAGAGCTAAGCCTGTGCGAATCCATAATTTTTAATTTTTATTCAAATCTGAATCTTGGTTGACTGACTCTAATCGAATCCAAATTGAATCTCATGATTTAAAAAAATAAATTAAAAAAAGTCTTAATTCAATTACATGGCTAAAAAAATTTCGAGTCGAATTCAAATCAAGTCTCATGTTAAATTAATTTTATCAAATTGAAACCTAGTTGAATCCCATACTTGAAAAAGATTAAATAGAATATTTTATTTTAAAAATAGGTTCAGATTCAAATCAAGCTCTTTAATTTAAGTTTACTATGATGTTTCAAATCATATCTGTATTGAATACTTTACTATGTTAAGTTTTTTAATTCAATCAAATAAAAATGTATTAAAAATAATTTGATAGTCATTTTAGACACATTTTGGGTTTATTAAAAAGAAATACTTAGTAAATATCACTACTTTCCAAAGGTCAAACATCGAGTAAAAATTACACAATTTTTTTCAATCGTAGAACAATGGTTGATAGATATTTAAAAAAAGATGGACCTAGCTACTTTAAAAAAATAAAACATGTTCTCTGTCATATATAACTGTCTTACATTGTGATTCCTTTACGACCTGTAACTTAAGTTAATTTTGCTATTCATTTTACTACACAACTGGTTTCTGTTCTTATTGTATTGATTTGTTAAACAAGTCTGAATAATTATATATTAAAATTCTGAGCTAAGCCCATTGAATCCAAATCTAGAATTTATTTCAATTCTAAAATTTGAATCAAACCAGAATCTTAGTAAGAATCGGATTCAGAATTTCAAAGGTTCGCACAGGTTTATAGAGAACATTTATCCCACATTTATAGGAAGTGACTTATACTTTCACATTCCTTTCATGTTATAAAAAATTGTATTCTACAGTACAAAATATGTAGCCTGGCTTTGCATTTAGGAAGAAGCATAATATTAAAAATCTTATCATTCACTTTTATATTTCATTGGTTAACAAAACTTTCATATCAAAGGAGAAATTAGAACAACAAAATATTTTCTCCTAATAATTAAATAATCTCTCTTATATTATGTATATAATATTTACAAGCAATGTATGATCTATCTATATTAAAATAAAGTCAAGATGTAACACATACCAGCATGATACAACTTTAGGTAAATACTAAAATTAAAATTAAATCTTTGACAGCTGAAAAAATACACAGCTTTCTCTATTAAAAATTGTTCATTCTTTTACATTTTTAAAATCAAGTGCACATAACGGTTCACTTGTTCACTCAAGATTTTAGCTTGTACTATGCAAGTGGTGTACAGCTGTTTTAATTAGTACCATCATCAATAAATAAAAGATACATTGTTTTACAACTCAATAAACCTTACTTGGATACAATGTTTATAGGTAATTGCATTAATGACAAATTGTTTTGAGATCAGGTTATGTCGATCCACTGCTTACTTTATCTAACTAACTTTCTACCCAAAATCATGTATTAATGAAGTAATACATAGGTTCAGAGGTGTTAAAATCTTCAATCATAGATTTATTCAAATATTCTTTTTACAACTGATTAATTGCTGTGCAAATTAGTGTACTTTCCAATTTTCATGGTGCATAGTATCTATCAAGTCAATCAAAAAAATTACAAAACCTTGGATTATGAAATAAAAAATAAAAAAAGCATAATCGAATAGCAAAACAATAAATCATAAAGTAACACCCATATGAAATTCCGAGTTGTGACTAATGAGAGTTTAAATAGGAACAATAATGTACGGTAATGACATCTTCCATCTTATTATACAGATTAGTTTTATTGGTTCTATTAGTGCCTAGAGCAGAACTCATAATGAAATATGAATCACTTGTGCCCTATGTGACTTGAGCCACACTTGGGACCAAATTTGTCCTGACAAGAATTCGGCTGCCCACGCCCTAGCGGCCAGAAAAATATGTGTCCAATCGAGTGTAGACAGTCCTGCCAACTGAGTGTGTACAGTAAGTCTCGCAATTAATACAAAGCAAATAGCTGCTATGCGGTACCTCCTTAACAAGCGAGTTCCAACGAGTGACTGAACGGATTTTACTGGCTGGTGTGCGCTCACTCACTGCATTCTGTGTAAGCAACTGGCCGCATGGCTGGATGGTGTGTGTGCACCATATGTATTCTCAATGGCCAATTGCACGACATGCCATAAAACTCCACTCTGTTGGCCATTATGACAGAACTGCCGCAACCTGGCCGCTAGTGTGTGGACGGCCTTAAGAGCTAACTGCTCAGTGGAGGTTGGTTTGAAACTCGAATGATACCTCAATGGTCTGGAGACAATAATTTCACAAAGATAGCTGACCTCTTTAACAAGGAAGAGAGATGCTAATACACATCTCACTTTTAGAAAGGAGCCTTGTATCAATTAATATTGTCCCCTTTGCAATACTAAATAAACAGACAAAATAAAAAAGCAGTTATTCATGAGCTATGGGCCTTAAGAGTATGAAACTTGAAATATTATCCTTAGGCACTCAAGTTCATAACCATATTCACATAATGTTGGCATACTTTACTCTAAAATAAACTTGTCTAACTCATCACTGCCAATGCAGAAACATAATAATAAATTACCAGTATAATTATAGTTTGTTTCTTTGGTATAAAGCTTGAGTAAGAAAATACAAATTTAGTAACAAAAACATAAAACATTTGTAATTCATAAATCACTTGCACAAAACTATTATTCACTGGCTTTTTATTACAAACTTTATTAATATCAACAGTAATAACATTTGTTTTAGCATAGTTGGGGCAGAACCAAAGTCCAATAAAACCTGTACTAGCTGATGCAATGTAAATATTTCAAATCTAACACATCTACTGTTTGAATTGCTGGCAGCTACAACCACATGGACTTGTCAGTCTTAAAAATGTTTTCAAAATTAAAATTGATAGCTTAAATTTCCTTTATTTTTATCATTAGAGTAAATAAAACAATAAAAAATGAATGTACAAAGCGAATACATTCGTACATATTTGTACAAATATTGAGAACACCATTCATCTATTTTTCAACTGCAATATTTTCAAATATTTTATTTATAGTATTTACATATTATCAAAGTTAAGCTAGTTTTAATGTTTTTTTAAAATATGTAATCTATAGGGGGCCTACCACCTTAAAAATGACTATATTACCAATATAACTTAAAACATTCCATTTTTATTTGATTCTAAGACACACTTTTTCTATCCCATTTAAATGTCTCTAAAACGGGGTGTATCTTTGAATCGGCGAAGTCTTAGAAACGCAGTTATTTTTCGACCAATGCTCTCGATGGCCCAGAAACCTATTTGTTATGGGATAGTAAAGATATATATGGCTCAGAAGACTCAGATTGGTATTGATTCAAACAAAAGTGATAGTAACATACCTAATGATAAATAAGGTGCTTATGTAGTTAGTATATTGAATTCTGTAATAAAAATATTTCTTAGACATATGGTATTATAGCGTTTTATTTTTATTTATTTTCTTATAGTAAAAGCTTTTTTTTTCTGTTGGTGGTACTGAAAAATTAAGGTGCATACTAGAATCGAAGAAATTGGATAAAACAATTAAAAATAAAATCAAACTAAAAAAAATCACACACGGAGGCAAATGCTTATATACATAAGCGTCATAAGAAAAAATACATTAAATCTATGTAATTTACCTAGCTTGTGCTTAGTCAGTTGACATACTCTTCCTCTTTACCATCCATATGTTTTATAAAAGATATAGTTCATTCTTGCCGGACATTGTTATAGAGTTTTGTACAGAGCACTACTCAAAACATCTTGCAAACACGAAAAGTTAATTTAATTCCGTCAATTTAAAATAAAGTATCACTTTATGGTACTTTGACGCGATAACTTAACAACAATATATTAGAACACGTTCTTTTTTAAAACCTACTGTACAATTTAAAATGTTTAAATATGTGGCACTTTCTCAAAACTTCCTTTGCTATACATGTCATGTAAACAATACTTATTCTACAATAATTTCAATAAGAGTTACGTATTAAAAATTATTTTCATGAATATTTGTTTTATAGATGGAATTAATGCAACCATTTCTCTCAATAAATGAATGCAATGTAGCACCTAAAAAAGAACGACACTAAACGTGACTGGTCAGCAGGTGCAAGCTGATGTTGCTTGAGTGCTAAGTCCTGTAGATATAGCTGCAAGGGGGGGGAGGGCTGGACACCAGAGGGGGTGAGGGCGAGGAGGAAGGAGGGAGGGGGAGGACGACGAGCTGGAAGGGGGGGTGGTGGTGGCCAAAGGGTGAGCTCCCGCCCCACCGCCGCCCCCCGCCTGCCTGTGCCGGGCCCCCCTGCGAGCCGCCGGCCGCGTCAAGCTGCGGTGTCCCCTTCCTTCCTCCCCTGCCTCTCAGAGGTACACCTTCTTGACACTGCGTGTTGTGCCGAAGCCATCGGGAGGGGCTCGTGTTCCACGATATCCGTCTCCCTGGTGAGAGCGCAGAGTACCAAAGTTGTCTCGACCCCTCTGATGGGCATACGGGTCCCGCGGGGGAGGGGTGTAGTTGTCGGAAAACTGGAACAAGGTTTCTGCTGCGTGGTTGGCATTATGTGCTTTTCTCAGAGTGCTCTTGGGAGAGTTTAGTTTGTTGGGACCAGGGGCAGGGACAAGGACCGGCTCTGCATATGTCACCTCTTCCTGAGGGAGAAGCTTGGGTTCTGGAGCCAGCCGGCTGAAAATACATCAAAATATAGCTTGGGTTTGTTCAAGGATTCCTTAGTTTAGAATCCCACCATTTTATATGTCATTTACTTTCTATTAATCTTCTGCTTTTTTTCCCATAAAAAAATAAAATTTCCAATTTGTGAAGTGAAACAACAAATTAATTATTAGTGGATACTAACTATTGCTTTCTTTCTTGTTTTAAAGCCATTCCCTTTAAATAAAAACACAATCAGGTTACACTATTTGACAAGACTACATCTCTTATTTAAATTATGCTCTTTGGACTAGCTTCAAAAACTTCAACTCCACTTCAAATATTTGTTCGCTTCAATTTCGATCAGAGAGTAAAATTCAAAATTAAACAACTTTGAAGCTTCGCCAAAAAATATATTCAAAGTTAAAATACATTTTATATTTCTTTTTTAAATTTTTTGCAGTTATTTTAATAACAATTAGTTCCTACACAAATGAAGAAAGAAATGTGTCCTAATCTTGTTTTTTTTTGCTACACAAAATATTTTTTTAAAAATTCCATCAGTAAACATTTTTTTAAAATATTCAAACTTTGATTCAGCTTTGGAAATATCTAATAATATACGATTTGACTTCGCTTTGAAAGTAAAAAGTGGACTTTGCACACTCTAATAAATAATGTTGCGACACTTAACAATATCATCCATTGTAATATGGCTATTAATCAGGTTTCAAGGGTTTAGTAGTAAAACTTAAATACACATGCTGAAATGGTTTGTATGTATATTATATAGTAACATATTGTGGACAGGCGCCAAAAATATCAGATTTTAAAACTATGAATGAATTAAGAAAGCACAGTAGTTCACCAACAGCCAAATAAATGTTAAAAATCAATCAAACACTATAGGTCCATCCTAAGCCTCGAGATAAAGTTGCATTGTTGAATTATTTTAATTGTTTTATGAAATGAGCAAGTGCTGTAGTTACAATGTAAGAGGGTGGCTTAATATTCTATTATAAGATTATGTTTATTCCAAGTGCTACAGGTAACTTTTCCAATTTCACCTGACTTAACAATTTTCCCAGTTATACTTGGTATTCCATTTATTACATTTATCACATACTGAAATAAAAAAATGCTAAAAGCAACTAAAGATCAACATTTTTACATGTTATTTTTCTACTATTTAATGTTTTAGGTATTTTATGCGGCACTGTGTAGTTGTATAAAAACAAAGACTGCACAAACATTTCATGCTAAATGCCATCCCTTGTGGAAAAATCAAATCTGGGAAGATCTGCTCAGATCTGGCTTGTTCTGGACCAGATCTGAATATTATTGGAAGATAATTTACAAGTATTGCTATTTCTTTATTAAGATTTTTGCTTATTATAGGCCCATATAGGCCTCCACCTTTTTTATTTGAGAATTAATGGGGTTAAATTAAGGCCATGCATGATTATTGGGTGCGGAAAAAAAGATTTATTCTACTATCAGCTTGGTTTAAAATAATTTATGCTACCTAAAATTATCACACACAACTTTTGTCACTTTAACAGGTTAGGAAATATTTGCCCCATATAATCTATCACATTACCCCATGGACTAAGGAATTAAACTAACTGAGAAATAAGTTATACCCACCTCAATGGTGTAGTTAGCTACTGTAATGCATTAGTTTTGTGTTGAGCTAGACTGCTGAGGATGGGGAGATCGAGGTTTGAATCTCAGTCGGGTGAACTGGGGGTGGTTTTTCCTAAATGGTTTTCCACACTTCCTCCAGGCAGATGCAGGCTCACTTTCTCTAAATTCAACCTTACGAATTCCTAACCCATTAGTGTAATTTTATAGTAGTTAAGCATACAATCCGAATGGGTAGTAAGAGGCGGTACCAATTAAATAAAATTAATAAATCTATATTTTTTATTCGTTAAACATCACACAAAATAAATAGGATCACGTTAGGATGGTTTTCCCTCAAAACCTACCACATCGCCATGGGTTATGGAATTAAATTAACTTAAAAAATATTTTTTTCATTATTTAGATATCACACAAAATAAAATCGACATATTTATTTATAACTAATTTAACGGGTTAATTTTCAAGGTCCTAAATAAATGTATGAATGATAAAACAAATGATCAATTTTTAGTAGGGATATTTTTGTTTAAAATGAAAATATTCATACAATATAATTTAATATTTACAGTTTACTAATTAGTACAAATATTTTTAATAAGCTATCAAGTTCAAAAATTTTGATTTACATTTTTGAATTGGGTTGTTTATTTTATAATTTGTTTTAAAAATGTGTTGCACACATGAACATTCAAGAAAAGATGGGGATAAGTTGGCAACCTTGTACAGTCAACTCTCAATTCTACGACCCCGGGAATAGCGTCCCTCTCGAAGTAACGACCCTTTTTTGGGAAACCGTGAAAAATGTGGGAAAAAAGGTTGAAAAGTTTAAGGAAATTGGCTGTAAAATGTGTTTGTTGCATTTATTTAGGTCACTGTGTTGCAATTATTTTGTGAGCGCTGTATTACTAGTAACTGGGGTGGGTCAGGTATATAAATACACACCACCTCATCAATGCTAGCCAATAGCACTTGACTCAGTCCACCCCCTCCCACAAGCAAGACAATGTTTGCCCGCGCGCGACTGCCGCTACATCACGCGCCAGGCTTGCTTTTGCCATTGTTATTTCGATTCTCGATTTGGTTACTATTTTGGTTTGATTTTGTGAACAATTTTTGACGACCCATGCTATTGTTTAACATTGTTATTTTGATTTTGGTTACGTTTTTGGTTGGATTTTGTGAACGATTTTTGATTATTTGTTGTCTAAGAAATGCAATTTTTTCGTATGAAGGTCAGGGGCGGTATAAAATCTGTTAAAATTCCAATAACGACCCCTTCGAAATAACGACCCTTTTCCAGGGAACCGTTAAAGGTTGTAGAATTGAGAGTTGACTGTATTTGATTTGCTTGAGATAAGAGCATTTTTATTGATGGTCGATGTATTTTGCAAGAAAGTATGGCAATTTTGCAAATAGAAAGATATAATATTTGAGAATGAACAACTAGATGTTGACGATGAGGTTATATTCATGTGGCCAGCTGGAAAATTTATGAAGGAGTATGCGGGGAAGGTGCTGACAAAATCATGTAAATTAAAATACTTATATACTAATCTTAAACTTTTAATTTCACGACGCTATAAATCTTATTTATTTTATATCGCTTGTTTATAGTTATGATGGGTTCTTTGACAATTAGGCTAGAGGCCTCTTCATAAATAAAAATCTGTCACGTAGGTGCCAGTGCGTTAGTAGCTATAGTAGGCCTACTTAACAAAAAAAATTACTTTAAAACAACCTAGATAAAAGAGTGAATATGATAATCCAAATAAACACATACAAAACTTGCATGATGAATATTATTAACAGGTAGGCCTACATCTAGTCCTATGTTAGAAAATGGATTCATGCACTCACAGCTGCATGTCAATATAGCGTTTGACTATGTATGATTCCTAACCATTTCCCAAAACGCCTCTGAATCATCATAATAATATCGACTACATCAATATATCAATATTTTCACACATTAATTACTTACATTTTTAAAACAACAGATTTTGACAAAAACTAGGCCTAAATTAGCTTTGATCAATGACCTTCCACTTCCTCGCCAGTACCGTACAGTATTTAATTCAAGTTGATAACACTAATAGAGCTAGTTTAAATTATTGTTTATATGAGTGGACTTAATTAATCTTATAATTATGTTATTGGTATTAACGGTAAGCATTTTTTATTTCAGAATTTGCTAGGGTCAATGCAACATCTCAAGATTTCAAGGTTAACGATGACTTCTATATAAAAATCTAATTGGGAACACGACTTTGTGAAATAAGCAAAAGTGAATCATAGTTTATCACAGGACATTTAATTTGGTTATTCAATATGATCCGAAGAACATTTTTTATAAACATATATAATCTTTCCATGTTATTTTTATGTTTATAAAAATAATTGGCCTATAGATCCTAATTACTCTAATAGGTTAGGGTTGAGGCAGGTTGCTACTAGAGGAAGTGTAAATTAACTTCTTTAAATTAAATAGTATCTTTTTTCATTAGATTTGTAAAAAAATATTGACATTTTCTTGTATGTTTCATTTCTGAAAATTAACAGGTGTGTATTGTAGTATAGGTTGAACTTCCGAAAACAGGGAGATCGAGGTTCAAATATCTGTATGGTCTACTGAGGGAGATTTTTCCGCTATGGTTTTACAATTACACTCTACGGGAATACAAGTACACTTCACCCAAAAATCAACCCTACTCATCCCTAACACATTAGAGTAATTAGTATACACGTGTACTAACCAAACAGGTATTAAGACACAATCTGCTATTATATAAAAACTTACCTTTATTGAAAGTACTTTATAGACAAAATTAGATTTCTTCAAATATAACCTCAGCTAATAATATTCCAGATCTGCTCAGATCATATTCATGGCACTGTGAAATTAATGTTTATTTAGCCAACTATTTAAATTCCTTGATTGTTCTTATTTTAAAATATATTTCCCAGGTTTTGTCTGACTTTTCTCTGCTATTTGCTATCAATGTTTTTCACTGCAGAAGACATGGAGAGAGTGGTAGTAGGTGGCAACGAAGAAGGAGGTAGGTGAACCAGATAAAGGAAGATATAGAGAAGAAAGGAGAGAACTGGAGAAGAGTGACGGAAGAAGAAATGCTCCTGGACAGACAGAGTTGGTGAGAGCTTATTCACAAGCTGGAGGAGTTCAGGTTTATTTGTGAAATTCGACAATATTTTACCTGTTGACAGTTTGTCGTTGTTCAAAATACTCGTATTCAGTGTCAGGGTAAGGTAAATTATCCTCTTCTTCCTTGTGGCACTTGCGGCCACAGAAGTAGCCTATAATGAACCCAATGATAGCAGCTGCCACGAACCTGCCACCACAGCGATGGACAAAGTTTCCACTGAGTACTGAGGCAAAGGGCTGTCTGCCGCGCTCACTTCAGGACCTGCAGCATTAAGAAAGTGTAATGTTTAACACACTCCTAACTTTCTTTGTTTATCTTTAATCAACTGCATTTATTATCATTGCTTAATCTAAGAGATAGGGATAGTAGGGTTGCTTAGGTGAAGGTCACAGGAGTTAGTGTGGAGAGAGGATAGAAAACTATAGTTATAAATTCTACATATATTACCATGGTTTGGATTACAAAAAAAGGCTAGGATTTGAGTGGTTAGATAGATTACAATTAGAAATAGTTTGAATCCTTTTTAAAAAAAATTAGAATACTGAATAAAACAATTTGGAAAGCATGCTAGCAGAAGAGATAAACTTTTTAGCATTGATATGATTTTATTTCTTTAGTTTTGATTCCAAGTTTTGTACTATAACTATGCTAGGCTAAGCCACTAATAAGCAAAGTAATGGTTCTAAGAAAATTATGTTCAAAATCTTTTGAACCCTTACTACTCAATTCAAATATCCTTAACAATTTTAATGATTTGATCATTTAAAGGCCCCATTTTTAGAAATAATAAAGTAGAGTTAAATTAGGGAATCGGGAATCTAACCTGAGACTCTTGTCTTAGCATGCCAATGTTCTACTTCCAAGCTATCCAGGAATTGTTCCATACTAGGGTCATTCTTCACTCATAATTCAAGGCAGAATCTGTGATGGACATGTTGATTCATAGGCTACTTGGAGTTATTAGAACTAGAGCCACCGGCTTGGAGTTAGTGTAAATTATGCAGATTGTATTTTTTGTTATAACCATGTCTTACTATCTGTTCAGCTTATATGCACGTATAATCATTACTCTAATGGGGTTGGGATGACGAAGGAAGCATTTCAGAGGTAATCTACCCCCATTTGTGTGGAAAGGAGAGTAGGAAAAATTTAGTAAAAACCACCCTCAATAGACTCAACCAGGATTCAAACCTCAGTCTTCCTGTCATCAGTAAGGCAGTCTAACATGAGAATGACACCTTAGGGCATTTTGCCACCGAAACTGATCACAATAGAAGGACTTAACTTTGGTAAGGATATAGCCTGGTGTTGGGATCTACTTCATAATTAAATTAAATTAAATTAAATTAAATTCCTTGATAGCTGTGTGGTAGAGCATTGGAAAACTAAGACAAAGGTCCTGAGTTCCATATCTGTGTCTAAAGCCCGCCACACACAATGCATGATTCGTTGCTAGAACGCTTGCTCGGTGTTGAGCAGGGCACACTGCTGGTTTCCCTTGATAGGTCCTATGCTATTTTCCGTGCTTGGGTTCCCTGCCGGCTTGGGAGGTGAGCCAATCAGAGTGTAACCTTAAGTCATGCACCAGGCATGAAGACCACCATTGTTGACGTGCAGTCAGTAATAGAGGTAGTTATGTTTACCTTAGTTCATCGAACAACATAGATAGTGTGCCTCCTTTGATATCTCACTGCTGCAGCCAATCCCGACTCCACAACCTTCTCCTACATTTTCTGTGCCTCCTCAGTGCATCAATTATTGAAAATATCGCCATCACTAATTTTTTTCGACGAATACAAATTGCCTGCAAAGTATCGTCGTCCAAGAAGTCGTCATCATATAAAGATACGAGTCCGAGATGGGCGCCAATTAAAACGTTATTGAATTTTATGTGAAGATATTTGGCCCAGATACGGCGCCAATTAAGATGATACGGATTTATAATGAGATAGTGCCCTGTGATTGAGCAGTATCTATAACGATATTGGGTTTTGTGATGATGACGACGCGAGCATGTCTTACCGCGCACTTCGCGGTTATGTAATCTGAGTATATTTGATACTTATATTTATGAAATTAGATAGACTGTTGATGTTGCACACATTTTATTTAGATGATTACACCTTCGATAGTGAAGATATGATATATAAAATAACAGTTATTGTTAATTTCACAAATTGCTTTCCTGTGATTTTCTCTCTAATATATTTAATGTACTTTTTGGATTTAAGTTACTGGCACTATGAATATATTACCGACACTGATTATATTTTATCAGCACTGTTAAATTCTGTCTTACTGCTCTATATATTACCGGCACTGTCTAGATTTATTTACTGCTTTAAAGAGCCATGTGATGGATCAAACTGTTTTATTGCTACTTAATATTACAAAGTTCTCTATGGATTCATAAGCACAAGTGGCTTATATATGATCTACCCCTTGCTCCTGGACCCCTTGTCACATGTTAAAATTAACTAATAGAAAAATCCTGGCAACAGGGATTGTGAAGGCTGGTTTCCTATTTGGTAGAGGGAGCCAGCGAATAACAAGATTTTGCTAAATACTAAGTTGATCATTTTAAAGAAAAAAAAGTTTTGAAGCGCAATACTTTTCTAAAAGCGCATGATTCTCCATGAATGAAGTATTAAAAGGATATTTTAATACAATACTTTAAAGAAAAATGCACTTCATCTATGACTTTTTTAATATATGAGAGGGGTTCAAAACAGTATCATTACAATCACTGTTCATGTTTGTTGATAACAGAGCTAGCGTTCGGTCATGCTCTCTCGTAAATTAGCTGCATGGCCTGCAGACAGCGAGGCTCGTCTGAAGCCATCCCAGCAGCATGTCTGCTTGACACCCGGCAGCACAGCACGCACAGCAACGAGCAGCGAAATCCCGCAAGCAATCTAGCAATGAACCTGCACTATGTGCTGTGAGCTTAAGTAACATTTTTCAAACAATTTAATTCAATCTAAATGTGAATGCAACACACAGAATGTACGTACCAGAGTTAATTTACATATATTGAAATAATAATGAAGGCCCAAGAAATCTGTATGCAGGTGAGTTACTAAAAGTGCCTGTTAGAAACATGATCAAAGCGTGAAAGTGTTACCACTGTGTTTCTCCTCATCTTGCATAATGTTGATAACCTCTCCATCAGGGATGTCCTTGCCCGTGTGGCCCGTGTCCTGGTTAAATGACTTAGGGTATGACGAGGATAGCCCACCCACACTGCTGGCATCTTTACCGAGTAGCTTACCTGCAATGAGATCAAACACAGTCAGGGATACAAGAGGTTTTTATTGGAAGAGTTGTGGGGGAGGTGGAGAGGTGTGTTGTTCTCTCTCGAATAATATCAAGAGCTCAGGCTTTGGTTTTGTTCATTTCTCTTAAAATTCACCATACTCATCCTATTTCCTTTGATTAGATAATTTTAAGTCATTGATAGCCAATATTTTTCTTTCCAATTGAGTCCGTCTCATTACTCATTTGGGATATTGGCATATTAATTATGCTGATGTATTTGGGATGTGGAAGGTAGAATTAGGAATAAATGTACCTGCACTAGAGTGGAGGGATAGTGGGAAACCGTTTATAATAAACCTCTCTCAGTACACCTGGTTAGAATTAGAGCTCTGACCTTTCTGCCACCGGCAAATCAGACTAAGTGGGCTTGACATTTAAACTGTGTACCCACCTGTACAGGTTGCTAGCGAGCAATTAAATGGACTAATAATAGTGAAGATAAAAATGAATCAATCAAATGAGATTAAAAAAAATTGGTGTGTGTACTTATGTACGCGCGTGAGAAGTTATACTTCTTTGGAATCATTAAAAAATAGTTTTTAATTGCATGCAAATAATTAATTACAATAAAATGATAAAAAGACTGGAAAAGGATAGTCAACACAGTCAATAAAGTTCAGTTTAAATTTGAAAAATTAAATAAATAAATATTTATTTTTTACATTAAGTGTTTATTAAATGTTTTATTAATTTTATTTCTTTATTTTGTAAATATTAAATAACCAATAATAAATATTTAACAATAATAATTTAATAATATTTAGTATTAATTATGTTAAATAATAATATTTTAATTTATATCAATAAATAATACATACGGATAGTTAACCTCAATTATATTGGAGCACTTGAAAAAGTCTATAAGCACAATTTTTTTCACTAATATTTACGAATAGTAAATAATATTAATCACAATATTCAATTTAAATCACTACTGAATATAATTTATTAGCACATAATTCGCACTTGTATGAAACTAAAACACGTGTTGTGAATGTAGAAACTAGAAACATGTGGATAAATATTATATATATGAAAACAGTGATCAGAGGCGTACCAACATGCGCGACTAACGAGGTTCTATTTTTTTTGCAGGTAGCTTTTTTTTTCGAGACTTAATGAGCGGTTTAGCTTCAACCTGTTACTTTTGTGTTACAGTGATGGCGCACATCTTAAAATTTCATCTCATCATTTTTTCATAACGCGCCTAAAGAAGTATAACTTCAAAAATATTTTCTATCTTTGCAAAACATGAGGAGGATCTAAACTTCAAAATTTTTTTAGTAAAAGTTTCCAAACATACATTTTGTGTGTGCTTCTAGTCATTGGTAAAAAATTTAACATTCAAATCAAAATTTATTTTTATAGTAAATGTTATTAAAACTTTTACACAAAAAACAATTATAGTCATAATCTTTGTAATGTAATTTTAAAATAAAATATTAGTGATAATCTAAGTTTAAAATAAAGTATTGGTTGCATTTCAATAATTGGTTAATAGCAATTTATCTAGTATATGCACCGGCCCATGTGGAACCTCTAATGGAATTATAATTAGCCATCAATCAGATTGGCCGTCCAAACTCACACACTTATGAACAGGACAAGTCATGTAAATTAATAAGTTATTTTTTTTTACTTTTGTTATTTGAAGTATTTAGCCGGAACTTTCTAACTGGGTTTAGTATATCAGCAAACAAATTACAAACCCAACAGTCAGCTCCCTGGAAGTTAATTCATCACCATGAAGGGGAAGGGGGGTGCGGGTGGGTTGTAGGGGGCACTGCAATTTAATTAATTATTTTTGGCCATGCTGGGAATCAAACTCGGAAGCCTTAGTTCAATAAGAAGATCCGCTATCAACTAAGTCAAGTTGTCAGACATGGAGGGTAAGTAATAATAATAATATTTAGCACCGCGCCTTACTACCCGTTCGGGTTATACGCTTTAAGTACTAATTACGTTAATGGATTTGGAATTGGTAAGGTTGAATTAGAGGAAGTGAACCCGCATTTGCGTGGAGGGAGAGTGGAAAACCATTTAGGAAAAACCACCCTCAGTTCACCCGACCGAGATTCGAACCTCAATCTCCTCGTCCTCAGAAGTTGAGCTCAACACAACAAGCGCGTTAGCCAACTATGCCACCGAGGCGGGTATGGAGGGTAAGGCTAGAGAGAATTGTGTAGGGGGAAACATAGCCATGATAAACATATCTTGAATCATACTCTGTGTGATCTTAAGCCAAGTTAGCATGACAAAGCTTTATTAGAGTATCAATGCTTTTATTTGAGCCAGCAATTTAGTGTAGCATGGCATAAAGTAGTACCATACAATAACCTCAAAACAAGGCAACCGAAAACAGATGCACTCACTTGCAGGACAATTAGTGTGTACACCTGTGGCGATGCTCTGGTAGAAATACTTCTCGTCACTCCAGCGAGCTGCCCCAACTGCCCGACACTTTTGACTCTGCTTGTCCCATGCACAGTAAGGGTCTTGGAGGGCCACACATTCACTGAAGTAATAAATTTCATGCTTTAAACATTATGGAAAAAGCTTTTGAATGTTTTAACAATATGATGAGCTCTCCCTAGTTAAAATGTTTCTATTCAACTATCTTAAAATTATTTAAGTTGTCACATTTAAGTTTCATTTCAATTATCTTAGAATTGTTAAAACTTTAACATTCTTTAGCAAAAAATCTACTCAACAATAATCATACAAACTGGCAGAATCAGCTAAGTGCCAGCAGATTTAAATACTTACCATGTCACAAAAAATTAGAAAGTATTTAGACTTGGGGGTCATTATATTCATGATTGAATAAATACTTTCTTAGATATTGATAAGAAATCTTTGTAGTTTGTCAAACAATTTGGTGCAAGCAGGTAAGGCATTCACTAGTCATCTGTCATTTTAATATTTACTAAAATGACATGAATGACTCAATCTTCGCGCATTATAAAATATAGTAGCCTACATATTTAAGATGGAATAGAAGGACACAGTTAAGGTACTTTTTTTTTTCTTTCAGTTTCTATGACAAAGAACATTTTTGACCATAATAAATAAAATATTAATTCAATAGAAACGTTTAGTTTAGTTTGAATACCCGTCATTGTCATTGCGGAATCTAAACAAGACTTATATCTTAATTTTAAAAGTTTCTGGTCAAACTTTAATAACAACAACAACAACAACAAAAAAAATAATAATAATAATAATAATAATAATAATAAAAGAAGAAGAATAATGATGACAAATATTCCAAAACTCTAAAGATTACAAATCTTTACTCATGTTCTCTTACTCTCAAAGAAAATAGTAAATATACATTACCTGCAGGAGAGTATCTTGTCACTATAACATCGGTGCAGTCTTAGCGCCTGCACCTCATTGTCCGTGACAACCACAAGACGTCCATCTGGCAGGTTCGAGTCTCGCACCACCTTGAGGTTTCGTACAGCCATGTGTGGCGGGAACACCTGAATTTCCTCGATGACCACTGGAGTCACCCTCTGAATTGTGTCTGCAGAGTCGGCGTTCACCGCCTTAATCACTTTACCATTGTCTGCATGTGACACAAAATAAATTCACTGAATCACTAAATTATGTTAGTGTTGTTATTGTTTTTATTTGGGAGTATTCAAGTAGGCAGTTTTCATCTCAAGTCTAGTTTGAATCAAGTTTGGATGAAAGTATAAAGAGTTATTTTTTAGTTTGAGTAAAATAGAGACTTATTGTTCTTGAAATATTTCAGTTTGATTATTTTAAATATATCCATCAGTGGCGTCGTGTCAGGGCAAGCAAGGCAAGCGGTGCTTGGCTTCGCTTGAAGATTAGTTATTATTATTATTTTTTATAAAATGTGATGTGCACTAGTCCATCATATCGTGGTTGAAAGTCTATATTTTTCCGTATTTCACCCCATAGCTCTAACTAGTGTATTTCTTATTTGTGACGTCATAGATCTCGGAGGGGAAGAGCTGTGGGACTCCGGTAAGAATGCAAGCAACCAAGTTGCGACTTTTCAACAACCAAAGCTATGCCCGAAGGTTAACGACTATAACCAAAGAAACTGAAAGATACCATCGCATACCCCTCATTTCCCCTTTTATAACATAGAACTGACCTGGCACATACTTACACATATTTTGTGAAGTTTGTTGCAACGAGTGCTTTTGTTTTGATGTGTGTCAGTGAAAGCTAACAAACGAAAGTTAATGTTTTATATACATATAATAATACAATAATGAGTGAAGTTAGTGGAGTGAGCGGCTCTAGTAATAAGTGCAAGTGTGTTATTTGTAGTATAAAACATACATCTTTAGCCGTAAGAAGTTTTGAAGAACATGTTGAAATAATGAGTATTGGAAGATCCATTCCTAACTTAAATATAAGCACATTAAGAAAAAAAGGATGGCTTTATTAGGCATTTTAATAAAAACATTTATTCAAAGCATTCTTGGCTAACTGGGTGTGGTTCAGAAAATAAATTGTACTGTTGGCCTTGTTTGCTGTTTGCCAAAATGGACAAAACTACGTGGACAAAGAGTGGCTACAATGATCTAAACAATCTTTGCAATGCAGTTCAAAAGCACGAAAGATCAGAATCACATATAAATGCATTTATTACCTTAAAAGAATTAGGAAAAAATAGGTAGATCTTTCCCTGGACAGACATAAAAAAATTAGCATTGAACAACACAATGCTAAGGTAAAAAAATGGCGACGTTTTGAAGCGCCTAATAGACGCTGTATGTTATTTAAGCACTCAAGAACTGGCATTTCATGGTCATGTTGAGTCATTTAATTCTAAAAATAAGGGAAATTATGTTGAGCTCCTAAAATTGATTTCTAATTACAATTAAATTTTAGCTCAGCATTTAGAATCGTCTACTGTATTCACTGGGCTATCAGCTGAAATACAAAATTACCTCATTGTATCAATTAAAACTGTTTTAATAAATGAGATCATAAAAGAAATTCAAAATGCAAAATTTGTGTCTATTTTATTAGATAAAACATCAGACATCTCAAAACTTTCACAACTATCGACTATGTTTCGATATGTGTCCTCTGATGGTGAAATTATGGAACGATTTTTTGGTTTCACAGACGTTTCTGCTAACAGATCTGCCACTGCTTTGGCTAATCATGTTAAACAGATAGTGACAGATGTGGGGTGTGGGGACAAGCTTGTTGCACAATGCTATGATGGGGCTGCACTAATGTCTGGGGAAATAAATGGTACTCAGAAACTTGTTCACGATACATTTCCAAGTGCATTGTTTGTTCATTGTCTAGCTCATGTCCTTAACCTTGTTTTAACTCAATCAGTAAATAATATTAGTGAGTGTAAGGTGTTTTTTAGTACATCAAGTGGCATTTCATAATTTTCTTCCCATTCTAATAAGCGAACTTCATTCTTAGATAAAATTGTTAGAAAAAGACTACCCAGTGTTTCACCAACTCGATGGAACTATAGTGAAAGACTTGTACATACTATGATGAACCATCGGGAAAGCCTGATAGAAATGTTTGAAACAATAATAGAGTACCCACAAGAATGGGATAGTGAAATTATTTCTGTTGCTAAAGAGTTCATCCACTTTCTAGAAGATATTCAGAGCATGTATTTGTTAATTCTATTCACACAGATTTTTGACCACACTGAGCATCTTTTCAAAATTTTGCAAACAAAACAAATGAAAATCGTTTTCTGTAAACTGAGGTTGAAGAAACTAAAAAGTTCGTCAAATCTTAGGCTTATATAAGATGACATTTATTCCAAAACAATACAAATGGGGCTAGAACCAGACAAAAGTGGACGTAAACGTAATTTAGATCAAGATCCTAAATTGAAATTAAGACAAGTTCATTGTGAAGTAATTGATAACATTGCCATACAAATACAAACACGCTTTGAGAAAGTTAACAATCTAAAATTTATCGAACTGTTAAATTCATCAAAATTTAATGAATACAAACAATCATTTCCTAGTGAACAAATACATTATTTGATTGGAAATTATGGAAAATATTTTGACACAAGCAGATTGCGTTCCGAACTCTATGTAGTTTACTCTAGGGAAGCAATAAAAAATAAAACTGCAGTGAATATGGTTAAGTATATCAGTGAAAATAGTCTAGATGAAGCATTACAGGAGTGTAAAAACTGTGTGAACTTGTAGCAACAATCCCGGCTACAACATCAGCAGTTGAGAGATCACTTTCGACATTGAAAAGAATAAAAACCAATTCCAGAAATACTATGGGACAAAATAGACTTTCTGGTTTAGCAATACTTTCAAATGAAAAGGGTCTGCTTTTTAAATTGAAGCAAGGAGTAGACTTCCATGAAAGAGTAATAGCAGAGTTTGTAAAAAAGTAGAGGAGGATGGACTTTATTTACAAACACTAGAAAAAAATACGGCGAGTAAAAAGATCATTGATATACTTATTTAAAAATTCATTTAACATATAAAAATAATCAAATACACTAAATAAGCCGCAGGTTGCAATAAAAGTGATTTTTTAAATACATAGTTTTTATTACTTATATGTAAATTTAACATAGTTAATTAACCCACAATATTGTTGGTTTACGTTTAATTATAAATATAAAATGTTTTTATGTATACTTAATGTAAAAATTGTCAGCTTTAGGCTAGGCGGAACCGGGGTGGGGGACACAGGGGGAATTTCTCCTCACTTGTTGAAATAAAGGGAAGCAAGATTTGTTATCCCCCTCTCCCTAACCCACATACTCTGGATATGCACTATAGCTTCTAGTGTGTCTTATGTAAACCACGGTACAGAAGGACACCCAAACCCACAATTATAAAAAAACCTCCAAATAGCTCCTTGAAGCATATAATACTTAAAACAAATCGTAGGGGGACGCTAGACCCCTTCCCAGCTTGCCTAAGAGTTTTCGTCATGAGACGCTACTGATATCCATGACTAAACCATAAATACAAATATAATTTTTTAAGAATTACATAAAAAAAGTGTGATCACACAAATTTGGATTTCTAAACAAAGGTATTGTACGTGTTGTATTTTTTTAAATTAACAAAAGGAAATACTGAAAGTCTCTATATGCTATGAAATAGCTTCTTAGAATTATATACAATAAATTTAACTTGGCAATTTTTGTGATGAAATTGGAAATTTCAAGTATTTAAATTTTTTGAATTTCGTAAAAATATTTGAGTCGCACTCAAACAACTACTAACATTCAACATGAACTAAAATTTTTGATTACTGGCACACCCATATAATTGTTATTATTATAATCATCATCATTATTGAGCAGATATGATCTGATTAGCAAATCATATATTTTATAAAAACTACACCTAAACACAAGAACTGAACTTAGGACATTTAGAGTAGTGCGCTGGTACTTTACCGAAAAAATGACACATTTGTTATATTTTTATTTTAATATGCATAATTTAAAGATTTTTTAAATCATTGGTAATTTATTAAGCGTGACAATTGGAATTTAATGACTTGTACACAAGGCCGTAGCCGGGTGTGTGTGTGTTTAATCCCCCCTCTCCCTCCCAATATTTTATGAACAAAATATATATGGCTTTATTCATAGTTGAAACAATATCCGAATTAAGATACAATTACAAATTAGGGGGTTTTGTTACCATAAAAAGCACTTCAGAGAGCTTCTAAAGGTGTTTAATATCTATACATTTTCCTAGTCTTCGGCAGTTAGGGTGTTATGTTGCCATAAAAAAAAATTCTTCACATAGCTTTTAGAACTGTATCACTTAGAATTTTTTCTAGCTTCCACCAATTGGGGGATGTGCCCACAAACCACAATACACTATTAGAATGTGTATTTTATAAATAATATGTGGGCTTTTATGTTTACAAAATTGTTGCAAGATATCTTAAACTACTTCTGCATTAACAGCTAAATTGGTTTTGACACATGTATACTCATTTTTTTTATGAACAACATTTATTTGTAAGAAATGTTAATAAATTTAGCACTATCAAATATTGAAACAAAGATGTTTTAAATGGGAGTCCAACAACTTAACTTGGTCGATAAAGTGAATGCCGATTGAGCCAAATGTTTTAGAGAAATTTCTACTTAAACAGAATTGCTTTGAAAATGAATATACTCCTTTTCGATTTATGGTAAAATAATATTTAGATGTTTGATTGTTGTGTTTGTACAAAATTAAGTTAGGATAGTAAGTTGGTAGACTGTACTAGTACTACCAGTAATAAATACGTATAAAAGTATTATTTTTATATTTCATGTTAACTAAAATGGCCTATTCAAATAAATATAATAAAATAACAAGTGAATAGCAATAAATTCAAACCAACTTTCGGTTTTAATAGTTTGTAAAGAAAATTAATTGAACAAAAATTCACAAATAATTGAGATACAATATCTTTTGGTTTAAGATTTTATTTGAAAAATGACTCTTAAATTTGTTTGGCTGTTTTCAGATAAACAACACAAGAAAATAAATACCCTATAATCAAAACTTGTCAGAATTTGCTAAATTCAAACAGTTCTGAGAATTAAGTTTTTTTACATTATGAGTACACTTTCAAATTAAATATAAATGTATTTTTTAATAAACATAATTTACAAAAAATACCAACCAGTTCCTATGAAGAGAACATCATAGGGTTTTCCTCCGGGGGTTTTGATTTGAGGGTCCACAGCAATTTGTGTAAACCTGTAACTATAAGAACACAATATTTACTCTTTCAATTAAATTAAATATAGTTGAAAATTACACATGAACACAGGTATCAAACCTGAAACCTTTGATGTAGTGCACCATTCTCCATCACTGAGCTATACAGGATAAGTGCCATGCTCTGGGTCATTCTTCACTCATAGTTTAAAGCAGAATCTGTGATGGACGTGTGAATTAATTGAATCATAGTCACCAACAACTCTAGGTCAGTTTAATTGCTGCTGCTTCTACAGTATTATATTGTAGAGAGTTGGCGAATATTCACAAATTCAAGTATGGCTATTATTTGTAACTAGTTACCTTCTATCTCAACATTATTTTATGTATAGGTATAATATCGCCCTATCTATTAAAACTTTTATTAACAAATGCACGTAACATGTGTAAACAATAGTTGAGATTTATTATACATGGAAAATAATTAGTAATATAGGCCTATTCAATATAAACAGAACTTAGAAAATTACATTTTCTTCGAGGGTGTGCCAAAGACACCTCAAAGCTTAAAGCAGTTTACAGATATATCCACCAAAATAATTATTTGCAAAGCTGTATTGTCTGAGTCATAAATAAAAGTGACAAACATACCTGCAAAGAATAATAAATGCTTGAGATGCTAATATATTTTTTTAATGACATATATATACACCCTAAAAATAGTCCTTATGTTTTCATCTCTCTTTAGCTGAAGAATATATAGTTGCAACCAATGTCCATTTCCTGTGTTTGTCCTTTATATTATTCCTTTTACATGTTCCTATCTAAATGTTCTATTATTCTTTACAAACTTCTTTTCCTCACTTTTTTTTTGCATTTTGGTTTCCTCTTTTAGAATGTTGTGTTTCACACTTCTTCCTGTTGAGTTCCGATAGAATGAAACCTAGGTCGGGGAAGTGGGTGATAACGATCGATTTTATTCAAGTGGCAGCCATTATCTCTTTGTCCAGCGACAAAAATGTAAAGTGTGAACTGTGTTCTTCTTTTAATTGTAAAAGCCATATCATGTTTGTTGCCTTTTATGTGTTTCCATCCACCTTTCCTGTATCTGTAACACCACCCTTATTCTCTCAAGAATAAAGGCGGGTACACAAGATTTAATTTTAAATCTAAAATACCGAAAACAAACAAACAATAATTGCAGAGGAGCCGATAGGACGTCATATTACAAATAGGCCGTACTCCGCATATAGGTCATTCTGCTTCCATGAACCCACTCTACAAATATTATTTAGAGGACTTAAAATTTAGCTGAATCAGGGTAAAGGACGGAAATATTTCATTCAATTAGATCCTATACCAGACTACTATAAGAGAAGAGAAGCATTAACATAAGATATGAAATAATTTATTTTGATTCATATTATAATCAAAAAAGGTTAATATTACGCATTAAGAAAAATTTATAAAAATAAACATATGTGTATATTAGAAGAACCATACCATTTTTTTTCAACAATCCCCCAATTTGAAGGAAAAAAAAAAAAAATTATATATATTATATATTATATATAAATATATTTGAAATATAACAACAATGAGTCTCACTAATCACCCAAAATTAAATAATAATAATATATAATTATTTTAAAAGTAATAATGATGGGTCTGGACAATCACCCAGATTTGAATACTAATATCAATCCATATGTATAGCAGTAGAAAATCTAATAGCAACAGGCCTCAGCAACCATCCTCATTAGTATTAAAGCTTGTTTATAATAAATACAGTAATGGTCTTTTCTCGTTAAAATAAATACACGTTAGCACAATTAAACACATTACAAAAGGGGGATAGCCAAAAAATATTAAAGCTTAATAACCTAATTTACAGCCAGATGGGCTCTAAGTTTTCTTTTTACCTAAATCTAGCATTTACAAAACCTCAACATCTTATGCCTTACGGTGGGGGGGTATAAAGTATAACAGACCATACAAAAACTTGCCAACATTTAATTGTACAACATTTGCCGGACAGGCTATGCTATTGATATTGATATATATATTTAATATTTGTATAAAACTAATACATTTAAAAAAAATGAATGACGTCTTGCGCCATATGGGGTGTACATTATGTGCAATAATAGTCCTACTAAAAAAAATCAAAACTCCAAAAGGAAATATCACAACCATTTTCCTGATATTAGTCCTAGAAAACGCAGCTAACACGCAAGTCCAAAAAAAGGGACTTCACTTTTATTTGCAAACGTAATAAACCTGCTAACATAGTTTACCATAATTAATCCAATCTATAAAAAGATCAAGGTTATATACATTATCCCCAACAATTATTATATAATTTAAATAAAATAATAATATTTATGGCTGAAAAGGAATTTTGAGAATATAAAAGCCGAAACGTAATTTATACCTTATGAACATCCTTGACCTCTAGTTGTGTTCAAGGACGATATCTTGACAAGAGTGATTACCATACGCACAGCACAGGTATATATGTGAAAGCTCTAGCTCTGAGAGGGGGGAGAGAGGGGTTAGCACAAACAAAGGAGAACAAGAAACAAAGAAGAGAGGGATGGAGGGTAATACAAGGGGTAGAAACATCGACAACTTGGTGAACGATCTAGAACAACACTTTAGCAATACGTCTCCTTCTCAAACTCCAACGTCACAGAGTTCTCAGAATGCCTCGGGTGAAGTCAGAGAGTTCAGTCTGTTACACTTTTCACACAGTTAGTACGTTTAATCGTGGTATGAGGTGTTCGTGGGGGGAATCGACTGGGGGAGGCACAACAAACAAAATGGGGCCTAGGTTAGTTGACTCCATCTAATGTAGGCGTAGTTGAAATTATATTGTCTTTTTTATTTATTTTTGCCTTTAAATCTTGTAGCTTTTATAAGATAAACGCTACATACCTTCTTCCAAATATGTATAAAACATATCTTGAAAATAAAAAAAATGTTTTTCCTTAAAGAGATATATTAGCTGAAGACTAGGTGGTATTAGATTGTCTAAGAATGTACTTTTTTAATTTTTTGTGATATATATATATTATATGTATATATAGGCACACACATACATGCACAAACTTGTATCTAACCTTTATTTGTGTGTGTGTTATTTTGACTTTATTAATAGGAAAACTTATATTTACAAAAAATTTAGATTATATGTAACTGTGAAAGTGATCAGAAGATGGAAGTGTGAAGAATGTGTGAAGAAATTAAGATATATTTCTATCAAGGCGTAACCTAACTATCTTCTAAGGTTGGCTTTTTCCCTCATTACATCCATTACATTATTGTACGGTGTTTCCACATTGTTTTCGTAAATACATCAAGAGAGAGATATCCACAAATGGCTGGATGTATTTTAATTTTGAACATAAGAAACTCATATTTAATATAGAACTAACTTCACAAACAATAGTATGGTATTGTAGATTATTTTGTTGGTAAAATGTTTTAGGTTTTAAGTCAGATATCGCAGGTGGATTTAATGATGAAATATATAATCTGTTTATCTTACTGGAAGCTGGTGCGGATGACAATGGGTTGCCGGAAGAAGGACGGCACTGACTCATCCATTAGCGAGTGTGTCTTGATGAAGTTGAGCGTGAGATCAGGTAAAGTTCTCGAATCATTCACACACTGACCCGGTCGAGGGTCAGGAACCTAGATAGGTAGTAATATGTGTTTAAGTTTCATTATTAATTTTTTAACTATTATCTTTGATTTAAGGGTATTTAAGGGCTGCCACAGACCTTCAGTGCACTTACATTAAAATAGTACCGTTACCTTACTACTATCAACAATTTAGTTCATTGTGAGCTATGCGCCTTAGACCATATGCCCACCAATGGGGAGTCATTGTTAGCAATGAACAAGCATACACAACAGTATCAAACTAAAGTTAATATAAATGAAATAATAAAAATGGAGTATTTCAAACAAAACCAGTGGTTTGAATAAAATTCATAAAATTAGGAGATTTATAATCAGAGGTTAATACAGTCTTATATTCATAGGAAGGGCCACTAGAAAAGTTACTAGATCTACTTTCACATATTCATACAGCCTGTCTCATTGCCTGCAGCTGTCACTTTTGATGTATATTATCAACAAACCTTACTTATAAAATAACACTAATAATATAACCAAATATTAAAAATGTCGACCACAAAAAATATGTTTGTCTTTTCTAAAAGGTTCTTTCTAGGAAAATAGGACTGTATGAAGCTACACAGTAACAACACAAATTGATGTGTTACTGAACAACCAAGTATTGAGTGAATTGTTCATGGGGTCAAATAGTAAATGTAATCAAAATTAATTTTATTATTTTTCTTTCTTTAGCGTTCAGATTATACGCGTAAGTACTAATTACGCTAATGTGTTAGAGATTAGTGAGGTTGAATTTAGAGGAAGTGTACCCACATTTTCACGGAGGGATGGTGGAAGATCATTAGCAAAAACCACCCTACATACACCTGACTGGAATTTAGACCCCTATCTCAATTATTGTCGACTAGTCTAATATGAGAATGATACCTTAGACCAATTTTTCTCAAAATGGGTGATATCGACCCCCCAGGGAGTATTTTTAAGTTTAATGGGGGTGGTAATTGTAAGTGGGCGGTAGTGGGGTAGTTAAGTTTTTATGGATATTATAGTAATAATTTTATGTAAGTAAAAACAGACAAAATATTTCAATATTAAAATAAAATAAAATAAATATCAAAATATCTTGAAATCATTAAATATGAATGTACAATGTAACACATGAATTTAAGGTTAATATATCTGATTTAAACATGCCTATTACATTTAACTTTGGGAAGGGAGGGGTCTAATTCTTAAAAGTGGGCGTCAGACTAAAAAATTGTTGGGAACCATTAACTTAGACTGTGCGGCCACCAAAGTGGTTAGTTTATTTAGTTCTTCATTTAGCCTTTTCTCCTCCTTTTATTTAGTTCTTCACCTAGTTTTTTCCTCATACCTACAGCTTGAAATATGTACCAGAATCACAAATATTCCAGTATTTTATTTTGTGAATCTTCCCATTTTTTTCGGACACCAACAATTCCCTGTCTTCACCCAATTTTCCAAGTGCGTGGCAACCCTGAAGGTGCTAGTGTTGATAAAATCCTCAAAGTTAATTGATATTATCAGCAATGGTAAATTAAATTAATGTCACCTTGACGCTCTGCACGGGCAACCAGTTGGAGTTGAGTTGTGTCTGCTCCTTGAAGTTCCCCTCAAAAGTGTCGGCGATGTCTTGGAGGGAAAAGGCACATACTGCAGAGCCACTGATACTATTGGGTGGCGTGGTGAACACACCGTATACAAGCTGTGCTGACGCGGAGCCATACATGCCTTCTATCAACTCTGTTGTCGATTCTAGACAACACCAAAATAACAACAAAACTATTAGAAGATGAAAAACAAAGGTATTATTAAGTTTTGTTTTTATAAAAATTATCATCAGATACTTTATCTCAGTTGGTAGCATGTTTATTCATCCTCATTACCTATGACTAAAAAATATACATCTTATTTTCTATAAAATGTGACAGCATTTATAAAAACTAAATAATCTTGATAACAATTCATCAAGCATTAAAATAATATTGAATTATATTTTTTACCATAAATATAAAATATTTTAGCTAAAAAAACAGTATATTTTAAAAGCACAACCTAGTTTTCAATGCTATTATGTAGATGAAAGTGTTGTCAAGCAAAATCACTGGAATACTCACAAAATGTATGTATGACAAGACAATATTTAAAGTCATATTTAAGATAAAAAAATTATAAAAATATAAAATTACAATTATAATCATACCAAATAATAAATCTGTATATGGGGTATTTTTATTCAGATGTTTTTTAAAAACAGTCCTTTCCCTTAAGTTTTAATCATGAAGCTAACAACAGAAATGTCAACTTGAGAATGGAAGAGCGAAACAAAAACGTGATTTATTAACTATGTCACTCACAAAATATTAAATTACCTTTGTATATTTGCTGATTGTCATGATTTGCCCTGGGGATATAAAGTCTACATTGCTAATCGTGCATACACCCCTTTGTGTCCCTCTGAGTTCATTCTGCTAAATCCTGTACTTCACATGTTTTGAAAAATATATCAAAGCATTGTTTTGTCACCTTGGGTTTCATAGCCGCTTAAGGAAAATTATACTATTGACGCTCTCACTTCAGAATTCCAATAATTTCTTTAGTGAACTTCCCAAGTGAACTTCCCAAGTGCATTCTGCTGGGATTCAAATCTTGACCAAGGGCGAACTTAGACTTTCAGCCACCCTAAGCTCCATAAAATTTGCCAGCTGGTTTTGCGCATTCAGCGCATGTGCACACATTCTATCATATAGCTCAGAGTCACAGCACAAGCATGTTCAGTGCATGTAAACAAATGACATTCTCAGCAAATTAAATCTATTGAATCGCATGAGTGCATGATTTTACAAATAATAATTGACCATTATTTTATTCGTTAAATGTTTTGGATCAAAAAATACTTTTAAAACTTGTGTAAATGGCTAAAGTGCATTATATGGTGTATAAGAAATTTTAAGCATGAATTCCATTTAGGATATACCAAAATTTGCTACCCCTTAGAATTATCTTCCCTAAGCTGGAGCCTACTCAGACTACTGTTAAGTCCACCCCTGATCCTGACCCATTTGACAACCGCTGAGGGTGACACCCATCTGATAACCATTCAACCACTCATTTGTCATCAATTTAAAAGGGGCAAAAATATACTCCCGTTATGAAACTCCTATTCTTACTTCAAGCATGCTTAATTTGAAACATGGAAATAGATTTAGCGCTTCATGTAGTCATTTGTTCCTTAATTAACTGCCTTTGTGAATTGTTGAGTGGTTCATTAAGGAAAAGCCTTGAATCAGTAAGTCATTAAATGCACAATACAACCTCCCCAACTATGGTTAAACTTTAATTAGAATTGGGGTTGTACATACATTTGTTCTTAAATGACTGAAAGAACTGAAAGCAACTTGTTAAGATAAAATAAAAATAGCACACTGTCTTTTGACATATTTTTAAGAGCTAAAAATTATGTCAAGCTGGTGACCAAAAGTTTAGTATCAATTTAATCACCCCTTTGAAAATAAATTAACCATTTTATTTAAGCTAGTTTCAAGATTTCCCTTTTCATGTTAAATTCAATCCCAAAGTGTAAATTTTGCTTAAAGAGAAAATCTGAATATTTCATTAACTTTTTTTTTCCGTGGTTCGGATTCCACGTTAAGCTGTAGGTCCTCCATTTCATCTCACAATCACCCTTCCATTACACATTAGCGTAAGTGCGTATAACCCGAACGGGTAGTAAGACGCGGTGCTAATAATAACTTTTTTTTATCTTGAAACCAATATTCACACCTATACAGATATACCTAGCTAGGATATATGGCGGGTTAGGTTATAAAACACTGCCACAAAGAATTTTTTTTCAAGTCTTATTACCCGTTCGGGTTATACATAGGAACTATTGCCCTAAAGCAAATTATAGTCTTTTTTTTTTACTTGCCAGTGTATAAAAGCTTGAAAACATATTTACATATGATCATATTTTCATTTTTTTAGCACAGTGTCTTAGTACCTGTTTGGGTTAGATGAATATATACTAATTAATCTAATATGTAAGGAATGAGGAAGAATGAATTGGAAGTGTGGTGGGAGAGTGGAAAACTATTTAATAAAAAACTATGTTTAATACATTTGTCTGGGATCAAATCCCGCTCTCTATGTCATCCATCGGTAGTCGAGTCTATTGCAAGAGTAATACCTTAGACCATGTGGCCACCAAAGTAGGCTATCATTTATTAAGTGCACAACACTGCTAGGCTTAAAAAATGATGCAAGGGTAAAACATAATAATTTAAAAAAAATGCTAAAGTGATGTAATGCTAACCATTAAAAACACCAAAAACCCACTTTAAGGCAAGGCAATCACAAGCACTAATTGAAAAGCACTTTAAAAGGAAACACCAGTGAGGTATGCCTGTACCTATGCAAAAATGAGTAATTGTAACTTTTTTTCAAGAAACTTTTGTTTGCTTACTAATGAAAGGGAGTTATATTTAAATACTACAATCATTCCATCTTCAAATTACTCCAGTAAATAGTGCACTCTATAGGATAACTTACGTATTTCGTTGAAGTAGAAAGGGAAATCCCCCTGAACAGAGCAGTTGAGTCGAGATTTAAGAAAAGACGTCCAGCGGTTTCGGAACCTATGTGGCCCTCCCCGGTCATACTTGCACACTCGTGCCACCCTCGAATAAACAGCCTGTCAGGAAAAAAACATAAAACCTCTTTTGTTAACAAACCATTCATGTTGATGTGGCTCATAATAGTTGAATAAGCCCTCCTAAAAAAAAGCCAATGTAGCCTATTTAAATGTCTATTAAAAATAATTAAAAGAAATTAACATCTATAACAAATTAGATGTCTGATGTTTTCCAAACAAGTTTTTATTATTCTAATCTACCTAGGTTATAATATAAAAATAATACCTAGTAAAAACATAACAGGAAGGTACAAGCAAACATAACACAATATATACAAATCAAGCTACTAAACTGGATTATTACAAATATTATGAATACATTTCATAAAAGTTCGTTATTGTTAAGACTTTAGGGGCATGCATGTTTGAAAATTATTTTATGATCTATGATTAAAAAAATAGAGATGGGTCTAATCTAATTTTTCTCAAATTTGAATCTAAATTTTAGAAAACTTGAAAGAATAAGGCCTTTGCCCATAGACCTACTAAACTGTTATTGGAATGGCTAGTGATTGAAGTCATCAACTGGTCAGTAACTGGTTGTTACTTATGTTTCGTGCACAGTACTATGCAAAAGTGATGGAATTTCAATCAGTTTCATACCCTCTAGCTGCAGGAACCTTCTTTGGGCTTCTTTTAATATTCATTAATGCAATGTGTTGTGACTTATGTGCTGAGAAGGATTTGGTTATTATTATTATTATTATTATTATTACAGATGTAACCAAAGAAGATTTTCGATTAATCTATACAATGAAAAGAATTTAAACTGCAGACTATTATTAATTAATTAAGAACAATAATAATATATTGTTATTACTGTTACTACCCACATCATATATATATATACATATATATATACATACATATATATATATATGAATGTATAAAAGCCCTAATATTAATTGGATGGATGTGGTTGTAACTGTGAAGGCTAATTTCTGTGACATAGGGTGTTTGTTGTTGCTGTTGTTAAACACAACACAGAGATATGTAGTATTTTGTAACCAGCGGGCTGAATAATCAGCTGCCAGTGCGACACAATACAAATCCTCAGAACAAGTCAAGACCAGAACAAAGCACAGGGACAAAAGAGAGAGAGAGAAGGAGGGAGAACTGCACCAGAGATAGATTAAGGTTGCAGAGATAGATTAAGGTTGGAGTGTAAGGAATGCGAGTTTACATAGCAAAACATTTTACTGACCAGAATTTATAAAATATTGCTTCAGTAAAATATATAGTTTAATTTCCTTCACATGGTGATATTCTAATACTTAAATACATGTCATGAGTGTATTAATATTAGATAATATACTTTTCAAATGAAGAGAAAATGATGTCATTAAATTCCAAGACATTCTTGAACGATATGCAACAACTGTTAAGGTTACGACATCAAGAAAATTAAACTCTAATGTTTCTACTGGCGATTTTTTTTGTCAACAAAATGTTTTGATATAAAAAGTACAAAAATACTGCCCTTAACTCGTGTTCCCTAGACGCCCACCCTAACTGTACATCAGACGTTATATGGGCGGGGGAAAGCTTCCAACTAAACTGAACGAGTGGGTGAAAAAAACAACGCATTAGCATGATCTGGATAAGAGATTACAAGAAAAGTTGCTTTCAAAGTTAAAATATATGAAATTAACTTCATTACCGGGATGTTCCAAGTTTGAGTGGTCAAATGAAAAAAGTGTAGCAATGAAAGGTTATACTAATATAAATATGACAAATAAGGCCTTTTGACACCTAAGGGAACTTTAAATATTGACCTTCAGTTTAGTTTGTGTTCAGTTGACAGTAATCAATAAGGTATTTCGATGACCCAAGTTTTTTTCAGTGCTGATAAATAACTTTTAAATCACCCTTGACTACCCCTGTACTTTAATGATCACTGGCTATAACCTCAACACACATTGCGACCCCACCTGAAACATGCCGTGATCCCCAGGTTGGAAAAACCGTTGATTTAAAGCTTCTTTAGTTATCACAATACCTTGTTGAACTCTGCCGGCTGAATACAACCTAGCTAATGTTTCATTGTGAAGTGGGATGGACTATCAAGCGCTTGAAACAACAATAAAAAAAATTATAATGGAACACCCCTGTATTGAATTAACTCTTAAAGTTATGTAATTATATCTACACACTATTTGATTTCAAGGGAAATTAGATACATTTATTTTACTTTGACATTTCCAAAATAATAATGATCAAGTTATCAAAAATAAATAATTTTTAAAAATTGAATAAGAATAAATGTATTTAAGATTTTATATAGGTAAAATATATTATTTCATAATCAATAAATTATATTTGACCAATTATTTATTAAAGTGCATAAGTATAAATAAAATAAGTTTATATAACTTGAATGAATGACACTTTAATTACATCAAAACAAAAAGTTGTGAAACAATCTCAAATGCTATCTTTAGAGAATCCAGTAGCCATACCCAAGTAGCATTATCGGATCCTGTAATAAAGATTAATAATATATATATGCCATGAAACTTTATATACATGTATTTATATGTATATAAAGCTCCATGGCACCAGCCTGCAATCAAGCCATACTGACAAAGCGGCCAACGCCTGTTGGCGATGATAGCGCCAACTTTTGCAGCAAAGAGGGTGTCAAGTGGTCAGCACAACAAATTATCTGGCTGCTAATCTCAGTTTTATTTATATACCGGAGCCGCTACTTTTTTTATTTAAGTAGATCTCCATTTTTCCTCATGAGAATGAGTCGATCCCGTTCCAGACCCACTACTTCACAGAAAATATGGAAGCGGCGAGGATTGAACCCGGGACCTTTGGATCTGTTTGTTTGTTTGTAAGGTTTTATTGTTTTGTAAACATCTAGTAATAAACATGAAAATTACATGAGAAACATAAAGGGACAAACAGTTAACACCAGACCCAAAGGGCTCTCGAAAACAAACACGACATTGAACATATATAAAAAATCTGGACATGAAATGATATTGGCGCCCTGGATTTGTAGCCAGGCACTCTGACCCCTAAACCACGAAGGTGGTCCTTAAAAATATACACTACTTAAAATAAATTGTTCAATATAAAATTGTTAAATTTTCAATGAACAATCAATCTTTGAAACGAATATAAATTCTGAAAACACAATAAACAAAATTGTATTTTTGTGAGGAAAGGATGAAAAGAGCTAGTGTGGATGAAATCTAAAAGGAAGCTTGATGAATCCAATCCATATAAATAACATGGCAAAAAGTATCTAACTCAAAATAAGTGTATTGATCGAACCTCCAACACAAACAATGGCGGGCACATGGACTGAGAGGAATGTCCGGTTTGGTCTGTTTTGAGGTTGTCGAAAAGGTCGAGGTTTGAATCCTGTCTGGGTGTACTGAGGCTAGTGACTATACGGTTTCCCACTCTCCTTCCTCGCAAATGAGGTACACTACCTCTAAATTCAACCTTCCTAATACCTAGTTCATTAGTGTGATTTGTTCGCATGTCTATAAGCCAAACAGGTAGTGAGATGGAGTTAAAAAAAATCAAAAGTGATGAATACTATATCGTTACATTTATTTAACTGTGTCAGCAAGTAATTATGATATGTTTGTAAATTGGTCGTTTCTTTTTGTGTGTATGTGTTGAGGTTTAAGAAGGTACATACAAGAATGTTTGAAAATAACTCATACAGAGAATGTTATATTCACCCATTTATTGATTTTTAGCATAAACTATTATTTATGTAATTTTGTATTTGACATTTCAACTTTTTAAAACTAATTTTCAACGTTTTCATGCCTATTTAAGACTATACTAAATTTGTGTCTAGGTAAATATACAAAGCTACATGTGTTTGAATAATTTAGGGACCAAAAAATATATAATACATAAATTATACTTTTTGAAGGAAAAAAGGGGGTGGGATAGAGGGGTAGTTTTTAGCAATAATTTTTCCAGCCGCCTTACTTGATGTAGAGTATTTTTGAGAGTACATACGAATAAAGCTAAATATTTACAATGAATTCGGAACCAAGTATTTAAATAAATTTAATTATAGCTATTACCGAGAAAATAGAATACCTAGAAGCTAACCAAACTGTCTCGTTCTCAGCGATTCCACAAGATTGCACTGTGAACTAAAGGTAGCCACAACAGTTACTTGCAGGAAGCAAAGAGGGATGCAGATTAAAGCTAATAGGATAGTAAAATGTAAGTATTCCTATCTAATCCTCCTTGACTGTCTTGGCATGGCTACTGGTCGGCTCCTCCATGTAGGTATTCTATTTCGTCGCTTATAAGTACCTTGCCACAGTTGATGTACTCTACTGCAGTTTCACGGAAGAAGAAATACACAAAGTCCCCTAATGGCATGGAGCTCACAAAGTTTGGAGCTGAAACAAATCATAGAGAACATCGCTCAAGAAAGATTTTGGTAAGAAAAATCCTTAAAAAAATGTTGCCTTACATTATCAGTGTTATGTGAGAGGTATAGATAGTATTGATCAAAAGTGGCATTTAAAGTTGACGACCTATCACACTTCCTTCAACCAGTCTGGGCAGCTCTTTTTGACCGTTTAAAACTGATAGGGAGACAAATCCCCTTGAAACAGGCTTCATATTGTAACGCACTTTTTTTTGTCTTCTTAAATTGAGACAGCAGACTCAAGTTATAGTCCAATTTTCATAGGAAGGGCCTTTTAGAAAATACAAACTTTTTTATGGACAGCAAAATCTTCTATCTGTTAGGTGATTTTTGTAGGTATTGATACTAATTTATATCAAAAGTGAGAAGCTACAGATCACATGACTTTATGTATGAATACATTAAAGTATCCCTCGTAGCTTTTCTAAGTAAGGCCCTTCCAATGAAAACTGAACTGTAGCTGGGATCAGTATTAACAGCTAAAAACAGTTTTGAATTGAAATTACCTTTCATTCATTTAATTTTAACTTTGCTCTCATTAAAATTACCAAAAGCCACTTTTTAGTGAGAAAGATTAAATGATTACAAAGTTAATAGGCAAAACATTTATAGTTATTATGTAGGTCTTATAGCTAAAAATACTACTCTAAGAATTGTACCTACTGTATATGGAAATATTAAAAACCTGATTAAATGTTCCATTTTGAATTTGATTTTCTATGAATGATATTGGAAATAGCCCAAGGTTAATTTATATAAAATGTGTCGATACTAATTAGCACTGCAACAACACAAACTAAACTAAAGAGTAAACGTGTCCCGTAGTGAGCCCGGGTTGGAAATGCAAATCTCGCCGCCATGGCGGCCGGTGATACAGCCTCATGTGGGAATTAATACCGACGCTGCGGCCTGGGATTATTACCCCTAATTTGTTGGCCTATGTAAATTGAACACAAACACAGGGACTACTAGCCTACCGGGGCCTATGTACCAACAGTCAATATCAACCTCTCCCAGCGGGTATATCCTAAACAATCTTGCAGGGGCCGCCACAACAAACTTACAATTCGGTGGATTCAATCAATGGTGGTTAACACAAGGTTTAGGACAAAAAAAAAAAAAATCGAAACCATTATCACTAAAATGAATACTTCGGCTAAATGTTTTCACTAGTCAGTGTGATAGTTGAGTTTTAACGGTAGGCTTTGCTGACTGTGTTTATAATTATTAGAGACTTAAATCTATACAGAAAGCCATATTATCATTGACATAAAGTCACTATGCTTTGGAGATACCAAAATTGGTAATGTCTGTCAAAAGTTGCAGCTATAGAAAACATTAATTTGACAATTACAATTACATGGTAATTAGTAAATGTTGAGCTTTCAGATAAGATTATTCCTATAGCTATCTGATTTTAGTTATTTGGATTATTATCTAATCAGTCCCAGAAGTTGAAGGTGAATGATAGGGGGACACAACAGAACTTTCCCGTTAGAGAGTAGGAAGGAGTAATAATCACTATTGATTACTATTAAGGTTATTACAAAGATAAATTTGCACAATTTTAATTGATTTAAAATAACATCAGTTCATGAGATGTAAGGGGTCAGACTTGCTATTTTATGCTTTTTACGCATCATTGTCGAGGTAAAGTAATTAATATATTGGTCTGAAATTTAGTATAATTAGACATTCACGCGAGACGTACAGAATGAAATACTTATAATGATGATAACATTGTTATTTTTATCTTTTCAATTTCAATTTCCTTTATTAGAGTGATGACCAACAGTCACAAGTCTTGTAATAGGCCAGCACTGAAAAGAACACCATTATCTATATAAAAACGAAATTACATAAGAAAATAAAATAAACAATCAAAGCTAATACAAATAAATAGCCACTAAAAGATAAGACAGATAATAACTGCTCTAATAAATAGGAATAGTGAAAAAATATTAACATATAAGAACAATAAATACAAATTATAATCAGATTAATGCTAATTTATATTTTAGAGGTAGAACATATCCTGAGTAAATTAATAAGGGAGTTCCCTAAATATTAATTAATTCCTTGAGCTCAATTGGGGTTGTAGGTGTAATTAGTTACATACGATTCCAGTTAGCTACTTGTCTAGTACTATGAAGAATACAAAAATATATAATAAATAATACTTTAGGGAGGTGAAAGTGGGGGTTGTTGAGCCCTCAAATCCTTCCCCAAACCCACCAAGTCACAAAAAAAAAAGTGTAAAAAAAAAGAGGGTTGATAAAACTGGATATAGGTTTTCCATATTTTACAAAAGCGGGTGCGAATCTACCAATGTAATGAGGTCTGCGAAGCGTTTATTAATGCACTTACAATACTAGTGAGAACAAGCATATGGTTAAATTAGGGAACATTATGTAGCTCCTGCAAGTTTGAGCAACATGAGAGGTTCGGTTAAGTTACTCCCCCCGTCTTCCCCCTATACATAAATCAAACTTTCGAAGAACAGTTTAAAACATTTTGAAACTTTAATGGCCATATATTGTGTGATATCAACATTTCCTTGAGAACTTGCGTGGAGTGAAAGTTCGGTGCACAAACACAAAAAGGCCTACATTAATAAATTGAAGAGATTAAAGGGTTATTTCCTGCTGAGGCCAATTAAAGTTGCCACAAAGACAAATTAGTCGAGATATCAAAAGACCAAAGTTGTTAGATAACAAAGAAGCAATACAAAGATATATTAAAAAAAAAACAAGAAGAAAAAAAGAACCCAGATCAATGGCCGCATTGTCTAACGCGTCACTACCATGTTGAACTAAATTTCAGGTGAAAGGTAGATATGGGTTCGAATCCCAATCAGAGGTACTGAGGGTGGTTTTCCTAAATGATTTCACACTCACACTGCACGCAAATACGGGCCGATTTCCTCAACATCCATCGTATTCATCTTTACTCTATTAGAGTATTTAAACGTGTAATAAACTCCATTACAATAAAACATGAATTTGAGAAGCAAAGGAGTCTATAGTAAGATTTTGATAGGAAGACTGTATCTGACAGTTACAAGAGCTATTAAGTACACTTTAATATATTCATACAAGTCAGTGATCCTATACTGTTAATTAACTGGCCCAGTGGTACAGTGGTCAAAACCCTGGCTGGTGACCTAGAGGTCCCGAGTTCAATCGGGCCGATTTGCACTATAAAGGGTTCTGTTTTATAGCTACCGAGGCTGACATAATAATATCTACTCAGAGACCGAATAAAAGAAAAATATGAAATAAGTTATGGCGCCGTTGATGTGCCGAAACATGTAGAATTTTTAAGGCTGTTTCTACGCTGCCTACAAAGGAGCAAGGGAATTTTAGATAAGATAATAGAATTCAATTTAATTGTTATATAATTCAACATTTCTTCAATACTTCAATTTTTATTAATATTTCTTTTCAATTATATCTCAGCCAAACCTTAGTCCTCTAGTCATTTGTTACTAATTATATATATAGTTTAATTAAATTAAGGTGTTTGTTTTTTCGTTATTTTTACTTGTTAATCATGTATGTGACCTTGACTCGCATTTTTAATGTGTTATTTTAATAATATTCAGATATCAAAAATTGTTTGTGTATTAATCAACAATTTATTTTATTTTAATTAATCTATTTAGACTTACTATAGTAAAAGCTTGTAATTTTACAAAAACTCTTTCTCATTATACTAACTATACTAAATATTTTTATAATGAATTCTATAAATATAAATTAATATTGCTTCCTTATTACAATATCATCATGTTTTTCAAAAATTATTATTAAATATTAGGAGTTAAACATAAACTTTATAAATAACTAGAAATAGAGCCTGGTAACATTCAGTGATCCCCTTGACAAATATTCAAGAACTAGTGAGAATATTAGGGCTATAAGCCAAAAATGTAACTATAAGCATCTACTGTTTTATCTAATTTTACCAAATGTGTTGTTTGTTATAAAAACAATAAAAAAACCTTAACTCGAATTACCTTCCACCCAACCTTAGTGATGATATTGTAGTGTAACTTAAAAAATAATTAGTGAGACGCCATCTAAAATCCTTTTTCACCCATATTCTGTCCTCAAATGTTTATCATTTAATATTAATTAGTTCATTATGTTCTTAGTACAACGTGTCTTACTGAGAATTCACACGTCCGCTGAAAAAAACAACGCAGAACAAAGACGTGTCACGCGATAAGCTATAAGCAAATCACAAATTTTTGAACGTTCCACTAGGCTTTAAATGAAACAGTCTCAGTTTTTTCCACTTTTCACCCCTCAACTAAAATATGTTTCTATTGCCATAGTGAAATGCGCCATCGACATTAAACAAAAACACATAAAAATACATTTGTAAACAGATTTCGTAAAGAAAAAGGATGGTTGGTGTCGCAAAGCATCATGGCTGAAGAGGGTGAGTGAAGTGATAAAGCTTGATTCACACGTTCACCGAAAAAAAGAAAGCAGAATTTAGTTGAGTGGCGTAGCAATATACATGATGCATTGCAAAGCAAATTATTAACAGTGATTACGGACATTAAAAAAAGTGAAGTGCATAGAGAAATTTTAAGGATTAATGGCCTCATGGATGAATTAAAGTAATTGTGCTGTGTCGTGAAATAATAATAATAATTAACAACAGCTTTCCTTCAATTGAGTTTTTTCAAATCTCAGCAGTAAACGCAGCAGTCTGCTCGTATCTTACTTTGTAAAATAATGCACAAATTGAGTCGGTTGAAATTTAATTGGGTTTGTCAAATGGATGTCGTGGCGTATAACCGAGAATTCTGAAATGGTTTCAAGTCACGCAGAGCAGACAGTGCGAATAGAGATGACATCGTGTTAATGGTTTAGATTTTTTTTTATTTTATGTATTTAACGTGAACCTTCTGAACCAAATTATCATATCAGCAAACTAAAATTTTTATGAGCGAGAGCGAAAGAACCTACCAATATTGCCAGAATGATATTTTCACATACATTCCAGGGTTATTTTACTTGCGACAATCGACATGGAGCCGACGGCTTTGATTCCCCTCCGAAGGAAGTTGTGCAACGTATCCTTATTGCTCAAGAAAAATTCGTCATTGCAGTTGGGTTTGAACCCACGAACATCGGGTAATGAGAGGGGCATTTTACCCCATAGAACACCGAGATCGACTTATTGGTTTAGAGATCGTCACATGACCACATTATTTTCTTCCCTTGTTTTTCGGCGAATGTGTGAATTACAGATTGCACTGAAGTTACTGTGAAGATGTGTGTCCTGCTCCGAACACGAGACTCACCGTTCAAACTCATGGAGTCGTACTGCTCGGTCTGCAGAGGTTCCCTGTAGATGATGGGGTCCATGCCGGAGAAGTCCGCCACTGTGCCGGTGTACAGGTCCGTGTCTGGGAAACAAGGACAACAACAACGTTCAAATGGCCGTTCACTGCCGCCCTAGAAAATATACAGGCTGATTGCGACAAGAAGGAACTTTTTGGTTGGTTACAAAAGTTATTAAAACAGTTTTTAAATATTTATATGTAAAGTAATGTAATCTACAGAGGTCACTTTTAGTAGATATTATAACTTATAAAATATTACGAACAATAAAGTAAAATGTTGGTCGCAGAGTCTTATGCAGTGCTGTATTTACGTACGTGGGGGGCCCGGAGCGGCACAAAGTGTGGGAGCCCCCACAAACCTTTGTAAATTACAGTATAGCGTGTCTGAGGAAAGGTAGAAACTAAACAACTGTTTGATAACTTAACGATCAACGGAGACTTTCCTGGTAAATCTTTCAAGTGTCACCAGCAGGATTTTTTTCAAATTTAAACTGCACATCCATCAATTTGTTTTTACACAATTCTTTCATGCCGGAAGAACGGAAGAACATTATTGAAGTCACAAAACAAGAAAGTATATTAAAAAATTAGAGCTGATGTTTTATTCTTGTGGGGATTTGTGGGGACCCTAGTATGTGGGGGGCCCCAGGTCTTGCCAAGCAATGAAACTACTGGGTGACGGTGATTGGATGTAGTAGGAAATCCACCAGCATTAGCACTTTGGTGCAATAGTTTATATATATATATATATATATATATATATATTGTAATACTCGTATATGATATATACATACAAATGTATATACAAACCAGACTAGATGGGCCGAAGGTTTAGTCCTCGTGCCCACCAGTGAGGCTTTCCTGGTAATATCTCTCTCTCTCTTTATAAACATGTATGGGCACGAGGAATTGACGTTCGACTCATCTAGTCTGGTTTGTCAGTGATTGGGAGGTAGAGTCAAGGTGTAGCGAGGGTGTTTTTTTCCTGAATTATCTCCCCATATAACACACACGTGCCAATTCGGATACATTTCCTCTCAATCCTAACTTCTTTATCCCTACCTAAGAGAATTGATTGTAAAACACGTAGCATTAGAAACAGAAGGCTAGTGCCGTGTCAATTCGAGCTATGTTATACAATCAATAAGAGTGGGTAACGGGCGCCTCCCCCGTGACCTATGACCCCTCTAAGCGGGGGAGGGTCAGATCCCCACTCACGCTATCTCCTGACGAGTTCTCGAGAGCTCATCCCCCTAGGGCCTCCACTCGGAGATTAAGGGTCATTCCAGATGGATAGGAGGGTCCTGCCGGTGGGGTAGTAAGAGGTGGACACGAGGGTAGGCTATGATCAAACAATGTGAGGTAGGTAAGATGTTTATTTAACAAACGATTCATATCATATTTATTATTATTTTTACTCTAGAAAGAAATATCCCAGTCAGTATAGCCGCCACCTAGTGACCTAAAGGTCCCAAATTTAATTACCAACGAAAGCAGAAACATTATCAATGTTTAAATGAACTGGATTTCTTTTATACCGAGTGGTAAACCAACGGTAAGGGGTGTGTTTATATGTTATACATAATAAATATATATTTTTAATACATTTTATAAACTATTTAACTAGCTTAAGCCAAATAATGTAGGGATGTAAAACAAATTAAATGAAACTCACCAACATTCACCTTGAAAAAGAATAAAAATGTACAATATAAAGGAAAAACCTTCTATATCATTCATTCGGAGATCAAACTCAGGCGTTCCATGTAGGCATCTGTTAAATTAGCCGTAAGGCGAGCTATACCTGATTAGAATCAATAAAAATAGACACGCAAAAAGAAGATATTATATTCCCAAATATGTGGACTATAAATTTGTTAAAATTGAATAATGATGTATATTTATATACATTTATATGACAAAGATGCATGTAAACCAAAGCCGAATATTGAAGTAAATTTTGATTTGTTTCTAGTAATCGATTTTCAGACAATTATTAAAATACACTCACTAATTTTCAAATACATAACAACTGGGCAACCAAAGTATTTTTCTTTCTAAAATTGTGTATCCAACAAGTTATTGTTTATTTATATGCAGCTTCATTTGATTAAAAACTCATATATCTACAATAATATTACTATTTATCAAATTGAAATTGTAGCACAATTAATGTATTTAGAAATTTAAAACAGAGATTTCGGAGTGTTTTATTTGTAGTGCGTATACAGCAAGCTAACTACAAAATTTTAATACTTTGGTACACTCCGTTTACCGTGAGAGGTGGCAAGATTACATTGATGGATGTTTCAGTTTATAAGATAAGGCCTTACCATAGTTGGTCAAGGTAAGAGTGCTACCCTTCAGTTTAAATGGAGTGTACATCACATAAATTTGATATAAAATCACACAACTATCTTTATTGTTAGCACCGAGTCTTACTATCCGTTAGGGTTATAGGCTTATGTACTGATATAACTAATGGTATTAGGGATTTGGAAGGCTATATTTAGTGGAAGTGTACCAGCATTTGAGTGGAGGGAGGGTGGAAAACCATTCTGTAAAACCACCCTTAGTACACACGACAGAGATTCGAACCTCAATCTCCCCGTCATCGGCAGTCTAGTCTATTGTGAGAGTAGCGTATTAGACCATGGGGCAACCGAAGCGGGCCATTTCTTTAGATATAACTTTGAGAGAAAACGTAAAATCCAGAAAAAAATAGCTTTACACAAAAATGAATGGGTGTTACAGTTAAGCAACATAAAAGAAAATAATTTCAGATACTTACGGAACTATTTTGAAACCTCTCGACATTACACTATAACATTCTTGGTTTTTCCAAGCTCGTGTATAAAATTCGTGGTAGATAATTTAAAACGTATTTAATTAAAAGTTAGGTGTAGCCGGTGGTTTGGTAAAATTGAATTAAAAATACATTTCCCGATAGCGCTGATGACGTCAGCTTCAAACAGCCAAATAGTCCAACGAAACGGGAAGCATGAAATAGAACATCATTAAATACAAATAAAAATAGCCATTTATATAAACAAGCAATCGTGACATAATTAAACATGGCCAAATTATAATTACAGCAGTAAACGATGGTATATTCAATTAGTATCTATTCATTATTTTAATTTTGGTAATGGAAAGGGGGAGGGGCGGATATCCCAACGCCGTGGGATATAAAACGACGCGACCCGCAATGCCAACATGTTCAGTAAATTGCATCGGTCACACGACAGGGGCTTCTAGTAGTCGCTCTTCGACAACCGCACTATTTCTTGCAAAGAGCGAGCAATACAATTTATTTTATTAGCTTACTATAGTGGTTTTCAACCTAGAGGTCGCGGCATGTTTCAGGTGGGCTCATAATGTTTGTTGACGTTATGGCTTTATGTTTACTTTTAAAAATAATTTTAATTATTATAGGATGTTGCAAAAATGTAAGCGGTTAAAGTGATTTAAATCTGTCAAGTTTAACTTTTTCCTTCATTTAGATTACTCAACATGAAAGTTGCTTGATGACTTAGTTTACTGTAATAGTCTCGTGTTTAAGTAAGTGGCGGTATCAGCATTATTTACAAAATACCCATTAGGTTATTTTACTCTCTAATGATACATATTAGTCGCATTTGTATAATCATTATATAAGCAATTTATAATATTTAAACAAAGCACGCGGGATTAAGAGCGTTCATCATAGCAGGCCCAACTCAACTTACGGCTCACGCGAGAAATGGGAGTAAAAGGGAAAAGAAAACACCTACGATATGCCAGAAATGTGTGGAGTGCATTCGTATCTGAATGGTTATTAAAAATATTCCGCGGTAACGATGGGGGACAAAGCGACCAAGTTTATTGTTAATAACTACAGTATTTCCCTATTATGACAGAATGAATATTTATGCACAGAGCTTATATGTGAAACCATTCTAAAATAGTCAAAAACGACCTTTTTAATGCAGCTTGTATCCTAATATTATTTAATATTTCTACAATATTCTGTATTAAGAACTTCTAATAACTCATTATCTCCATTAATGTTAAATCAGAAATGATCAAGTGTGATAATTTTTGTGAAAACTTACTATTTCTAGCCAACTGTAGCACAAGAGTTGATGGGCAAGTGATGCACGTTCTTGATGTCATTCTCGTTTGGTCTATCGGTGATGAGGTCAGGGTTCAAATTCCGACCCGGGGGGGGGGGGATTTTACTTAAACGGGCTCCTCCTTCTACCTTCACGCAAATAAAGGTGCAATTCCTCTAAACCATATCTCCTGCACAAGTGTAATTAAGTGCGGATATCTCAGATGAATAGTAATATTCAGTGAACGTAGCTATTTAAAAATTGGATAAGAAGAAGACTTGTAGGTTATAAAGAAGTCACGATGGTCTCAAAAGACAAAAACTGGGGTCAAACCCCGCCAAAGGTTGTAAAGCCCCGGCCTACTGGATTAAAACTGATTATTTTTAGTTTACTTTGTTTGTCAGAGCGTAGGAGGTGGGCAACTAATTATTTGACTGACCTTGATGCGGAGTGTTGCCCTACTTTTCAGTAATCGAGAACTAACCTGCATTGTGCAGCAAACATGGCGGGTCACATACAAAATAAAAAAAGTAATAATATTCTAATAATAAAATGACTTTTTTTAAATTACTAAGAATGAGTACACAAGTACATAATATAGCTGCACCAATATAGCTAGTGAGTTGACGGAGCCCGTTTTAGAGCCACAAATATCTCAATTATGTTGATCGGGGTTACGCCTTTTTATCTATAATTTTTTTTTTAAAGTTGAGAATCACGTGCCACAGGTTATAAAACACTAGGTTAAGCTATTAAGCAGGTCATATGGACACTAGCTTATACTAAAATGTAATATTTAACTATTCCTATAATAAACTATGTTTCAAAAAGTATTCTTGGAGATGTATGGCTGCTATAACGTTGAAACCATGATAGCTGTTTACTGTGCACAGATTATTTTGCTTGAGTATAGTACAACATAACCTTCAAAGGTGGGCACGTGGACAAAGGCGTCAGCTTCATCTTGACTGGTTCACCAGGGAAAGAATTTTAATCTTAGTTGGGTGTATATAGTACATGTTTTTATCTTTAATAGTTTTCCACCTTTCTTTAGCAAAAATGTGAATAAACTTTCTTTAAAGCAGCGGTATTCAACCTTTTTTGCTCGCGTACCTTCATAAATAATTTATTTCCAACTTTGTACCCCAAATTTGTTGATGCATAATGCAAGCTATACGTATTCTATGATCTACATAAAAAATAAATAAAATCAAAAATAATTATGTAGTTAAAAAAAATCTAACTACCCCTTAAAATGTATTTGCGTAAGCCCTGGGGTGCCACTTCTCTAAATAATACCTCTCTTACTCCCGCCCCCTCAGTATAAATATGGGGAGAACCACGACCTGTAGTAGTAGCTCCTAAAGCAAGTAAAGGTTACAACATATAATTGTATTAAAACAACTCACTCAGATAATCGTTTGCATGACTTAAACCAACTTGAAACTCTGGAGAGTGTGAGAGAGAAGGAGGGTTACGACAGTCATATTTGTGATGGCTCATCAAGTACCTCCAACAAGAAGTGCTAAGGTTTTTTCTAAGCACCGCGTCTTACTACCTGCTCAGGTTATACGCATTACGCATAAGTACTACTTGCGCTAATGAGTTAGGGATGATGGTTGAATTTACAGAAAATGTAACCGTATTTACGAGGAGGGAGAGTGGAAAACCATTTAGGAAAAACCACTCTCAGTACATCCTACCAAGATTCAAACCCCGATCTCCCCATCATCAGCGGCCAGTCTATTGGGAGAATGACGCCACCGAAGTGGATTCACCCATTTTTTTTTTGCACTGCGTTTTACTACCCGTTCGGATTATACGAAAACGTACTAGTTACGATAATGTGATGGGGATAAATAAGGTTGTATTTAGAGGAAGTGCACCCACATTAGCGTGCGGGGAAGCCATATAGTGAGAACCAACCTCAGCACACCCAACCGGGATTCGATCCTCGATCTACCCGTCAACAACAGTCTAATATATTGCGATTGTGACGCCTTAGACCATGCTATCACCAAAGTGGATCAAGTAAACGTTCTTCCTGCCAAAATCCTAAAAGCTGGATTAGGGCGGGTATGAAATATGTCTGGCAATATACAGCACATTCTGGTGGAATTGTGCGAAAATTTGGTGTTTCAGAGATCTAAAAAAAATACACAAACGCACGACAGTAATAAGGGAGGGACACGTGACTACAGGTAGTCAATTAAAACTAGCAATTCATCGAGGGTGTTATTTCGTCAGCAGACTCTCTTATTGAGCCCACACCCCTATCGAATCATAAACTGGTATTTTACTACGCCATATTCAAGTCCTGCCATATCATGAGGTACAGTGAAATTTAAAAAAAAGAGCCTTATCTGACAGCTAAAAAGTTACTATAATATATATACTTTCATATATTCATACTTCAGCTCATGCTAGATTTATCTGTTGCGTTGGATGGGTATTATCAATAACAAAAAAATAACATTAATTAGAAGTCCGACGACACCTTAGCTCAGTCGGTAGTGTGTCTGTCTACTGAGCTAAGCGTCCCGGGTTCGATTCCTAACATGGCCAAACAATTTATCACTGGTGAGACGTGGGTTTCCCCTTCCACATTTATGAATTAACGGATGGGGGTTGAATGTTGTGTCTGTTCTAGATTTAAGTTAGTTTATAAGTCAGGATTGCCATAGCCAAGGAAGCTTTCAACAAGAGGAGGTTACTGCTGACCAGCAAGTTGAGTTTGGGACTGCGGCAGAAATTGATGAGATATTAAATTTGAAGCATATGGCACTGTATGGAGTAGAAACTTGTTTTAGGAAGATATAAAAAAACTTGGATAGCTTTGCAATGTGGTGCTGAAGAAGACTTGAGAAGATCAGGTGGACAAACAGGATGTCAAATGAAAAAGTCCTAAGAAGAATGGGTGATAAGTGAACCATTTTGGATGTGATTTTCCATGCGAAGCAAACTGGATTGGATACATCCTTAGGAGGAACCGTCTTATGCACGAAGACATAGAAGAGAAGGTTGAGGCAAAGATGATGTTAGGAAGAAGGAGAATTCAAACATTAAAAGACACGAAGGAAAGAAAAAATTCTAGGAGCTGAAGGAGGAGGCAGATGACAGTGCGAATTGGAGGTCTAAGTTTCACTGACAAAAGGAATGGACCTGTCGTAGGACAGAACAGCAAATAATAATTAATAAAGTGGTTCAGAAAGTGCACGTTAAATACCTCAAATAAAATTAACATTGATAACGATTTAATGTTTAATTAATGTTGCACACAAAAAAAAGTTTGTATTCTCTAAATGGAAGGAAGGCCTTTCCTAAAAAATTGAACTGTATGCAGACACGTGGAAAACCATTTCCAATGGTGGCTTGAACAAAGCGGATTCCCCATCTCTCCCTCCCTCGTCTACGTATAGCTGAAATTGTTAGGAAATGAGGGGATTGGGCTGAACAAAATGTGAGAGGTAAAAAATATATAAAAATGCAAGTAGTAATAAAAACTAAAAAGAACCACACAGGCAGTCAGATAAAACCTTGCGTTTTACATATGAATTGTTTACTGTTGATTAGTACAGTAAAATTATGACTTTAACATATTAAGATATTTCAATAATGTGTCAAGAGATTGGTACACCTGGTTGACTCTAGGGGCCAAGGTTCTATCCGAATCTGTTGTACTTGGAATATTTTTTTGTTCTTTCCTCGATATGATTTCTCCCTTTTATTGAGATGAATGAAGAAGCTATTTAAAATCTTACTCTACTCATTCTTTATTCCAAGACCATGCCGTGTATATAAATGATATACCGTAATTAAATTAGAGCGTACGATCAAAGAAATGAACATCTTTCTATCTTTCTAATATCAAATCCGGTTCAGTGGACGAATGTTACAAGGCAACATTCTCACGTTTGAATGGCCTGCCAATGATGGGGTGATTAGGGTTCGAATTCCGGTCGGGTCTACTACGAGTGGTTTCAACTAAATAGTTTTCCACTCTCCTTCCCCGCAAATGGGGGTAGATTACCTCTAAAATGATTCCTTCCTTATTCCTACCCAATTATAGTAATTATCATATATGAGTATAACATGAACAGGTAGTAAGACTTGGTGAAAAAATAATATTCTCAAGTAATAGCTTCTAGTCATGGTATAAGCTAACTGGCTGGATCTTAGCTCTTTTTAAACCTCTGCCAATTTTTATAGGAGCCACAAAACCCACTACAAATCCGAGTCACATAAATTTAACAAAACTAAAGGGATAAGGATAAGTAAGGTAGAATGTATAACATTATTCCATAACCAATTAGTGTAAAGTTGCGCATAGCCCTAACGGGTAGTTAGATGCGGCGCACAAAAATAAATAAATATCATTTTTACATAGAAAATTCTATTTAACACAAATGAGGAGGAAGAATATGGTATCAGCCTCAGTGGTGTAGTTGGCTAATGCGTTTGTTTCGTGTTGAACTAGACTGCCAAGGACGGGGAGGTAAAAGGTTCGAATCTCGGTCGGGCAAACTGGGGGTGGTTTTTACTAAATGGTTTTCAACGCTCCCTCAATGAATATGCGTGTTCACTTCCTCTAAAGTCAACCTTCCCAATTCCTAATCCATTAGCGTAATTAGTACTCAGCGTATTGCCCAAACGGGTATTAAGACGCGGTGCTAAATAAATAAGAAGATGGTGAACCATTAAGATGGAGTTGTCAAGAAAAAAAAACGAAACTAGTTTCACACCAATTACATCGAAGGCTATCTAGACTTTTCACAACATAATGATGCGAATTCTGGCCGTCACAGGGGGTTGTACCTTGAACACGGTGGGCATTGTCAGCGCCATCTCCCGGGAGTGTTGCGAGAGATAGAGGAGTCAGGGGGAAGATCATTAATTCTCATCACAGGAACAGACCGCTTCTCTGCTGTTGAATTTTTCATAGCAGCCATTATGGAAAACCAGGGAGCGAGCCACAAGCTTTCCACAGAACCTAGGTCCTCGCAGGCACTTGTCAAGGTTTAATGGGCGCAAAAGTCATAAAGAAGGCCCCAAGCGTCGAATAGGCGGGTGGGGGGTGGAAGGATAAGTGAGGATGCAGGGTAAGGTGGGGTGAAAAATGCACGAAACGAAACAGAATTTCGCTACACATATATTCCTTCTCTATCCCTCCCATACACCTCAATGTTCTTTCAAATGTAAATTTTTTTGTGTACGTGAGATATTCTCAGAAACCCTTTATTCTCGTTCTCTCGATGTGGAAATGGAATATGCCAGCGGTAGCAGGTCGACAATGCCAAAGGGTGAGCAGGAAAAAAAAAAGGTTTGGTAAGACCAGTCACCTTTTCAAGAAACTAAAGAAATTTAGAGCTACTAATTCCTACTTTCATCAAGAGCGGGAAAAAGGAACACGATGTAAATGGGGTTGTTTCAAATAATAATAATAATAATAATATAATAATAATAATAATAATAATAATAATAATAATAATAATGGGGCTGTTAGAATATTTTAATAAATTCGAAAACAAATTGTCAAAATAAAAATGTATAAATAAGTATCAGAAGTTTGAGAAATACTAGATAAATTTCATACATAAAAATAATTATTAGTGTTGACTGTTGTGAAATAAAATTAGAAACGTTACTAACGGAGTTAAGTGTACTGTTATTTTTCAATTATTTTATATCTAGGAGTGACTAAAATTGGAAGTGGTTTTGACGAGAGCAACAAACTTTAAAAGTCAAATCATATTAATATATAATCAAACATATGCTTTGCTTAAAATGAACCATTTTATTTTGTATAATTAGACGACCACGTTATTAAAAGTGACAAAATTGAGATTAAGAAGTTATACATTATTTTCTTCTTTAGCACCGCGTCTTACTAACCGTTCGTATTGTACGCTTATGTACTAATTACGCTAATATTTTAGTGATGAAGAAGGTTATATTGAAAGGAAGTGCACCCGAACTTGCGTGGAGAGAGAATGGAAAACCATTTTGGAACAAGTACCCTCGAGCAAGATTCAAACCTCGATCTCCCCATCATCATCGGCAGTCTAATCTAATGCTAGAGTGACACCTTAGATCATGCGGCCACCAAAGCAGGTTTAAAAATTAAAAATTCCAATTCCAATTTATGTAGTATTGCTTAGCACTAAGAGCGGTTCTTTCAAATTAGTGGTTGCGTTTAAGGTAATTGGAATTTTTAATTTTTAAACCCACTTTGGTGGCCGGATGATCTAAGGTGTCACTCTAGCAGGAGATTAAACAGGTGAAACGCGAAAGGGGATTTAAATAAACGTAATTATTTCACCTAGCGAGAATGAGAAAAGGTCAATATTAATGGCTTTAAAAATTGTGTTTTTTCAAATTTAAATGAAATCCTGCGATGCAACAGGAACTGGGCGATTAAAATATCTTCACACTACTAGCTCAATCAGTCATATACACCCACCTCCCGGTTTCCTGTCAACATTTATATTCATATTATAATACTCTATGATATCGACCAATCATTTGGCTAAAATATAAAACCTTTTATTCAGAACAGAGATAGTTGAAATAAAAAAAATAATCTTAGAACAACGTAAATACGATGTTTGGAAAGTTCTTAGTATAAGAAAAACAAATTGGTTCGAATAAAATCAATCAGAATTAAAACAACCATGAATTCAGAAACACAAACCACAAAAAAAAACCCACCAATAGTTGACAAGGTGTTAATAATAAATAGTTTTTTTTAATTTTAAGCATGTAATCGAATGGGACAACATTATGTTTTGGAACTTTATTTTCCCAATAAGGATGTGGAATTTCATCAAAGCGATTAAAATATAGTAAAAATACATTTTAAGTTTAATAGCTTAAATATTAACACACAGGTTGCAAATAATTGTAATTACGGTACTGTCCGTATGGAGGAAGCCACCCTGAGCACGGAACGAATCTTGGATAGCTCAGTAGAAGCGCATTGGCACGCTAAAGAAAACGTCCCGGGTTCAATCCCCATGTCCAGGTGTCATTTTTCAACTAATTTAAATTACATTTTAATTTCTTGATTTCAGATGGTCAATTTCCAGTCTACGAATATTTCATTCACGTAATCTATTTTTAGCACCTCATCTTACTACCCATTTGGATTATACGCTTATGTACTGATTACGCTATTGGCTATAGGGATTAGTAATGTTACATGTAGAAGAAATGTACCCGAATTTGAGTGTAAGGAGAGTGAAACACAATTTTGTAAAAAAACTTAGTACACATGACCGTGATTCGAACCTCGATCTCCCCGTCATCGACAGTCTAGTCTATTGGTAAAGTAGCGCGTTAGATCACGCGGACACCGATGCAGGTCGTGATATATTTTAGGAATTTTAAGATAGTTTTAAATACATATTTAAATGTATTAAAGTACATTTGAAGGCTATTAGGTTTTACAGATACAATAGCCATGCTTAAAGAAAAAAACAACTGAGATTCCTTCAACCAAATCTACTACTAAAATTTACTTCAGTAGTTGATATTAATATCTTCATGAACGCATAATATACAATTATAAACTCCTGTGGTGAGGATTGAACCCTGTCTTCCTTGTCAAGAGTTCACTACAGTATCAGTAGTGGTCTTATGGCTCACCACAGAGGAAGGGGTTAGTTACCAGTTCTCTACAGATCACCACGTTCAGAACTAATTACCATCCCAGCGAGCGTGCCGGGCCCCCGGAACGAGGCAAGTAGTAACTCCTCCCCCTGACTATATCTCATCTACGGTAGGAGTGTAGGTAACTGACAGCTAGCAGAAGGTTCATTATTGCAAACATTAGCTCAAAGTCAATAACGCCAACCCATTCGGAAATAATTATTATTGACCGCCTCTGTGGTAGAGTGGTAAGAGTTCCTATTAACAAATCCAGAGGCACCAGATTCGATCTTCGGCGCTTCAACATTTTCCTGTGAAGCGGTGAATTTGGAAGGGGGTCAAACTCAGCCTCATGAGGACAAATGAAGAGCTACTAAGGGAAAAAAAAAAAAAGAACTCGAGATTTTGAACCCCTGAAACCGAAAAAGTGTCTTTCGCACTGCAATCATTCTGTGTCTCGGCCTAGCGCCAAAACTATTTTAGCGGTCGGGCTAAAACTTGGTATTTAGGAAATTGAAATTGATTTGTTATACTCTTTGGTGGACAAACAGAAATGTTACTCTTTTCTCAATGTTTCTGTAATAGTGGAAATTATTTCATTTATGCTCTTTGGTGGAGTGTTTCTGTAATCATGTATAGCATTTTTTATTCACAAATCTTAGTGTTTTTAGTAAATGTCTTTATTTCAAAATAAAAGAGAGATAAAGTATATGCGGTGCGTCCTACCATTTATTTTACCTGGCTAAAATTCGTCGAGCCAATAATAATACATTGGGGGGTAAAAAAGGTCTAACTCGTGTGTTCCCCAATCCTTCCAGTAGACGACCCTAACCCATATCCACCCTCCTCCCCTAAGTTGATCCGAGTCTGACGTCATCATCCTGTAACTTGGCGAACGTTTGGGAGTCGATGATAACCTAATTGTTTATTTTAATCATCTCCCCTGCCCCTTCTCCATACGCCGGAAATGAGCTTGGGGGGATAGGAAGGAGGGCCATTAATTATGTTCCGGTTCAAGATGGCGGGGTCCCTACAAAACGTAGAGGTAGGAGTCCACGTTTCCGCTTTGGCGTCTCTAGGGGCGCGGAGCTTCGAGGCAAAGTGATAAGCTTAAGTGGGTTCCAAGGTCAGGGGCAGTCATTTTACTCCCCCTCCCCCACACACCTTAAGTCCTTGGTGTTTTATTGTGCACCGCGTCTTACTACCCATAAGAGTATTTATATATTTACACGGAAAACGAAGATAGAATTTAGAGGGAATGAACCCGAATATTTGTGAAGGGAAAGTGAAAAACCTTTAATGAAAAAACCCCCCCACCATAAGTGGACGCAACCCAGATTCTAATCCCGTTATTCCCGTCATCAACAACTCATTCTATTGCGAGAGTTACTCCTTAGACCAAGCGACCATAGCTGCGGGTAGCCCCCTAAAGGTAGCAGGTAAAGTTTTTTTTAACTATAGTATCTGAAATCCTCCTCACTAAAAGTAACCTACACCAGTAGGCACGGGACGGAGCCACAGTCTCATGTTGTCTAGTTTGCAGGTGACAGAGAGACTGAGCTTTGAATCCCGGCCAGGTATACCGAGATGGTTTATCCTAGATGATTCCCGGCTCACTTTCTAAGTAAATGCGGGTTCGCTTCCGCTAAGATAATGCCTCATCTCTAATCTAAAAGTTCAAGTATACGGATGGACCAGACGGGCAGTAAGCAGTAGGGTACGAACTAAAGAGTCACGCGATACATAAACTTACCTGCCGCTCTAGCTCAGCCGGTCGCCTTTGATATAAGAGGGCCGTATTCGATTTTCCGCAGGTTAAAAAATGTACCCTTTTAAATATAAATAAGTGTTTGTTATAGACTTATATTAGTGTATTAGGGGTTATCCACAAATCACGTAATGGTTTTTCTTATTTTTTTTTTAAACCCCCACACCATCTATACATTTAACCTGACCCCTCATTCTCTCCAACCTGTGATACGAAACTTTTCAAATCGAGTGAATGTCATTATTTCATGGGGAAGCTTCTATTACACTGAAAGAGGGAATCAGATATAATAATACTACTACTCAGATTTGTAAGTTATCTATAAATCTGTTTACTAAAGGTGAAAACATGAACAATACTATTATTTTGTCAATATTAGAAAGTATAAGTTCTGTGTTACGCAGCACTGTGATGTAGACACTCTCCCTCCCATGTAACACCATGTAGACATTAGATCTTCCCCTCTCCTCTTGCCACAGCAGCGTTACGTGGTTTATGGATGACCCCCTTAGCCAGTCAACCAGTACTAGAGCGTAACAAATTAAAAACAATATGAGAATCCTAAATTTCTCGGGTGGTCTTGAAACTCAGGAATAAGGCAATGAAGACAAGCACCAGATGCAAATGGGACTATCTTTTTAACTAATTAAAGTGTTTAAAGTGCAGTTGAGATTTATGGTCAGTTTACCTAGGCCTTCTGGGGGAGAGCGGGAGAGAGGCTGCTACACCATCATTTGGTAGGATAAAACACCTTTCAAAACAGACTTCCTACGATCGTTCTGGAAGGCCTGTTATTCTGCCAATATACCGCTTTACTGTAGGATTGTGGCATTAAAAAGGCCTTCAAGAATGGAATCCTTTCAAAATCAAGGTGTACATTCGTAATCCATATCTTCATACATTATAAAATCTTGATTACGTGGCTAGGATTGTTCCAAGGACACATCAGCTCACATCAACTCACATTAGTGAATAAGGTGATTCAAAAATTAAATATGCTCTTGCTATGGGTAAAAATAATGACTTGGCTTTACCACAGAGAGGAGATTATCCTTATGCACTGCTGGAATGACATCCAAAATACCCACTTTAGCACTTGGGTTGATCCTCATGAAATGGCGCAAATATCATCAAAATACCCACTTTAACAATAGGATTGATCCTCATGCAATGACCACTTTAGCAATAGCGTTTATCGTCAGGCAATGCTGCAATGACCTTTGAAATACCCACTTTAGCAATAGGGTTTATCCTCATGCAATGCTGCAATAACCTCTGAAATGCTCACTTTATCAATAGTTTTTTTGTGTGTAATAAAATGTTAATGATTTTTCTATATAGCCTTAGAGTTTTTGTAGTTATCTAGTAACAATAAATGCAGCTTTGATCATGGTTTTAAATCACAAACAATTATAAAATAGTTATAATTTGGTGAATTAAGTGTGTTTGGATAATTTTTGAAGGAAGAAGGAACTTTTAATCAGACTAAGGCCGGCCTTTTGGTCAAGTGGTCAGCATTCCTGGATATTTATCAAGAGGTTTCAAATTCAATTCCCGAGGGTCCCATAGGTATTTTACTCGAAGGGGAATTGTACCTTTTGTCAACATGGTCTGGTTACTTATTATTATTGAGGAATATAGGGTCTACAAACCCTGGTTGAATAAGCTAAAATAATAATAATTATAAAAAAATCAGACTATCAATTAGGCCTAAATGTTCAAAAATATGTCATTATAATCAAGTGATTGTTTATTTAGCTACCAATCCGAAATCGTGGTGTAAGTTCTAATATGAATAAAAGTAATGATTGAATAAAAAAGTATTGGTACCGAAAGGAAAATATCGATATTTTTGCCACATCCCTAGTGATGAGGCACTAAATTACACCCGAATGGCCTGCAGCCAAATAAATGAATACATGATGGCATCCTCACGGTGGACACGAGGGCTAGGTATATTTATCATCAACCCCTCCCCCGAACCCAAACGTTGCCGACCCCTGACCTAGTGATTCCGCGTGACCGGGATAAATCACCCGGCCTGCGACAGACAACATGGCCGCCGCACACACATCGTTTCAATTTGCAAAAGGGGTCGCGCGCACGACGATAATGCAAACCGCCCGGGTGTAATATATTACAGTGCCCGGGGCCGTAATGAGCGACAAACGCTTTGGGACAGGTCGTTTACGTTATTTATGATTTAGTCATTGTGTTTGGAAAATAAAATAAAAAATAAAATGTATTGCTTGTCGCCTAGAGCTATAGTGTTTGGACGCTATTCATCTACTAATAATGTGCATCGTTAGCCACTTAAGCATAATATGCTTATATGTTATATTTTGAAAATGCTGACATTAAATAGTCACTATATCTTGACTAGATGCTTTACATAATTAATTAATCATTTTATAAGCATCCGTTAGTTAGTTAGTTAGTTATTTAGTGGGTTTTAACTCCCAGTAGGAAGACCTTAAGGGGGCCGCCTTGGTACGTGAAATAGTATCAATCGTGTGAGGAGGCCTCGTCTTAAAATGAAATGCTATGTGCTGTTTTCTTGAACTACAGCGTCTGTCTCTGTCTAATCTTATCCTCTTTACACTTTCCCCACCACCCCATGTCAGGAGAAGAGAAGCAACGGAAAGGAAACCTATCTCAAGGTCAAAAGGAAGAATGCGCGGCTGATCGCCCTACAGAGTCCAGCCGTCAGCCTGTATGTTTATTTTGTGGTATTTTGCTAGCTTGAGATTCTCGTGAAGGGTTCACAAACAAGCACAATCAATTCTTGATTAGATGGTTTAACTTGTCTTGAAACTGTATAAACGGAAAGGGTAGTAGGACGCGATGCTTTAAAAAAAACCAATTTTCTTGAACACACACTTTTATACATGTAACTTTATTTAGGGAAATGTGAATATTAACTATACAATAATTAATCACGTGTATACCAAATTTATATTTTACCTCATTTAGTTGATAACAGTGGCGTCGGAACCGAGGAGTATAAGGAGTTCCATCACACGGCCCTATACACCCAACCCCTCTTAGATTTATTCTATTGGAGAAAAAGGTTTAGTAAATAATTATAAATAAGGTATAGTATACATAGATAATCGGTTAATTGGTCATGTGTAACCTATTTTACACTCTTAATTAATTTTAATTTTAGGTGCCTATTCAAGCTATCAGTAATTTCCTCTGATTATTCTAGCTGACAGGAAAAGAGGAAGGAAAGTTTTTGATTAAATGCACCCGTATTTGTTTAGATAAAGGGCTGTGGATAAACTATCTTAGTATATAAACTATAAACTTTCCCACGCAGGAGGACAAAATATTTATTAATATTGGATACCTTAGCAAACTATTTTGCGTTCTACTTGGTTTATTTTAGGGGAGACTTCAATTCGATCTATAATACATACGGGTAATACGGATATATCGAAGTGAGTGCTCATAGAAATAAGAATATATAGAAAGAGGGCGGGGATAGGGGTATTGGTTGAGGGGGGTTGAGTGTGGTTGTTTTAGAGCCCAAAAACAATTAAGATGTATTTCTTCATCAACAAAGTGGGGGTAGTTAGAGATCTTTACTTGAGTTTACTATTGTTTAAACAGTAAACAAGATAGAGTTACATTATTTGGCAAATTAAAAATAAAATCGTAACTCCAAATAGTTTCTGAAAGCATCCAATTTACAAAAATATGACAGTGGAAGCACACTTCAAATATCTTCTAGACGGGGGATCCAAAGTACAGAAGTTACAAGTCAATAGTCAATCCAATCTATTACTTATATAAGATTCATACTTTGAACAAAATACTTCATGAGGCTATACAGACTAGACAGCGTTAAATCCAGTTGGGTATGTCTCACACTCAGGCATGGATTCAAGGGTATTGGGAATAAGGGGCTATAATTCCCCCCTTCCCTTTCAGCTATTTTTCAAAAATTTAATTGACGGATTGAAGGGTGCTGTGCTTCTCTCCAGAAATACGTCCAATGTGTTCGAACATAACATGCTTCACCTTGTTTAACCTGAACCCTGGCTTTCCCGCACACTCCCCTCCTAATTCACCCCTCCTTTGTGTAATAAACAGCGTGTTATTTACTGTTGATTTTATTTTCGTATTTTTACTAAAATATAGTCGCCTGAATTAGGCGTATTTATTTTTGACAGTTTTTTTTATATTAATTTAAAAATTATAATCACAAAGGAAACAGTGGCTATATCTAGAAATTAAAGATGGCAACCAAATCCAAGATAACAGATATTTATAACCAGTATAAGTTTAATCAGCAACTATTAGGTACAAAATATACATAAAGAGCACCATTTTGAGCTTTGGAAATATTTTTTTTTCCGGAAGTAAAAATACTACTGGGGCACAGAACAACACTTTATTGGTTCCTAAAGGTATTGCTTTTGTTGTGTAGCCCCCCCTCCCCCCCTTGAAAAAATCCTGGATCCAACACATATCTAATTGTATTGATATATTGGGTTATTTTCAACCATTGCTTTAAGGTGATTTAACATTGATAAATAATTGCTTTGTATTTAATCTTTTATTTATCCTTCATGTTCTTCAGGAGAGGGGGGGGGGGGCGAAGGCTTGGACCCACTGGATCCCCTTGTGTGTACGCCTATGCTCTAGAGGGATCTTATTTTTAAAATTTGCTAGAAGAGGGTCACTCCAACTTTATTTCAGATACAAATAATTTAAAAAAATCCAGGTGATGACTCCAAATTGATTCTAAAAACATCCGATTACCAAAAATGTCCAGGTGAGGATAATTTCAAATAGCATTTAAAGACATAAATTAACTTTTCAACTAAAGGCGAGGACCACTCCAAATGGCTTTTAGAAGAATCTAAATTAAAAAAATAAATTAAAAAAAATGGAGATGACTTCTCCAAATAGCATAAAAATAATTTGATTTTCCAAATTTGGGGAGGAGGATATTTACAAATAACTTTTAGGGACATCCAAGTTTCAAAAATTTATCTTGAAGAGGGGTAGAGTAAGGTAGGAGGTGAAGGGGGAAAGGCAACTTCTCAAAAAACTCCTTTTTTGCTTACGACCCCCACCACCCCGTTTCTTCACAAATAACGTTACGCCGCCACTGGTAGCAGACAATCCTTGCAACTGGTACAAAATGATGGTGCGTGCAGCCCTGAACTTTTTTTTAATTGACCTACTATTGTCAACCAGAGAAGCTACGGCGTAGAGGTTTACAAGGGTGAAAGTTGAGAAATTGAATTTTATAGCTAGATTTTCATAAATAAGGCATAGACTAGAATTTTTTTGATACAGTAGTGATGAATTTTTATTTAAATATATATATATATATATATGCATAATTTGTATTTCAGCTAGTAGCTCAAAAATCTCAGACAAAAAGTGTAGTTACCTGAGCATTTTATTGCTAGGACATATTATATGCATGCAAAATAATACAGGATCTAATTTTGTCAAGCGTGTTCAAGTATTAATTATTGTAACATAAAACTTGTAATTTTGAAAAAATATAACAATTTAATTTTAAAAATTTAAAACAAATATTCCAGTACCCTATTTTTATTATTATGTACTCATGTGAAAAAATATTATACTTAAATTTAATTTCTTATGCATTCTTAATAACACACTTTTGGTTTTAAAATAATCCTTTGTTACTTTTTGAAAACAAAACTATAAATTAAATATTAAAACAACAGTACAGAAAAAAAATATAATTTACTAGGGACGAGGAAGTATTTGATACGAAAAAGTGCTCTCACATTAGCGTGTATAAAACCAAAGTAAATTTCACATTTAAAAAACTACCGCTAATGCACCTTGGTGGAGATTCGTGAAGATTATCTCAACATTTAAGGCACTAGGGATAAGGGATAAGGTGTCAGACTTCTGTGTTGGGGGTCCGGGGTTCAATCCTCGGTCTCGGCACAGATTTATCTGATTGCCAAACCCTTCCTTCTCCTCTGACAAGACGTGTATTAATCACAACTTGTGAATGTAAGGAATTCCAGGCCTCCACCGTGGTTCGGATTCTACGTTAAACTGTAGGTCCTCCATTTCATCCCACAATCACCCTACCATTACACATTAGCGTAAGTGCGTATAACCCGAATGAGTACTAAGACACGGTGTTGATAATAATGTAAGGCACCAATCCTGAAACATTTGTCAATATTTAGTGCATGATTAGTGCTTTAAATCCTGCTGTCTCAAAATTAGTTCTTTATATACAACGTACTAAGAGGCGTACACTACTGGCTGAAAGAGACTAGCTTCACACAACCCCACCATGTAAAGCAATAATTCAGAAACACGTGTCAATACTTAGTATATAATCCTTGCATTCAATCAATAGTGCTCAGTAATGATTAGAAATTTTAGGTTTACATCCAAAAAGTTGCTTGAATTTACAGTATATCACTAACTTCTATATCTTGATACGACCCTAATTGTGGCCATATTTACGGTCAAATAATACGGGCTTTGTTTAATATTGAAAAGGCAAATTCACACTTACTCATAAATTAAATATGTTGCTCAATATTTTTATATTGTAAAGCTGATTTTGGAACTTTTTCAGTTGAGACAACCAATCAGGCACTAAGCATTATAATAATTGCTTTAGATTTAACCTTCACGTATCAGAACTGAATTAATCTTTATTAAAATTAAATGTTATCTTGCGTGTAATAAAAATTTTGTTTTAATATATAGTTATACATATTTTAAGAAATTAAATTGTCCATTATCACTTTGTTGGTAATTAGTATACGTACAGTAAATATATACTTTCCCCTCTCATTTCTCATCATGTAATGTTTTTTTTTACAATCCAAGGCATGGCCAAACAAATAAATGTTTTAAATCTAAGAAACAGAATTTAAATGATGGTTTTTTACTTCACGGGACTAGCATAATTAAACTTCCGGACGGGATTTTAACCCCGTCCTCCTGAATATAGGAGCAACAAGGTAAAATTAAACTAACACGTAACTGTTGAACAGTGAACTAGGCTATTTTTATACTAATAAATCAGTATGTACTTACTTTGATCCATCAATAAAACGCTTCTTCCATCCTAATTTTTTGCGGTGAGCATATAGTCGAAGTTTAGTTTTTTTCCCTTTAAGATAGCCCTTTTTGATTGTGTTATTGTTCAAAGTCAGAAGTTTTAGATTATCGGAAAAAAATATAATTCTATGTTATTAATATATAATTATAATAGCTATCATAAGAAGGCAAGCATACACAACTGTTCGGAAACACAGGACTAGTTTGTAAACACATTTATTCATACATTTACAATAAAAGCTATAACAGATATTATTATTTTAAACCATTTTAAACACCTATTATTTAAACATGTGCCGGCTCACTGTGCGTTGTCTCAACTCTCAACAAGGCGAAGGCAGACATCCAACTAAAAGAGCGCATGCGCATGGTGTCAACTACCTTTCCTTCTTTCTCCGGCTATTCTTTACTTCCAAAGCGTTGATGGGGGCTATGGCTGCGCTACTTGACGGCCGAAAAGCATTAGCTTTGACGCGTCAAAACAGCAAAAGGAATTAGCAATTATCTTTACATTTTCTGTTGTGACCTTATCAAAAAATGACTTAATTTGTTTCTGAAAGGTTGTATCTAGGATTATCTAGTAGTTACCCTCGTCTCAGAACTGTGACAATATATTTAAATGGCCATTGAAAATGAGCAAATTACGATATTTCATTCATTTTTTATATATATAGATTATCAAGATGTAAGGTTGAGAGTACTAGATAAGCATGTTCCCACCTTTTCTCTTCATTTTGGCTTAGGTTAAGTTTGGTAAAAATAAAACACTACCTAACCATGGCCTATTTCCTGAACGTCTGTAACGCATTCCAATGCTCAGGAAGGCGGCCCCCTTAAGTCCCAAGCGTCTCAAGTGCCACCGTTATTCAAAACACCTTAACTTTCAAGGCGATTGACCTTCCGTGATGACGTCATCCACCCCTGACACACTTTCACTTTTTAGACAGTCTCCTTTTATTTTTTAATGATTTTATTATTTTCTCTTTCATCGATAGGTATTGTGAAATATAGTAATAATCGCTATAAATAACCAACTATGAGTCGTATTACAACGCGAGTGACAAACCCATAACCGTGTTCAGGGTAGTTACTGTCCAACCCAATAGGAAGATGTAGAAGCAGATGGAAAGATAACATTAGAATACACCAGATAAAGACACTTTAGTGTCATTTTCAAGGAAGAGTTTTATATTACCATAATTTAAAACGACCCGACGTCCGACCTGCTGGTAGAGTTTTGACGGTGATGAGGTTGTGGTTTGAATCCCTATTAAAATTAATTTAATTTATTTTTCATTTAGTTGAGGTATTTAACGTTCACTTTCTGTATTGACTGATTATATCAGCACACGAGAATTTCTATGAGTGAGAGCGAAAAGGTCTACCAATTTTGCCAGAAAGGTATTTTCACACATCTTCCTGTTTTTTTTACATGACACTATCGGCATGGGACCAACGGCTAAACTTACTCTCCAGAAGAAGTCGTGCTGCAGATTTTATTGCTCAAGTAAAATCCATTAACCCCGGCTGGGTTTGAACCCACGAACATCGGGTCCTGACGCGAGCGAGCACTTTACCCCAACACCGCTCAGGTCGACGAATCCATATTAAAAAACCTCGAATAAATAAAATAACCATTAAATCTGTATATGGTTTAAGATTTCTCTATTGACCCAGGGTTCGAGACCCACCAAGTTTGATTTGTTTTATTCCCCCGAGTTTGTGGCGCATCCATAAATTTACTTGGGAGGGGGGGGGGGGGGGGGGGCGCACACATTGAATCGAAGATATAAGTTCTGTAATTTTGTTAAGTGAATATTTTAGTGGCACTTTTAGCGTGTATACTTGTTGAATACAAAGGTTTAAGCTTACCCTAGGAATTCAACATGGTTTTAGTATTTATTTTAATCAGTAATGGATCCAGGGGAGGTGGGTTTGGGGTCCACCCCACCCCTTGTATCAGATATTTGGAAACCTATACCATAATAGTGTGTCAGTGTATTAAACTGATAAATTTGCTAGTTAAAATGTTTTTTCATACAAGTCCTCTTTATATTACAACTAACATTCTTTATAAGCTAGCAATATTATTATTAATTAAAATTCTTACTAATTAAAAGATTAGATTTATACTTGAAGGAGTCTTATGAAAATCAATCCCCCCCAACATGGACTATTTCCGGTTAATTGGGGCAGCCGTTTATTTGGGACCATATTTGAAGACCAGAAACAAAACAAGTATTTCACCCGAACATTTTTTCCACTTGTTTAATTGTGGAAGTGATGATCGTGATTGAACAACAAACTGTAACATAGATATCTTGTTGGCAACAGTCGAGACAGTTATTGCGAGGTCGTGCTGAAGGGTGGGTGGTTGTCTTGCGTTTGTTCTGTCTGTACTCTGTCGTATTCTGATATGAATTATGCTTTCACTATACAATTGTCTACGATCACAATAGGTATTGTACACAATTATGTACACGTCTTGGAGGTTAACATAAGATTTAAAATATTTTTCAAACTGTGAACACATTTTTTTTTCAGTATATTTAACTGATTTTTAGCCATGTCAAGATGCACCATTAAGATTTGTCACTTTCCTAGGCAATGAAGGGAATCCTTTATCAGCATTAGATACTTGAGTGATTTTTTTTCAGTTGTAGTCTATAAAGAGAACACGTCAGTTTGCACTTGATAATTTTTTTCAAAGAAATAATCCTTAAGCAATGTGTAACCTTATCTTGATACAGATATTGTTATTTAATATATCTACATATTTTTATACATATGCACATTTATGCGCTTTTAGTTTTAGCTATTTTTAAATAAATGTTTGTACCAATAAAACTTAAATACAAAGTGCTTTATTTAAGTGAAACATTCATTTTATTTAATACGTAGCTTTTTGTTTCCGTTATAATGTGATTTTCAGCGCATTGTTTAAAATTTTGTTTAAATGTGGCAGCTGCTTATTTGGGTCAATGCGATCTAGTTCTGATGCGTCCCAAATAACCAAAATCCACTGTAAAACAGTCAATGCCCTAGAGCCGTCCTTGAATGTAATTGTTCAGAAATATGTTTTAAGTTTCATGTCAAAGAATTCTCGGACTATACCTTGTTTTGCCTTTGCACTGTTTATCACTATCACACCTGACGTAAACGCAGGTGTTAATGCCTCCCTACACGCTCTGTTATCCCCGTAGACTTGCCTGCACAATCTGATTTGTACCGTGAGGACGGAGCGTGCAGGGATTGCTATAAGGCATTCACGAGCTAAGTTTACCTGGATGACAGCTCGAAATGTTACTAGAAGTAATCCCTAATATATCACTACGCCAACAGCTGACATCTATCACTTTGGATAACTGTAATGAAAACAGATGATAATATATTGATGTGATAGTTAACCACAGTAATTTAGGCCAATATTATTTATATATTTATTTGAGGTCGGACACAAAGTTTATTTATAGTTTTATTCCCCTTAAAAAAATATTAACACCACTTTCACAAAAAACTTTTAACGAACATAGCTTCAAAATGGCGGCTGACGAATCTAAACTACGTGATTGAACATAACGGTAAACAAGTTTTTTACAATGATGCAGACACGCAGTTGATAAAAATATTTTATTCGGTTAAATATTTCAAAATACGATAAAATAATCATAAAATCATTTATTGTATGTAAAAAAATGACAACAATTTTCTCTTTTCCAAATAAATACGATGCCTGTAATAAAATATATTGATGTGTGCACTATATTACACAAAATCAGTAACGTTCCAAAACGAAAAATAAGTACTTTTAATTATGTTTAAATATTGTTTCGAGTTGGTTAAAAAGAAATTATTTAAAAAAATGAAATAGTATG
>JBCFYV010011172.1:107179578-107234985 GCA_039000515.1 Timema cristinae
TGGCCGGATGATCTAAGGTGTCACTCTAGCAGGAGATTAAACAGGTGAAACGCGAAAGGGGATTTAAATAAACGTAATTATTTCACCTAGCGAGAATGAGAAAAGGTCAATATTAATGGCTTTAAAAATTGTGTTTTTTCAAATTTAAATGAAATCCTGCGATGCAACAGGAACTGGGCGATTAAAATATCTTCACACTACTAGCTCAATCAGTCATATACACCCACCTCCCGGTTTCCTGTCAACATTTATATTCATATTATAATACTCTATGATATCGACCAATCATTTGGCTAAAATATAAAACCTTTTATTCAGAACAGAGATAGTTGAAATAAAAAAAATAATCTTAGAACAACGTAAATACGATGTTTGGAAAGTTCTTAGTATAAGAAAAACAAATTGGTTCGAATAAAATCAATCAGAATTAAAACAACCATGAATTCAGAAACACAAACCACAAAAAAAAACCCACCAATAGTTGACAAGGTGTTAATAATAAATAGTTTTTTTTAATTTTAAGCATGTAATCGAATGGGACAACATTATGTTTTGGAACTTTATTTTCCCAATAAGGATGTGGAATTTCATCAAAGCGATTAAAATATAGTAAAAATACATTTTAAGTTTAATAGCTTAAATATTAACACACAGGTTGCAAATAATTGTAATTACGGTACTGTCCGTATGGAGGAAGCCACCCTGAGCACGGAACGAATCTTGGATAGCTCAGTAGAAGCGCATTGGCACGCTAAAGAAAACGTCCCGGGTTCAATCCCCATGTCCAGGTGTCATTTTTCAACTAATTTAAATTACATTTTAATTTCTTGATTTCAGATGGTCAATTTCCAGTCTACGAATATTTCATTCACGTAATCTATTTTTAGCACCTCATCTTACTACCCATTTGGATTATACGCTTATGTACTGATTACGCTATTGGCTATAGGGATTAGTAATGTTACATGTAGAAGAAATGTACCCGAATTTGAGTGTAAGGAGAGTGAAACACAATTTTGTAAAAAAACTTAGTACACATGACCGTGATTCGAACCTCGATCTCCCCGTCATCGACAGTCTAGTCTATTGGTAAAGTAGCGCGTTAGATCACGCGGACACCGATGCAGGTCGTGATATATTTTAGGAATTTTAAGATAGTTTTTAAATACATATTTAAATGTATTAAAGTACATTTGAAGGCTATTAGGTTTTACAGATACAATAGCCATGCTTAAAGAAAAAAACAACTGAGATTCCTTCAACCAAATCTACTACTAAAATTTACTTCAGTAGTTGATATTAATATCTTCATGAACGCATAATATACAATTATAAACTCCTGTGGTGAGGATTGAACCCTGTCTTCCTTGTCAAGAGTTCACTACAGTATCAGTAGTGGTCTTATGGCTCACCACAGAGGAAGGGGTTAGTTACCAGTTCTCTACAGATCACCACGTTCAGAACTAATTACCATCCCAGCGAGCGTGCCGGGCCCCCGGAACGAGGCAAGTAGTAACTCCTCCCCCTGACTATATCTCATCTACGGTAGGAGTGTAGGTAACTGACAGCTAGCAGAAGGTTCATTATTGCAAACATTAGCTCAAAGTCAATAACGCCAACCCATTCGGAAATAATTATTATTGACCGCCTCTGTGGTAGAGTGGTAAGAGTTCCTATTAACAAATCCAGAGGCACCAGATTCGATCTTCGGCGCTTCAACATTTTCCTGTGAAGCGGTGAATTTGGAAGGGGGTCAAACTCAGCCTCATGAGGACAAATGAAGAGCTACTAAGGGAAAAAAAAAAAAAGAACTCGAGATTTTGAACCCCTGAAACCGAAAAAGTGTCTTTCGCACTGCAATCATTCTGTGTCTCGGCCTAGCGCCAAAACTATTTTAGCGGTCGGGCTAAAACTTGGTATTTAGGAAATTGAAATTGATTTGTTATACTCTTTGGTGGACAAACAGAAATGTTACTCTTTTCTCAATGTTTCTGTAATAGTGGAAATTATTTCATTTATGCTCTTTGGTGGAGTGTTTCTGTAATCATGTATAGCATTTTTTATTCACAAATCTTAGTGTTTTTAGTAAATGTCTTTATTTCAAAATAAAAGAGAGATAAAGTATATGCGGTGCGTCCTACCATTTATTTTACCTGGCTAAAATTCGTCGAGCCAATAATAATACATTGGGGGGTAAAAAAGGTCTAACTCGTGTGTTCCCCAATCCTTCCAGTAGACGACCCTAACCCATATCCACCCTCCTCCCCTAAGTTGATCCGAGTCTGACGTCATCATCCTGTAACTTGGCGAACGTTTGGGAGTCGATGATAACCTAATTGTTTATTTTAATCATCTCCCCTGCCCCTTCTCCATACGCCGGAAATGAGCTTGGGGGATAGGAAGGAGGGCCATTAATTATGTTCCGGTTCAAGATGGCGGGGTCCCTACAAAACGTAGAGGTAGGAGTCCACGTTTCCGCTTTGGCGTCTCTAGGGGCGCGGAGCTTCGAGGCAAAGTGATAAGCTTAAGTGGGTTCCAAGGTCAGGGGCAGTCATTTTACTCCCCCTCCCCCACACACCTTAAGTCCTTGGTGTTTTATTGTGCACCGCGTCTTACTACCCATAAGAGTATTTATATATTTACACGGAAAACGAAGATAGAATTTAGAGGGAATGAACCCGAATATTTGTGAAGGGAAAGTGAAAAACCTTTAATGAAAAAACCCCCCCACCATAAGTGGACGCAACCCAGATTCTAATCCCGTTATTCCCGTCATCAACAACTCATTCTATTGCGAGAGTTACTCCTTAGACCAAGCGACCATAGCTGCGGGTAGCCCCTAAAGGTAGCAGGTAAAGTTTTTTTTAACTATAGTATCTGAAATCCTCCTCACTAAAAGTAACCTACACCAGTAGGCACGGGACGGAGCCACAGTCTCATGTTGTCTAGTTTGCAGGTGACAGAGAGACTGAGCTTTGAATCCCGGCCAGGTATACCGAGATGGTTTATCCTAGATGATTCCCGGCTCACTTTCTAAGTAAATGCGGGTTCGCTTCCGCTAAGATAATGCCTCATCTCTAATCTAAAAGTTCAAGTATACGGATGGACCAGACGGGCAGTAAGCAGTAGGGTACGAACTAAAGAGTCACGCGATACATAAACTTACCTGCCGCTCTAGCTCAGCCGGTCGCCTTTGATATAAGAGGGCCGTATTCGATTTTCCGCAGGTTAAAAAATGTACCCTTTTAAATATAAATAAGTGTTTGTTATAGACTTATATTAGTGTATTAGGGGTTATCCACAAATCACGTAATGGTTTTTCTTATTTTTTTTTTAAACCCCCACACCATCTATACATTTAACCTGACCCCTCATTCTCTCCAACCTGTGATACGAAACTTTTCAAATCGAGTGAATGTCATTATTTCATGGGGAAGCTTCTATTACACTGAAAGAGGGAATCAGATATAATAATACTACTACTCAGATTTGTAAGTTATCTATAAATCTGTTTACTAAAGGTGAAAACATGAACAATACTATTATTTTGTCAATATTAGAAAGTATAAGTTCTGTGTTACGCAGCACTGTGATGTAGACACTCTCCCTCCCATGTAACACCATGTAGACATTAGATCTTCCCCTCTCCTCTTGCCACAGCAGCGTTACGTGGTTTATGGATGACCCCCTTAGCCAGTCAACCAGTACTAGAGCGTAACAAATTAAAAACAATATGAGAATCCTAAATTTCTCGGGTGGTCTTGAAACTCAGGAATAAGGCAATGAAGACAAGCACCAGATGCAAATGGGACTATCTTTTTAACTAATTAAAGTGTTTAAAGTGCAGTTGAGATTTATGGTCAGTTTACCTAGGCCTTCTGGGGGAGAGCGGGAGAGAGGCTGCTACACCATCATTTGGTAGGATAAAACACCTTTCAAAACAGACTTCCTACGATCGTTCTGGAAGGCCTGTTATTCTGCCAATATACCGCTTTACTGTAGGATTGTGGCATTAAAAAGGCCTTCAAGAATGGAATCCTTTCAAAATCAAGGTGTACATTCGTAATCCATATCTTCATACATTATAAAATCTTGATTACGTGGCTAGGATTGTTCCAAGGACACATCAGCTCACATCAACTCACATTAGTGAATAAGGTGATTCAAAAATTAAATATGCTCTTGCTATGGGTAAAAATAATGACTTGGCTTTACCACAGAGAGGAGATTATCCTTATGCACTGCTGGAATGACATCCAAAATACCCACTTTAGCACTTGGGTTGATCCTCATGAAATGGCGCAAATATCATCAAAATACCCACTTTAACAATAGGATTGATCCTCATGCAATGACCACTTTAGCAATAGCGTTTATCGTCAGGCAATGCTGCAATGACCTTTGAAATACCCACTTTAGCAATAGGGTTTATCCTCATGCAATGCTGCAATAACCTCTGAAATGCTCACTTTATCAATAGTTTTTTTGTGTGTAATAAAATGTTAATGATTTTTCTATATAGCCTTAGAGTTTTTGTAGTTATCTAGTAACAATAAATGCAGCTTTGATCATGGTTTTAAATCACAAACAATTATAAAATAGTTATAATTTGGTGAATTAAGTGTGTTTGGATAATTTTTGAAGGAAGAAGGAACTTTTAATCAGACTAAGGCCGGCCTTTTGGTCAAGTGGTCAGCATTCCTGGATATTTATCAAGAGGTTTCAAATTCAATTCCCGAGGGTCCCATAGGTATTTTACTCGAAGGGGAATTGTACCTTTTGTCAACATGGTCTGGTTACTTATTATTATTGAGGAATATAGGGTCTACAAACCCTGGTTGAATAAGCTAAAATAATAATAATTATAAAAAATCAGACTATCAGATTAGGCCTAAATGTTCAAAAATATGTCATTATAATCAAGTGATTGTTTATTTAGCTACCAATCCGAAATCGTGGTGTAAGTTCTAATATGAATAAAAGTAATGATTGAATAAAAAAGTATTGGTACCGAAAGGAAAATATCGATATTTTTGCCACATCCCTAGTGATGAGGCACTAAATTACACCCGAATGGCCTGCAGCCAAATAAATGAATACATGATGGCATCCTCACGGTGGACACGAGGGCTAGGTATATTTATCATCAACCCCTCCCCCGAACCCAAACGTTGCCGACCCCTGACCTAGTGATTCCGCGTGACCGGGATAAATCACCCGGCCTGCGACAGACAACATGGCCGCCGCACACACATCGTTTCAATTTGCAAAAGGGGTCGCGCGCACGACGATAATGCAAACCGCCCGGGTGTAATATATTACAGTGCCCGGGGCCGTAATGAGCGACAAACGCTTTGGGACAGGTCGTTTACGTTATTTATGATTTAGTCATTGTGTTTGGAAAATAAAATAAAAAATAAAATGTATTGCTTGTCGCCTAGAGCTATAGTGTTTGGACGCTATTCATCTACTAATAATGTGCATCGTTAGCCACTTAAGCATAATATGCTTATATGTTATATTTTGAAAATGCTGACATTAAATAGTCACTATATCTTGACTAGATGCTTTACATAATTAATTAATCATTTTATAAGCATCCGTTAGTTAGTTAGTTAGTTATTTAGTGGGTTTTAACTCCCAGTAGGAAGACCTTAAGGGGGCCGCCTTGGTACGTGAAATAGTATCAATCGTGTGAGGAGGCCTCGTCTTAAAATGAAATGCTATGTGCTGTTTTCTTGAACTACAGCGTCTGTCTCTGTCTAATCTTATCCTCTTTACACTTTCCCCACCACCCCATGTCAGGAGAAGAGAAGCAACGGAAAGGAAACCTATCTCAAGGTCAAAAGGAAGAATGCGCGGCTGATCGCCCTACAGAGTCCAGCCGTCAGCCTGTATGTTTATTTTGTGGTATTTTGCTAGCTTGAGATTCTCGTGAAGGGTTCACAAACAAGCACAATCAATTCTTGATTAGATGGTTTAACTTGTCTTGAAACTGTATAAACGGAAAGGGTAGTAGGACGCGATGCTTTAAAAAAACCAATTTTCTTGAACACACACTTTTATACATGTAACTTTATTTAGGGAAATGTGAATATTAACTATACAATAATTAATCACGTGTATACCAAATTTATATTTTACCTCATTTAGTTGATAACAGTGGCGTCGGAACCGAGGAGTATAAGGAGTTCCATCACACGGCCCTATACACCCAACCCCTCTTAGATTTATTCTATTGGAGAAAAAGGTTTAGTAAATAATTATAAATAAGGTATAGTATACATAGATAATCGGTTAATTGGTCATGTGTAACCTATTTTACACTCTTAATTAATTTTAATTTTAGGTGCCTATTCAAGCTATCAGTAATTTCCTCTGATTATTCTAGCTGACAGGAAAAGAGGAAGGAAAGTTTTTGATTAAATGCACCCGTATTTGTTTAGATAAAGGGCTGTGGATAAACTATCTTAGTATATAAACTATAAACTTTCCCACGCAGGAGGACAAAATATTTATTAATATTGGATACCTTAGCAAACTATTTTGCGTTCTACTTGGTTTATTTTAGGGGAGACTTCAATTCGATCTATAATACATACGGGTAATACGGATATATCGAAGTGAGTGCTCATAGAAATAAGAATATATAGAAAGAGGGCGGGGATAGGGGTATTGGTTGAGGGGGTTGAGTGTGGTTGTTTTAGAGCCCAAAAACAATTAAGATGTATTTCTTCATCAACAAAGTGGGGGTAGTTAGAGATCTTTACTTGAGTTTACTATTGTTTAAACAGTAAACAAGATAGAGTTACATTATTTGGCAAATTAAAAATAAAATCGTAACTCCAAATAGTTTCTGAAAGCATCCAATTTACAAAAATATGACAGTGGAAGCACACTTCAAATATCTTCTAGACGGGGGATCCAAAGTACAGAAGTTACAAGTCAATAGTCAATCCAATCTATTACTTATATAAGATTCATACTTTGAACAAAATACTTCATGAGGCTATACAGACTAGACAGCGTTAAATCCAGTTGGGTATGTCTCACACTCAGGCATGGATTCAAGGGTATTGGGAATAAGGGGCTATAATTCCCCCCTTCCCTTTCAGCTATTTTTCAAAAATTTAATTGACGGATTGAAGGGTGCTGTGCTTCTCTCCAGAAATACGTCCAATGTGTTCGAACATAACATGCTTCACCTTGTTTAACCTGAACCCTGGCTTTCCCGCACACTCCCCTCCTAATTCACCCCTCCTTTGTGTAATAAACAGCGTGTTATTTACTGTTGATTTTATTTTCGTATTTTTACTAAAATATAGTCGCCTGAATTAGGCGTATTTATTTTTGACAGTTTTTTTTATATTAATTTAAAAATTATAATCACAAAGGAAACAGTGGCTATATCTAGAAATTAAAGATGGCAACCAAATCCAAGATAACAGATATTTATAACCAGTATAAGTTTAATCAGCAACTATTAGGTACAAAATATACATAAAGAGCACCATTTTGAGCTTTGGAAATATTTTTTTTTCCGGAAGTAAAAATACTACTGGGGCACAGAACAACACTTTATTGGTTCCTAAAGGTATTGCTTTTGTTGTGTAGCCCCCCTCCCCCCCTTGAAAAAATCCTGGATCCAACACATATCTAATTGTATTGATATATTGGGTTATTTTCAACCATTGCTTTAAGGTGATTTAACATTGATAAATAATTGCTTTGTATTTAATCTTTTATTTATCCTTCATGTTCTTCAGGAGAGGGGGGGGGGGGCGAAGGCTTGGACCCACTGGATCCCCTTGTGTGTACGCCTATGCTCTAGAGGGATCTTATTTTTAAAATTTGCTAGAAGAGGGTCACTCCAACTTTATTTCAGATACAAATAATTTAAAAAAATCCAGGTGATGACTCCAAATTGATTCTAAAAACATCCGATTACCAAAAATGTCCAGGTGAGGATAATTTCAAATAGCATTTAAAGACATAAATTAACTTTTCAACTAAAGGCGAGGACCACTCCAAATGGCTTTTAGAAGAATCTAAATTAAAAAAATAAATTAAAAAAAATGGAGATGACTTCTCCAAATAGCATAAAAATAATTTGATTTTCCAAATTTGGGGAGGAGGATATTTACAAATAACTTTTAGGGACATCCAAGTTTCAAAAATTTATCTTGAAGAGGGGTAGAGTAAGGTAGGAGGTGAAGGGGGAAAGGCAACTTCTCAAAAAACTCCTTTTTTGCTTACGACCCCCACCACCCCGTTTCTTCACAAATAACGTTACGCCGCCACTGGTAGCAGACAATCCTTGCAACTGGTACAAAATGATGGTGCGTGCAGCCCTGAACTTTTTTTTAATTGACCTACTATTGTCAACCAGAGAAGCTACGGCGTAGAGGTTTACAAGGGTGAAAGTTGAGAAATTGAATTTTATAGCTAGATTTTCATAAATAAGGCATAGACTAGAATTTTTTTGATACAGTAGTGATGAATTTTTATTTAAATATATATATATATATATATGCATAATTTGTATTTCAGCTAGTAGCTCAAAAATCTCAGACAAAAAGTGTAGTTACCTGAGCATTTTATTGCTAGGACATATTATATGCATGCAAAATAATACAGGATCTAATTTTGTCAAGCGTGTTCAAGTATTAATTATTGTAACATAAAACTTGTAATTTTGAAAAAATATAACAATTTAATTTTAAAAATTTAAAACAAATATTCCAGTACCCTATTTTTATTATTATGTACTCATGTGAAAAAATATTATACTTAAATTTAATTTCTTATGCATTCTTAATAACACACTTTTGGTTTTAAAATAATCCTTTGTTACTTTTTGAAAACAAAACTATAAATTAAATATTAAAACAACAGTACAGAAAAAAAATATAATTTACTAGGGACGAGGAAGTATTTGATACGAAAAAGTGCTCTCACATTAGCGTGTATAAAACCAAAGTAAATTTCACATTTAAAAAACTACCGCTAATGCACCTTGGTGGAGATTCGTGAAGATTATCTCAACATTTAAGGCACTAGGGATAAGGGATAAGGTGTCAGACTTCTGTGTTGGGGGTCCGGGGTTCAATCCTCGGTCTCGGCACAGATTTATCTGATTGCCAAACCCTTCCTTCTCCTCTGACAAGACGTGTATTAATCACAACTTGTGAATGTAAGGAATTCCAGGCCTCCACCGTGGTTCGGATTCTACGTTAAACTGTAGGTCCTCCATTTCATCCCACAATCACCCTACCATTACACATTAGCGTAAGTGCGTATAACCCGAATGAGTACTAAGACACGGTGTTGATAATAATGTAAGGCACCAATCCTGAAACATTTGTCAATATTTAGTGCATGATTAGTGCTTTAAATCCTGCTGTCTCAAAATTAGTTCTTTATATACAACGTACTAAGAGGCGTACACTACTGGCTGAAAGAGACTAGCTTCACACAACCCCACCATGTAAAGCAATAATTCAGAAACACGTGTCAATACTTAGTATATAATCCTTGCATTCAATCAATAGTGCTCAGTAATGATTAGAAATTTTAGGTTTACATCCAAAAAGTTGCTTGAATTTACAGTATATCACTAACTTCTATATCTTGATACGACCCTAATTGTGGCCATATTTACGGTCAAATAATACGGGCTTTGTTTAATATTGAAAAGGCAAATTCACACTTACTCATAAATTAAATATGTTGCTCAATATTTTTATATTGTAAAGCTGATTTTGGAACTTTTTCAGTTGAGACAACCAATCAGGCACTAAGCATTATAATAATTGCTTTAGATTTAACCTTCACGTATCAGAACTGAATTAATCTTTATTAAAATTAAATGTTATCTTGCGTGTAATAAAAATTTTGTTTTAATATATAGTTATACATATTTTAAGAAATTAAATTGTCCATTATCACTTTGTTGGTAATTAGTATACGTACAGTAAATATATACTTTCCCCTCTCATTTCTCATCATGTAATGTTTTTTTTTACAATCCAAGGCATGGCCAAACAAATAAATGTTTTAAATCTAAGAAACAGAATTTAAATGATGGTTTTTTACTTCACGGGACTAGCATAATTAAACTTCCGGACGGGATTTTAACCCCGTCCTCCTGAATATAGGAGCAACAAGGTAAAATTAAACTAACACGTAACTGTTGAACAGTGAACTAGGCTATTTTTATACTAATAAATCAGTATGTACTTACTTTGATCCATCAATAAAACGCTTCTTCCATCCTAATTTTTTGCGGTGAGCATATAGTCGAAGTTTAGTTTTTTTCCCTTTAAGATAGCCCTTTTTGATTGTGTTATTGTTCAAAGTCAGAAGTTTTAGATTATCGGAAAAAAATATAATTCTATGTTATTAATATATAATTATAATAGCTATCATAAGAAGGCAAGCATACACAACTGTTCGGAAACACAGGACTAGTTTGTAAACACATTTATTCATACATTTACAATAAAAGCTATAACAGATATTATTATTTTAAACCATTTTAAACACCTATTATTTAAACATGTGCCGGCTCACTGTGCGTTGTCTCAACTCTCAACAAGGCGAAGGCAGACATCCAACTAAAAGAGCGCATGCGCATGGTGTCAACTACCTTTCCTTCTTTCTCCGGCTATTCTTTACTTCCAAAGCGTTGATGGGGGCTATGGCTGCGCTACTTGACGGCCGAAAAGCATTAGCTTTGACGCGTCAAAACAGCAAAAGGAATTAGCAATTATCTTTACATTTTCTGTTGTGACCTTATCAAAAAATGACTTAATTTGTTTCTGAAAGGTTGTATCTAGGATTATCTAGTAGTTACCCTCGTCTCAGAACTGTGACAATATATTTAAATGGCCATTGAAAATGAGCAAATTACGATATTTCATTCATTTTTTATATATATAGATTATCAAGATGTAAGGTTGAGAGTACTAGATAAGCATGTTCCCACCTTTTCTCTTCATTTTGGCTTAGGTTAAGTTTGGTAAAAATAAAACACTACCTAACCATGGCCTATTTCCTGAACGTCTGTAACGCATTCCAATGCTCAGGAAGGCGGCCCCCTTAAGTCCCAAGCGTCTCAAGTGCCACCGTTATTCAAAACACCTTAACTTTCAAGGCGATTGACCTTCCGTGATGACGTCATCCACCCCTGACACACTTTCACTTTTTAGACAGTCTCCTTTTATTTTTTAATGATTTTATTATTTTCTCTTTCATCGATAGGTATTGTGAAATATAGTAATAATCGCTATAAATAACCAACTATGAGTCGTATTACAACGCGAGTGACAAACCCATAACCGTGTTCAGGGTAGTTACTGTCCAACCCAATAGGAAGATGTAGAAGCAGATGGAAAGATAACATTAGAATACACCAGATAAAGACACTTTAGTGTCATTTTCAAGGGAAGAGTTTTATATTACCATAATTTAAAACGACCCGACGTCCGACCTGCTGGTAGAGTTTTGACGGTGATGAGGTTGTGGTTTGAATCCCTATTAAAATTAATTTAATTTATTTTTCATTTAGTTGAGGTATTTAACGTTCACTTTCTGTATTGACTGATTATATCAGCACACGAGAATTTCTATGAGTGAGAGCGAAAAGGTCTACCAATTTTGCCAGAAAGGTATTTTCACACATCTTCCTGTTTTTTTTACATGACACTATCGGCATGGGACCAACGGCTAAACTTACTCTCCAGAAGAAGTCGTGCTGCAGATTTTATTGCTCAAGTAAAATCCATTAACCCCGGCTGGGTTTGAACCCACGAACATCGGGTCCTGACGCGAGCGAGCACTTTACCCCAACACCGCTCAGGTCGACGAATCCATATTAAAAAACCTCGAATAAATAAAATAACCATTAAATCTGTATATGGTTTAAGATTTCTCTATTGACCCAGGGTTCGAGACCCACCAAGTTTGATTTGTTTTATTCCCCCGAGTTTGTGGCGCATCCATAAATTTACTTGGGAGGGGGGGGGGGGGGGGGCGCACACATTGAATCGAAGATATAAGTTCTGTAATTTTGTTAAGTGAATATTTTAGTGGCACTTTTAGCGTGTATACTTGTTGAATACAAAGGTTTAAGCTTACCCTAGGAATTCAACATGGTTTTAGTATTTATTTTAATCAGTAATGGATCCAGGGGAGGTGGGTTTGGGGGTCCACCCCACCCCTTGTATCAGATATTTGGAAACCTATACCATAATAGTGTGTCAGTGTATTAAACTGATAAATTTGCTAGTTAAAATGTTTTTTCATACAAGTCCTCTTTATATTACAACTAACATTCTTTATAAGCTAGCAATATTATTATTAATTAAAATTCTTACTAATTAAAAGATTAGATTTATACTTGAAGGAGTCTTATGAAAATCAATCCCCCCAACATGGACTATTTCCGGTTAATTGGGGCAGCCGTTTATTTGGGACCATATTTGAAGACCAGAAACAAAACAAGTATTTCACCCGAACATTTTTTCCACTTGTTTAATTGTGGAAGTGATGATCGTGATTGAACAACAAACTGTAACATAGATATCTTGTTGGCAACAGTCGAGACAGTTATTGCGAGGTCGTGCTGAAGGGTGGGTGGTTGTCTTGCGTTTGTTCTGTCTGTACTCTGTCGTATTCTGATATGAATTATGCTTTCACTATACAATTGTCTACGATCACAATAGGTATTGTACACAATTATGTACACGTCTTGGAGGTTAACATAAGATTTAAAATATTTTTCAAACTGTGAACACATTTTTTTTTCAGTATATTTAACTGATTTTTAGCCATGTCAAGATGCACCATTAAGATTTGTCACTTTCCTAGGCAATGAAGGGAATCCTTTATCAGCATTAGATACTTGAGTGATTTTTTTTCAGTTGTAGTCTATAAAGAGAACACGTCAGTTTGCACTTGATAATTTTTTTCAAAGAAATAATCCTTAAGCAATGTGTAACCTTATCTTGATACAGATATTGTTATTTAATATATCTACATATTTTTATACATATGCACATTTATGCGCTTTTAGTTTTAGCTATTTTTAAATAAATGTTTGTACCAATAAAACTTAAATACAAAGTGCTTTATTTAAGTGAAACATTCATTTTATTTAATACGTAGCTTTTTGTTTCCGTTATAATGTGATTTTCAGCGCATTGTTTAAAATTTTGTTTAAATGTGGCAGCTGCTTATTTGGGTCAATGCGATCTAGTTCTGATGCGTCCCAAATAACCAAAATCCACTGTAAAACAGTCAATGCCCTAGAGCCGTCCTTGAATGTAATTGTTCAGAAATATGTTTTAAGTTTCATGTCAAAGAATTCTCGGACTATACCTTGTTTTGCCTTTGCACTGTTTATCACTATCACACCTGACGTAAACGCAGGTGTTAATGCCTCCCTACACGCTCTGTTATCCCCGTAGACTTGCCTGCACAATCTGATTTGTACCGTGAGGACGGAGCGTGCAGGGATTGCTATAAGGCATTCACGAGCTAAGTTTACCTGGATGACAGCTCGAAATGTTACTAGAAGTAATCCCTAATATATCACTACGCCAACAGCTGACATCTATCACTTTGGATAACTGTAATGAAAACAGATGATAATATATTGATGTGATAGTTAACCACAGTAATTTAGGCCAATATTATTTATATATTTATTTGAGGTCGGACACAAAGTTTATTTATAGTTTTATTCCCCTTAAAAAAATATTAACACCACTTTCACAAAAAACTTTTAACGAACATAGCTTCAAAATGGCGGCTGACGAATCTAAACTACGTGATTGAACATAACGGTAAACAAGTTTTTTACAATGATGCAGACACGCAGTTGATAAAAATATTTTATTCGGTTAAATATTTCAAAATACGATAAAATAATCATAAAATCATTTATTGTATGTAAAAAAATGACAACAATTTTCTCTTTTCCAAATAAATACGATGCCTGTAATAAAATATATTGATGTGTGCACTATATTACACAAAATCAGTAACGTTCCAAAACGAAAAATAAGTACTTTTAATTATGTTTAAATATTGTTTCGAGTTGGTTAAAAAGAAATTATTTAAAAAAATGAAATAGTATGAGAAAACTTAAGTGTACGTTATTTTAAATGTAATATATAACAGGTAATTAAAGATCTTTCATTAATAACAAAACTGTGATCTTTTACAAGTGTTGGCAACCCAAAACCTAAACATATGATTTTCGAACTGTCATCCAGGTAAAAACCTATCGTGAATGGAATATAGTTTGCGCAGTCCTAAAGTGCAGCTTGTGCCATTTGGAGAGCTGCTGAAAGATACCTGTGTAGTTAGACGAAGTGTGTAGGGGGCCGCACAGTCTTCTCCTTGCAATCTCCGTGAATGATATGTTAATCTTGATTGAAGAAGAGTTTTATTTATGTTCAATCTGTTTCTTAGTTTGAAAAATAATAATACTGTGGTTATCAAAAAGAGACAGTTATTCAAACATCAATTTATTCAATGAAATTGAGCTGAACCGAATGATTGGATACGTCATATTCGGATGAAGATATTTTGAATTACTTTCATTAATGACTCCAAGGTTACACACAATCATAGTCATAAATTGTTTAAATCTATTTGAAAACCCAACGAGATAGACCAAGACTACATGTGTTTGACTGACCGTGTAGGGTGTTCTTTAGGGACAGGAGCCGTTTCCCCGATATCTCTTTGTTAACTGTTGCCAAATCTCCTTGCTTTCAGTTATATTGGAAAGTGGTGTGCAGGGTTAAGAAAGAGCTACTGACAACATCGACGAGCCAGTGTTGCAAAATTCTTCATATATTTAAGGGAAGATTGACCACACGAAACCAAGAGAATGACAACGCTATTTCCCAATAGTAACCCTACAGTTCAGTGAAGCCAACATGTAAACTAACTTCTGTCGTTTCGTGTTCTCGATCAGGCCACGACCGATAGAGAGCGCCTACCATCACACAGTCGACGAGGCTCAACACGACTCCCGTCACCGCCTTATTAGCAAAGTGTCGCTTCCCCCGATCCAGTCCAATTTGCGTCGCACCGACCGCGACTTCTACCGCCGTCGTCAGCGGCTGGAAACCTCCAAACAAGTTAGCGTCACAGTGAGCGTTACGACGTATTTTACGTCACCCGAAGAGTTATTGCCGGGTCACACCCATCTTGAAGTGCAGGGCCTGAACAAGAGAGTAGAAGGCACGGCGCAGTGCATCTGGTGGGCGTCCCGACGCCTAGGTTTACTTTACAGGGGCAAAGGAAAGCAGATATCGACGATATATGACCAAAAAACACAGGTACTACATTTTAAATTTAAAAGTTAATGGTATAGCTCTATAATATCTAAATATAAAGTTTGAATAAAATCCATCAAACCGTTTTGGATCCGGGCCAGGGACAAACAAACAAACAAACAAACAAGACAGACAGACAGACATAGGGACAAACAATGGTAAAATCCACCTTTTTTTGGGTTCATGTTCACATAAAACATAAACATTTGTCATAATCTCGAGAGATATTTTTTCACAATCACAATACTTTCTCTTGATATGATAAATTTAAAAAAGGTTGTTTAAGTCTTTGTGCCGCTGACAAATGATAATTTGTTTGTCGTGTCTATTACATCATAAACAAATAAAACTCCCTTTTAGTACATCTATATTAATAAAATAAAGAGTTTGTAATGAGCATTACGTGTTATCTATCGCACGCAGAGGTCTGAAATTAAATATTTGTAGACCCTGTGCATGAAAGTGTGCACCTCGAACCTGGAATTCTACAATTTGGATTAATTTTTAATGAACTAAAAACCAGCTTGGAAGTAATAAAGGGATTTTTTTAAGCAAATAAGCATAGCCAAGCGTTGTTTGGGAGTAGCCAGGCAATAAGTTGCACGGTTACCCTGGTCAACGCCAGGTACTTCTGTTAGTCAATTATATTACAGGCGCTTAAAGGAGTAGAGAGATGACCCACTTCAGTGTTTGAATGGTCTAAGGCGTCACACTCGAAATAGAATGGACTGCCAGTGACGGAGAGATCTGGGTGTACCGAGGGTGTTATTTTACTAAATTGTTTTCCACTCTGCCCCTACGCAAATATCGGTATACTTCCACTAAATTCCACCTTACTCATCCCTAAAGTGTTTGCGAAATTATTGCATATGCGTGAAACCCAAATGAGTAGGATTCCAGTGATGTTTAAAACAGGGTGATTTACCTTGATGAAGAAATTATAAAGTTGTTACGCAACCCAATGTTTCAGGGATGAATACAAAGGGAAGGAGGAGATAAAATATGCATTCAAATTAGTGCTTATTTCTTCCATTCGCAATTTTTTTTCCACGCAAGGGACTACTTTTTAAAGCTTGCAGTTCAATGGCTCAAATTTATAAATGTTTCAGTTTTTGTATGTTTCTTTTTGTGAAAATTCTTTTGTTTTCTTATTTTTTTCTAGACACAAAATATTTCCATTTTCCAGTTTTCCAGGTGTGGGGAAACCCTGGGTATGCTTTTACATACCTCCTTTAAAAGTAAATACTTGCAGAATTAGGTGAGAAATTAGCACTTCTGAATGACTCGGGAGGAAGGGTTCGATTGTTTTACAGGTGATTTCCAAACTTTTCGCCAAGTGAAAGCTAGTACTAAATAAAAAATAAAAAACAGCCTCCCCACACTGTTCCCTTGAAAAGGTGGGGATGTAGGCAACGCGTGAAAAGGTAAATACATTTGCATTTTTTATATCAAAGCTTATTTTGGTCAAAATAAATTAAATAACTCTCCAGTAGAAACATGGGGTGATTTTCTTCTCACGATGACTTCAACGCAGTTCTTGAATATCTCTGTAGAGGGTGTCCTGGAATCTAATGACCACTTTTCCTCTTCAATTTAAAAAGTTTGTTATCTAATACCGCTATGCTCATGACATATATTATTATTATTAGCACCGCGTCTTACTACCCGTTCGGGTTATACGCACTTACGCTAATGTGTAATGGTAGGGTGATTGTGAGATGAAATGGAGGACCTACAGTTTAACGTGGAATCCGAACCACGGTGGAGGTCTGGCATTCCCCACATTCACAAGATGCCTTGTCAGAGGTGAAGGAAGGGTTTGGAAATCAGAAAAATTTGTGCCGGTACTGAGGATTGAACCCCGGACCCCAGCACAGAAGTCTGACACCTTACCCTAGACCACCAGGTCACCGACAGATATTACACAACTCGATATCACTACATGAATAAAATAAAACTATGTTTCTACTGAAGTTATATTTTATTTATTTTGACCAAAAAAAAGGTCTTGCTATACAAAGTGCAAATAACACTGACCTTTTATCGCACCCCTTATATTCCCACCTTATGATGGATATTTTTAAACCAATCAGAAATATTTTTTTTTTCTGTGAACGGAGTATATTTGACTGTCTTTATCTGCCTCTCCGATACTCCCTAATTTCCCAGTGCCATTGATGTTCCGTCACAGAAGAGAGCAGCGACAAGAGGGTAATGGGAGAGGTCGGGGCAAAACTCGCACCGTTATGGAAATGTTACGATCAAAATTGAGACTAGAAAGTACTTCTAAAAGAAGGGAAAAGTAAATGAAGTTAACAAACTGCAAATTCGGTGAGTTGTGAAAAGTTGTAAAAGTTAGAGGTTCCACAATAAATTCCCTATATACTTTGCAACTATTTTATTTCTTATGTAGTCAGAAAAGGTATTTACTCGGCTGGAGTTTTTTTATATTTTTTACACAGAGCTTACTCAACCTTAAGCAAAATATGATGCTCAATTAAATAGTAAAACTAGAATTTCTTTTGCATAAAAAATTACCTTGTCTAAATTTAAACCAATCATGATGTAATGTTGAAAAGGATAAAACTGCTAATATCGGTGGAATTTAATTAGAATCGTATTAAGGGATACCGCTCATCTTTACGGTACAAATTAATTTTGATTAAGTTTAGTTATAGCTATGACACTTTGAAAATTATCTTAATATTTTACAACCATTTCTTCGAATACTTCTAAAAATCAAATTTCAAAAATATTACGCCACGACGATCCTAAATGACCCTTTGTAAGTATTCTAGAATTAAGGTTGTGTTTGTTATTTTATCAACTTATTTATATATTCGATAAAATGATTCCTTCAAATTTGATTGATATAATGTTTTTATCACTTTACAAGCCCACGAAGCATAAATATTTATCTTATATCTATTTATGAACTTTTATACATCGTTAACCTTTTAAAATATTTTGCTTAGCTAAGCAAAAATTTCGGATAAATGACAGATAATTATGTTTTTGTGACAATTATAAAAAACTTTTTTTTGCTAATAAAGAATGTATTGAGTTATAAGTAGAAGCAGTAATAAATTAATCCAATAATGGTGATGCTTTTCAGTCATCCTTAATGGTCTAATTATTTTTAAAAAAGTAGTGCAAGCTACCGGTGTGGATTGTCTTTGGATAGAAATATCTGGTAATGCAATACCAAGTAAGCATCAAACAAAGTATAGATATGGAGTGTATGCCCTTAAACTAATGTAGAAGTTTTAACTTGAGATATTGACGTGAAAGACAGTTGTGTATAATAATAAACTTTTTAGCGACACAATAAGAATTATAGATACACCGTAACGAGTAATCAATAGATACCCTCCATCACGAGTAATCAATAGATACCCTCCATCGCGAGTAATCAATAGATACCCTCCATCGCGAGTAACCCATAGATACCCTTCATTACGAGTAATCAATAGATAGGCCTACCCTCCATCGTTAGTAATCAATAGATACCCTCCATCGCGAGTAATCAATAGATACCCTCCATCGCGAGTAACCCATAGATACCCTCCATCGCGAGTAACCCATAGATACCCTTCATTACGAGTAATCAATAGATAGGCCTACCCTCCATCGTTAGTAATCAATAGATACCCTCCATCGCGAGTAATCAATAGGTACCCTCCATTACGAGTAATCAATAGATACCCTCCATCGCGAGTAATCAATAGATACCCTTCATTACAAGTAATCAATAGATACCCTCCATCGCGAGTAACCCATAGATACCCTCCATCGCGAGTAACCCATAGATACCCTCCATTACAAGTAATCAATAGATACCCTCCATCGCGAGTAATCAATAGATACCCTCCATCGCAAGTAACCCATAGATACCCTCCATTACAAGTAATCAATAGATACCCTCCATCGCGAGTAACCCATAGATACCCTCCATTACAAGTAATCAATAGATACCCTCCATCGCGAGTAATCAATAGATACCCTCCATCGCGAGTAACCCATAGATACCCTCCATCGCGAGTAACCCATAGATACCCTTCATTACGAGTAATCAATAGATACCCTCCATCGCGAGTAATCAATAGGTACCCTCCATCGCAGGTAATCAATAGGTACCCTCCATCGCGAGTAATCAATAGGTACCCTCCATCGCGAGTAATCAATAGATACCCTCCATCGCGAGTAATCAATAGATACCCTCCATCGCGAATAATCAATAGATACCCTCCATTACAAGTAATCAATAGATACCCTCCATCGCGAGTAATCAATAGGTACCCTCCATTACGAGTAATCAATAGGTACCCTCCATTACGAGTAATCAATAGATACCCTCCATCGCGAGTAATCAATAGATACCCTCCATCGCGAGTAATCAATAGGTACCCTCCATTACGAGTAATCAATAGATACCCTCCATCGCGAGTAACCCATAGATACCCTCCATTACAAGTAATCAATAGATACCCTCCATCGTTAGTAATCAATAGATACCCTCCATCGCGAGTAATCAATAGGTACCCTCCATTACGAGTAATCAATAGATACCCTCCATCGTGAGTAATCAATAGGTACTCTCCATCACGAGTAATCAATAGATACCCTCCATCGCGAGTAATCAATAGATACCCTCCATTACAAGTAATCAATAGATACCCTCCATCGTTAGTAATCAATAGATACCCTCCATCGCGAGTAATCAATAGATACCCTCCATCGCGAGTAATCAATAGATACCCTCCATCGCGAGTAATCAATAGATACCCTCCATTGCGAGTAATCAATAGATACCCTCCATCGCGAGTAATCAATAGGTACCCTCCATCACGAGTAATCAATAGATACCCTCCATCGCGAGTAATCAATAGATACCCTCCATTACAAGTAATCAATAGATACCCTCCATCGTTAGTAATCAATAGATACCCTCCATCGCGAGTAATCAATAGATACCCTCCATCGCGAGTAATCAATAGGTACCCTCCATTACGAGTAATCAATAGATACCCTCCATCGCGAGTAATCAATAGATACCCTCCATTACAAGTAATCAATAGATACCCTCCATCGTTAGTAATCAATAGATACCCTCCATCGCGAGTAATCAATAGATACCCTCCATCGCGAGTAATCAATAGATCCCCTCCATCGCGAGTAATCAATAGATACCCTCCATCGCGAGTAATCAATAGATACCCTCCATCGCGAGTAATCAATAGATACCCTCCATCGCGAGTAATCAATAGATACCCTCTATCGCGAGTAATCAATAGATACCCTCCATCGCGAGTAATCAATAGATACCCTCCATCGCGAGTAATCAATAGATACCCTCCATCAGGAGCTGTGGCAAGGCTTGGGGAGGTTGTACTCACCTACAAAGACGGCCGTACTATTGTGACGAGGGTCATAAGGGCACATGGCCTGGCCGGCCCGCTCCTTTTCCATGCTGTACGCGCCGTTCTGAAACAAAACACCAGACGTATTTCAGCAACAATGCAAGCATGTCATACGTCACAATCATAAGAGTAAGTGTGGGGAAGCATTAATGACCCTGATTCACGAGACCATTTCGATCTATGACTAGCTCCACTAGTACATACTACCTCTTCTCGGAGGTAGAATCCGTCTTCCTCATCCTAGTGTCTTAGTTTATACAGTTTAATTCACTGCTAGTACTAGTGAAAATAAAATAAAGACCACATCACTCAATCATAGGGCAAAGGTTGATTAATTTATACTAAAAGGTGGGCCTATCTACTTTTTTAAAATACAAGATATTAACGGTCACAAACGACTTTTACCCACGTCACACTTTACGATCTGGAACTAAAGTTATTTCTTCTATTTACTCTACCACGCAACTAGTTTCCGGTACGATTATATTAATTTGTTAAGTCTGAATTACAAATTTGAATTTTGGGCTAAGCAAGTCAAATCATAATCTAGGATTTATTTGTTTTAGAAATTTCTAATCGAATCTGAATCTTACAAAATTAGGATTCAAAATTTCAAATCGAATCCGAATAGCATAGGCTTATACTTTTCGAACCAGTGCTGTATCGATGATTGACGAACACCAAATATAACCCAAGGCAGCATACTTAAGGTCAAATGGTAGAGAACGCGAGTTAAGTCAAGAATATTGTATCAAAAACTAGTTTTTTGCCAAAATAAAATATTGCTTCAGTATTCATTTAGTATAATTTTCTACACATATTATTATCAAAAGTTATTTAATATTTGTCATAAGTTCAGGGACCTTTGTCAATAAACATTTTTTTAAATAAAATGCCCTGGTCAACACCGCGATGACCCACTTCGGTGGTCACGTGGTCTAACGCGCTACTCCCGTGTTGGACTAGACTGCCGAAGACTGGGAGATCAGGTTTAGATCCTGGTCGGGTGCGTTTCCTCTAAATTAAGCCTTTCTAATCCATAAAACCATAGGTGTTATTAGTACATAGGTGTATAACCCGAACGGGCAGTAAGACGCAGTGCTAAAAAACAACAACACCACGATGACCAATACAAACATGCTAAAATGTCGAGATTACTAGGTGTATAAAATAAAATTAATTTACACATTTTTTTTCTTAAAAAATATTTTTTATACGGAGTCATTGTCGCATTCCCTTCTACCCTAGCCTTCAGAACCAAAGCAACACCAGTGCCATGAATTGAGATATTTGAAGAAAGGGGCCGAACTCCCATACAAATACCAAGCTCCGCCCAGGATCGAGTCAAATCCGCCTTGACTTGTAGTTAACATCTTTATCTGTTCGACAGCTGTGGTTGGCCTAGTTGTGTCTAACACATTAACCAAGAACCAGGTAGCTCATAAGAGCGCTGCTGAATGGGAGGTTAAAGCTTCGAAGAGCACCAAGCCTACCACGGACTGAACGTACCCACATAAATAAAAAGAGAGAGAATTAAAAAGCATGGAGAAAGTCACGTATGAGACTTCTTACCCCAATACATCAGAAAAAGATTCAAGCCATGAGTAGTGACCAACCAATTTTAAACTTTTTCGAAATCATTACCAAAAGAGCTAGGAGAATTAGAAAACAAACGTAGTTATTAAAGATAATTTACCAATTGTACGAAATGACCTCCAAAATCAGTCACAGCAATGTCTCCTAAAACACCCTCCAACATCAATCACAGCAATGTCTCCTGAAAACCCTCCAACATCAGTCACAGCAATGTCTCCTGAAACACCCTCCAACATCAGTCACGGCAATGTCTCTTGAAACACCCTCCAACATTAGTCACAACAATGTATCCTGAAACACCCTCCAACATTAGTCACAACAATGTCTCCCGAAACACCCTCCAACATTAGTCACAACAATGTCCCCTGAAACACCCTCCAACATTAGTCGAAACAATGTCTCCTGAAACACCCTCCAACATTAGTCACAACAATGTCTCCTGAAACACCCTCCAACATTAGTCACAACAATGTCTTCTGAAAAACCCTCCAACATTAGTCACAACAATGTCTCCTGAAACACCCTCCAACATTAGTAACAACAATGTCTCCTGAAACACACTCCAACATCAGTCACAGCAATGTCTCCTGAAACACCCACCCTCAATAACACCAATAAGTACAAACACCGTAATATGATATCGACCAACATGTCTCCAATTAATGAGGACTCCTCATCAAGTCACCCTCTGCGTTAGCACACGTAATCTGAATACTAAACTTGATTCCAAAAGTTATTTAGGCTACCCCTAGCAACGAAACGCGGCAACATGACTTACACAACTGTCACGAATGATGCGCTTCTGGCTAACGTCAACATTTCAGGCTGTATAGGTGGCACAGGTTTAAGCCCTAGTTTCACAAAACAGCGGATATCATAGAACCTAGGCTTGTATTGCAAGTATATTTCTAAAACTCCCACTTGCTCCATTATAATTATGAAACAATGTGAGGTCACGATGTGTCATACTCTATAAAAGTCATAAAGCGGCAAATAATATATTTTAGCGAAATGGGCTCGACAGATAGAGATTTCGGCATGCATCTATGTAGGATTACTGTACAAATATAATTTGTAGCAATGCAGCATTTACAGATGCTTGTTTTGTTTGGATAGGCCTATATCAAAGTTCCACCCGTTGAAGCATAAAGAAGTTTATGATCTAAATACTTGGTAGAAAAAAATTCACACACCCTTCGTTGCTTTTTTTTGTGTGTATAGAACTACAATATAAGCAAAATACTTTGATATATTATATTAGCTTACACTATTTTATTAACAACATATTTTCATGTAGAATTTCTTACTTTACGAGAAATGGTTTTTTTAGATCTAAATGACGAAAACTAAAAATTGAGTTGAGGAAAAAGTGATCTTGACCAAAAAAAATTACTTAATGACCTCAGGCACTTAACAAGTGTTGCTCTTGTTGGATCCGCTTATGTGGTCACGTGGTATAAGGCATCCCTCTCAAAATAGACTATACTGCCAATGACGGGGCGAACAAGATTTAGATCCCGGTCGGGTTTATTGAGGGTGATTTTTTATTAAATGGGTTTCCCCTCTCCCTCTACGAAAATGTAGGTAAACTTCCTTTAAATGTAACCTTCCTCATACCTTACACATTTGTGTAGTTATTAATACATATGCACATAACCCAAACAGGCAGTGAGACGCCATAATAAAAAAAATATACGCTCTTGTTACTCAGTTCTTGAGTTGGACAGAACAGCAGTTCGGAGCGTTTTCATTCCGAATACCAACGTTATGGTTGTATTTGAATATCGCGAAACGCTGGAAGATATTTACATCCATACCGGTAATCACACATTCTTCCCGCTTCGACCACTGCCTGTAGCCCCTTCAACACAAAAAAGGGGGGGAGGGAGGGCAAAAGATAAATCACCTAATTACGACATAATGGTCAAAATTGCATTGAGAGAAAGAGGCTTAACTGTCAGTACTGTTGGAACAAGTATGGCGGGACAGTATATAACAAGGGCTGTGGGAGGGGAACTTCATTACATCTTCATACAACTGCCCCCGCTGTATTACCCCTTCAATCCTTCACAATGACAAATATTCGTCGCTTATCAGCATTCCAATTTACATGAATCACGTGTATATTTATATCTACATCTACATATACACATACATTTTCCATACAAATGTACAGTTAATGGAGGCAGAATATTTACTTCGTGATTAACATTGATATTTACACTGGTCACACCGAAAACAGATTTGAGTGCCAATCAATAGTCTGTAGGGTTTGTAAGCCGGTCAATAGGAGGAGAGGGGGGAAGGAAATATGCTGGCACTACTGCCCCTGACATCACGCGCGCACGCTAAACCAACAAGATTACACTGCGACGACATCGAAATGGCGCCACCGCTATAAAAGTAACCTAGTTAAACTATCGTCCATTAAATCGGGGATAATGATGTTGGCTGTCGCAGGAAACACACACAAGCACTCAGATCTAATGCCGTCAACATAATGTCCCGAAATAGCAACCTTCGTCCCCAACACATGCATTAAAAATGTTTATGTTGATCTCGACCGTGACACCCGCTTCGGTGGTCAAATGGTCTAAGGGAGAGGTGGAACAAGGTTGCTCAAATACAAGGTTGCCTCGATCAGGCGGGTTTTTTTTTTGTGGGGCTGGTTAGGCAAGGTGCGTGACGTCACAGGGGGACCATGTGACTACCACACAACCTGTGTTTGATAGAGGACAATTAACTCTACGTAGTTTTTAAAAAAAATCACCGCGTCTTACTACTTGTTCAGGTTATAGGCGTTTATAATAATTAGTCTAATGGTGTAGGGATAACGAAGGAAGCATTTTAGAGGTAATCTAACCACATTTGTGTGGAAGGAGAGTGGGAAACCATTTAGGAAAAACCACCTTCAGTAGACCCGACCGGAATTTGAACTCACATCTCCTCGTAAACAGCAGGTTAGTCTAATATGAGAGTGAAGTATTAGACCGTTTGTCCACTGAAACGGGCTACGCAGTACTGCGTATAGCCTGAACTGGTGGTAGGGCACAGTGATAAAAAAAGAAAAATAATCCAATGTTTAAATCACCGTGATTCGGGCATAATAGAGAAATACATGCAACCTTTATTGTTTCATCAAAGGGAAGAGAAGGTAGGTAAAACCTGTATTTATGTCCACGGGATTAGTTTTTCTTAGCACAGCGTTTTACTACCCGTTCGGATCATACGCTAACATATTAATTACGCTAATGGAATTAGGAATGATTAAGTTTATACTTAGAGGAAGTGTACCCGCATTTGCGTGAGGGGAGAATGGAAAACCATTTAGAAAAAAACACCGTAAACCCAAAAAATATTAGAACCTCGATTTCCCTGTCATCGGTAGTCTAGTCAACTGCAAGAGTAGCACCATAGACAATGCGGTCACCGAAGCGGGTAGCGAGATTAGTTCTTCAGTCCAATTTTTCTTCCATGTCAAGGTCTGATATTCAAAGATAGACATTAAATGTCCCAACTTCAACAATAATCTAGTACTTTTATTAGTTTTTTAAAACTCACCTGTAATTTCCCTGTTTTATCAAGACACTGAAAATCCACGCATTTTTCGTTTTTTACGGGTGCAAGGAAAATGTTACCATTTCCGTGTTTATATTGAGACTCACTTTTCTCGTTGGGGGCTTTGCCCCTAAACCCCCAGTGAGCTTTTTTGCAAGTGGATATAAACTAATGTAATTCCAGAGCCGTTTTTTGATAAGTCTTACCATTTAGCCACAAGATACTTTCAAAGAAAGGTCCACACCGACTTTAAAGTTGCTCCAATATTTTGAATTTTTTTCAGGGGTATGATAATTGAGTCGTGATAACCACACAAACATTCTTGTTGAGCTCTTAAATGAAAATATTAATTTGCAAACTGCAATCTAATTAAGATGGGGAGGGAACGAACGTGAGGAAAGGTGTTTTTACAGTTTTTATAATTAAACATTTTTAGTCAAAATAAATCAAATATTTTTTGATAGAAACATGGAGTTTAATTTTCTTTACATTGTGATATCAACAGTTCTTGAATATATTTTAAGGCATGAGCATAGTGACATTATTTAACAAACTTTTTGGATGAAGAGAAAAAGTTGTCATTAAATTCTATGACACCCTTGACAGATATTCAACAACTGTTGATATCACCATGTGAAGAAAATTAAACTCTATGTTTGTATAGAAGCAATATTTGTTTTATTTTGACACAAAAAAAAAGCTATTAAAATTGCAAAAAAAAAAAAAAAACAGTAGCCTTTTCTCGCGTTTTCTGTATTCCAATCTCAAGGGAACTTTATACCAAATATTATATTTTCTCAAGAAATCTGTAAGAAAATTTTGACAAAAAAGTAATGTTTAATGTTTACAACACTTAAAAAAATCAATGAATGATTTTATTTGGAATTACGATGTATTCGTAATCCCTAGTAACCAATAAATTCTGCTGCTGGTATGATTTATTCTAGTTGATAACAAAACCAAATTCAAAGCTTTTTTTTTATCTTTGCTACATTTTATATTACTTTTCCTCCGAACTTTGATTTAGTAGAGCCACAGCAGTAAAAAGTAAAAACTGACAGCAATGATGGAAAGTTTTAAAGTAAACACATTAACCCACTGAAATAAAAAAAGTTAATAAATTATGGCATTTAAGTGAGTAAAGGTTCTTAAACGAATTAAAATATAAACTAACTAAAGTAAACGAAACAAATGACTTGCAATCATTGAAGCAATAAAGCGAAAAAAAAAAGTGCGATGGCGAGAAATGGGCAATGAAACCCACTTTACTTTCAGCGTGTGCGCAGTCCCAGAATGGCATTACAGTCCGCCTGTTACCTCCGCGTTCACGAAAGAAGGAATGGCTATAGTGTTGCCAACACAAGAGGAGAAAAGTTATTAGAAGAAATGAGACAATAATAATAATAATATTTAGCACCGCGTCTTACTACCCGTTCGGGTTATACGCTTTAAGTACTAATTACGCTAATGTATTAGGAATTGGGAAGGTTGAATTAGAGGAAGTGAATCCGCATTTGCGTGGCAGGAGAGTGGAAAACCATTTAGTAAAAACCTCCCCCAGTTCACCCGACTGAGATTTGAACCTCGATCTTCCCGTCCTCAGCAGTCGAGCTCAACACGACAAGCGCGTTAGCCAACTACGCCACCGAGGCAGTTCAAATCGAGACAATCGTTTCATCAAGCGTTTTAAGAAGTTTAAGAGTTAAATGGCTAGTAACCGTATTATTAATAAACACAGGATTTAGGCCTTTTTTTATTTAGCACCACGCCTTGCTATCAGTTCGGGTTGTATATATATGCTTAAGCACTAATTACTTAGGAATTGGGAAGGTCAAATACAGAGGAAGTGAAACCCCATTTGCGTGGAAGGAGAGTGTAAACCATTTATAAAAAAACACCCCAGTTCACCCGAGCGAGATCCGAACCACGACCTCTCCATCCTCGGCAGTCTAGCTCAACACGAAACTTGCGCGTTAGCTAACTACGCCACTTAGGCAGGGTTTTGGCCTATTACATTGAACTTATTTTATTAGTATACAAATCTACATCACCTCTTAGTTCTCATATATATATATTTTTTTTTACAAACACGATTGTTTTTTCTTTTGGATTCAGGATGGCCAACATTTTATAGGACCATGAAAGATCTAAAAGCCATTCTAAATTAAACATCCAAGAGTAGTTTAGGTGAGCTAAACAAAAAATAATATATTCCCATAACGACTTGTGGTTGGGGGTTCATAGGCATATGAAGTGTTGAGCTAGAGGTGTCTCGAATAATGTATTAAAATTATTAATAATTTTATAAAAAATATAATAGCAATTCATGTACAATTTATGAATCAATTCTTATTGGTCTCTTAAGTTTTAAAACTTTAACAGGGCGAGCACTTGCCAAGATCAGCTTGTAGGCAGCAAAGGGAGAGGGGTAAGGTGGGGCGGGAGAGCGTGGGATTATGAGGTATAGGGGAGGGGGGGGGGGCAGCAAGCGATAAAAAAAAAAAAGCTAGAATGATTCGGGAGGCATGGGTTTGTTCCCTAACAGTTCAAACAGCTGTCGTTTACACTTTTTTACCCAGGAGAGTGACGATGAAATACCTTCGCTCAGATACTTCAGCTAATTTTTACCCGCCTCGGTGGCAGCATGGCTTAAGGCACCATTCTCGCAATACACTTGACTGCAGCTGACGCGGAGATCAGGGTTCAAATTTCAGTCGGGTGTACATAAAGTGGTTTTCATTAAATGATTTTAAGGCTTCATCCACGCAAATAAGAGTACACTTCCTCTAAAATTCAACCTTCCTCATCTCTAACGCATTATATTAATTAGTACATATGTGTATAACACGAACGGGTAAATAGACGTGGTGGCAAAATAATAATAATTTTTTTTTCAATACTGGCAACAGAATAAAGCACTATTCTAAACAAAACGGTCATGTCCTGAATTATTTGAATAAAATCTACATTCCAATTTTCACAGAAGAGGTCTTTTATAAAATATAAACTTTTGCGGCCAACAATTATAGTATTTTACTGTATTATTTGTTATTTTATGCGTATTGATATTATCTATCAAAAGTGATAGCTGTATATCACATGACTTGACGTATGAATACGTGAGTGTAGATCTAGTAATTGTTTTATCCGTCAGATAAATCCCTCCCCATGAAAAATGGAATATAGTTGCTTATCGTTGATTCTGAATTCTGGTGACAAAATCATTAGTTTGGCAACGCGACCCGAGAGAGTATAGAAGAGAGGGTGATGGGGGTTGAGGTGGGGATCACAGAATTTCAGGGGGCGTGGAACTAAGGGACTGTGTTAACGATGATGAATGTGCACACAATTTAATGCACATAATATAACTTACACACAGTAATAATCTTTCATTTGTTGCGCTTCAACGAAGCGTTTTGGAAACTTGCCGCAACTCCTCGCATTTCGAAATATTTTTTGTTTGTTTTGTTTTTAAAAGTTCCTTTATGGAGTTTTCTAAACTTGGATCAAATCACAGTGACAGTCAGTTTTGACAGTTCTATAAAGAAAGCGGAGGAAAAACAAACAGAAAGAGGAAACGTTTAAAAGCTAGATGCTGCTGGATTTCTGAAACTTTTATATTTACAGTGACGTGACAGTGGGATTAGAGCTGAGAGTAAAGCAAGTAAATACAGAAGGAGAGTATATTTGGGAGAGGCATTATATAGTCGACTGACTTTATATTAAATATGGGTTGAAATTTTAAAATAAAATATTGTAACATGTATTGTATTCGGTTCTGGAAGATTAATTACAGTACGATTTTAATAAAAATAATCAGCTTCAGTGGCCAAATGTTTTAGCTAAAGCATCACCTTCGTAAGAGAATATACCACCAATGACGGGGAGATTGGGGTTCAAATCCAGCTCATGGGTGAGTTATTTCCTTACACGGTGTTCCACTCGCTATCCGCAAATGTGGGTACAATTCTTTTATATTTCCCCAGAAAAATAACGTAATTTGTAAATATGCGTAGTGTGTGTAACCCAAACGGGTAGTAAGACGCATTATTAAGAAATACAGTAAAATTTAAATAATGAGAATCTTAAATTACAGCTTTAAAAGTCACTAAATCTACTTGTATGTATTCATACATCAAGTCATGAGATCTCCAGCGTTCACCTTTGATAGATAATATAAATTCCTATGAAAATAACACCATTAATCAGGAAGTCTAATAGAAATATCTGTAGGTTTTTGTTTAAAAGCTATCTTATACAAAAAATAATATACAGGAATACATTCGACTTCGACAAAAATATCCTGAGAAAATAAAAAAATAGAGTACTTATTTCAAAATAAGATTAACGTAAAGAAAGAAGGGCATACATGCAACTTACAAAATTAAGAACCGACAAGAATATTTATGAACCCAAATGCATATCTTTTTCAACTGCGGTTCTGGTTCTTAGACAATTTATTTTTATGGTTCATGTCACGGTGCTGATTCCTTAAAAATAACTGTTAATTTCGGTTATAGATTCTGGTTAGACTCCCAGCTAACAATACGGTAAAATGTTATCAATGTGGATAGCGAAAAAAATAAATACATATGTATGTTTGCATTTTCGAAGAATTTCTTACTACCAAAAATTCTACCAAACAAAGCTATTAAATACATTAATATCTCAAGTTTGCATATTACTTGAAGCTGTGATCTAACTTGGACCGACACAGACTCAGGAATCCAAGGATCGAACTCGACCAGTTACGATGGCACCAAATGTTTTTTACAATATGAGTTTATAATCTGATGAATTTTCGCTCAGCACCTTGAAAAAAAATGTAATCTAATCATGTCTTGTTACTTTAGGTTAAGTGTATTAAACTGGCACTATAATGTCCGAGTAAAAGTCGATACTAATGGTTACGGTTCTTTTCGAGAAGTGACCAAGACAGGATTTGATCCTCGAATGGGTTTAGTTATACTCTGCTCTGCATCCAGGCGTATGGATGTGGGTCTCCTTAATAATAATACTCCCAGTTCTATTCCTCTATCTATTTAGGTTAGCTTAAGGCAGAAGTATAAGGAAAGCGAGAAAAGGTGTTATACAGTTTTGATGGAAAAAACTTTTTTTTTGCCTGATAAATAAAATATTGTTCGGGTATAAAAATAGAGTAATTTTATTCACATAGTGACTTCAACAGTTGTTGAATATCTGTCGAGGGTGTCCTGGAATTTAATGACAACTTTTTCTATTCATTTTAAAAGTTTCTCATCTAATGCCGCAATGCTCATTACAAATATTCAACAACTGTTGATTCATCACCATGTGAAGAAAATTAAACTTTATGTTTCTACTGGAGAATTATTTGATTTATTTTGACCAAAAAATGTTTTGATGTAAAAGCTGCAAAAACAACCGACCCGGTATCACGTCCCTTACATCCCCACCTTAAGCTGATACCAAATAGTAGACTGGCGTAGACTTACAATACAAACTTAGTCTCAATATAGCCTTTTATTTAATAGAAGAACATGACCCGCAGAGGAGACCAAGCAGTATAAGTAGTTAGACTAATATTGTAGTCTGTATCTGTTGAGTTTCGATTCAAGGTCGTGCGCACTAGGGGGGTCAGCTTCCCACACATGATTTTCCCATTCTCGTTTCACGCTAGTACTGGTGCATTTTATCTAAGCTACCCAACCCATTTATTTCGCTAAGTAGTTAATACTACCTGTGACCCATATCGGTGGCCACGCGGGCCAAGCCATCAACCTTGTGTGGACTGTTTTGAAGGTGACGGGAAAGCCGCGTGTATTGGAAGTGAGTTAATAATGTCTTTCCCATCACACAAATGTGGGAACATTTTCTATTGATGTATACGTTCCTCACCATTATCCTATTAGTGTATAAATGTGGATAGCCTCAATGGGTAGTATGACGCGGTGTGCATAAAAAATGTTAAAGCTAAAGATGGGTCGGATCTTATATTTCTCGAATCCGAATCTCTAATCCAGGTTTTAATCTTATTTCGAATATCAAATCAAAAATCAAATCCTCAAATGTTTAAAAATAAATAGTACGACGAACCACACAAAATTTCTCTCTCTTTAATCTTAAAATAGAGACTTTACTAACAACAAGTAAAATTTGTGAAGATAAATAATAAACACAGTTACAGAAACATTTCACCAAAGAGCATAGCTGTAATCATATACCGTATTACAGAAATATTGAGAAGATAGGATTATCTCTGTCCTCCAAAGAACATAACAATTATTATTATTATTATTAGCACCGCGTCTTACTACCCGTTCGGGTTATACGCACTTACGCTAATGTGTAATGGTAGGGTGATTGTGAGATGAAATGGAGGACCTACAGTTTAACGTGGAATCCGAACCACGGTGGAGGCCTGGCATTCCCCACATTCACAAGATGAACATAACAATTAATTTCATATTTCTAAGTAGTCCATAAAAAATGCATGTTTGCTTATAACCAAGAAACTATTGGTTTTATAAAAAGATATTCCAAATGAAATAGTTTTCATTTCAACAGTACTATAACTTTACAATGATAAGTTATTTTGTATCTCAGTTAGTTGTGGAGATATGCTAAAAATGAAAACCCTAAATACCAAGTTTTAGCCCGATCGATAATATGGTTTCAGCTCTAGTCGGAGGTACAAACAGACGGCAATGCAAAAACAACTTTTTCTGTTTCAGAGGGTCATGAAACGTCGACAATTATCAAAATCTCGAGTTCGATTCTTTTTACGAACACAATAATTATTCTCTCTTCGAGGGGTCGACAGAAAGCAAAAGGTTGTTTGTTATTTGATGCTATTTTGTTTGTCATGTTTATTTATTATTTCATACAAAACAAATACCGGTACTTATACTTAGCACCACATCTTACTACCCGTTTGGGTTATACGCTTAAGTATTAATTACGCTAATGAGTTAGGAAGTGGTAAGTTTGAATATAGAGGAATTGGACCCGCATTTGCGTGGAAGGAGAATAGAAAATAATTTAGGAAAATCCATAAAAACAAAGCGTAATGCTTAAAATTGTTATATAGACTCGAGGTCTTTATATTATTGTATTAGAAATATGTTTTATTTTATTTTTATTTTACAAATCTTGAATCTCTCGAGTACCAAAGTATTCGAGCGTCACATCTCTAGTTAAAACATAAAATAAATCTAAAATACATGACTCCAATGAATATCACCTCTTGGGGAACTATCTACAACACATGACTACACTGAATATCACCTCTGGGGAAACTGCAACTGCAAGTCTAATGGAAATAAAAAGTACCTTCGCGCTGTCTCTCTCGGTTAATTGTTGCCAAATCTCGTAGCTTTCAGTAATGTCGGAAGGTGGTGTGCTGGGAGCTACTGGCAGCAACAACAGCGAACCAACGCTTCAAAATTTCTACTATATTTAAGAGAAGATTTACCACGTGAAAACAAGAGAATGGCAAAACATGAAGTTACCTCAGAGATGAATTTCAGTATAGTCTTGCTGGCATTTATGGAAGTTCATTAAATAGGAAAAAGGCGTTTGCAAAATGGTCTCTTAACTACGTAACATGTTACTAATGTTGTCTAACTAGCGCGTATATATTAATCATATCAATATAGAGAGTGTAGAACGTTAAAATAAAGAGCGAGCGAGGTTGGTAAGACTGCGTGTGGAATAATGTGTGTGGCACGCAATAAGGCAATTTGTGATAAGTCGAGTTGATACACGGGACAATGCGGTAGCTCTGTATAAATAACTCCGGCCTACAAGACCTAATGACAGACCTGACATTTTATTACGTGTGTTAAGATAGACTTGGATAAAATACACCAGGTCAAGACGGTCACAGAAATAGAGTACATTAAATACAACCGGCTCAAAATATTCATATAATGTGCGCTTTGAACAGTCCAATTTTCAGAGAAAAGAAACTTTAGAAACCACAAACATATTTTTTTGGACTAAAATTGATTGCATTTAATTATTATACTAATGAAAATTTACTACTTACTCTATGAACTAGAATTGGCACACTTAAAAAGGTACGCCAACTATCCCTATCTCAAGCTAGTTCTATCCAGTCCACCTCATTACAGCCTATCTCTTTCAGGTCCATTCTAATGTTACTTTCCTATCTGCGTCTAGGCCCTCCAAATATTGTTATATAAGTACTGATAATATATATTTAAAATGAAATCTGCAGATCACATGACCTGACGTATGAGTACGTTAAAGTAGATCTAGTAACGTTTCTAGCTGTCAATTATGAAAATTCCTATGGAAATTGGGCCATGGAATATTGTATTAATTTATTGTTTTAATCAATAAAAAATAATTTATAAAAAAGATTCATAAAAAAATACGTGAGAAACTATCTACCTGTGGGCATCCCAACAGCAAAGTTGGACGTACTCTTGAGGAAGGGGTTTGAGTCCAAGTAAAGTGAGCTGGGTGGGACGTTTTCACATAAATATCTCCAACTACTCCTCCATGAGAATGATGCTGTCTTTGATTAAGTTTATTTCTGTTTCTCAAATATTTATGAATAGCTTTTAAACAGTTAGAAAGTACCGTGAATCGACCATATTAAATCATACTAGTAAAAAAACACATACTACCTGTACCTCAGACTTTATATGATTTACGTTTACTGGGGAATGTATATAGGCCTAAGTTATTAATATAGGGTTTCCAATGTAATAAACAAGTGGCTGAGATCTCTAAGAAATAGCTTTGATCTGTAAATTTGTACAAAAAATCACAAATGTATGAAATGTCGCTGGAATTTACTATAGTCTAATTTTTATAAGTAGAACCTAAGTAGACTTTTATAAAAGCTACTATATCTATTTTCACGTACTCTTACGCCAGGTCACGGGATATGCAGGTATCACTGTCGATTGATATGATCAATAACTATAGAATAAAATAGTAAAATGTTATCTTTGTTGACCAAAAAAGGTTATTTTCTAAAAGTTTTTTCCTAGCAGAATCCTACACGACATTATTGCATCAGTGTGTGCGCGGAAACACTTTAAAGTTGACTTGAAATAAAGTTGTTGTGAGATTAAAAAGAAAGATCTTTGATAACATAAAAAGTGTTGGCTACATAGGAATCATACTTTTAAAAATACCTATAGGTTTAAAATTATAGCTATTAACGACTTAATTTGAGAGCGAGACATGGGGAAAGTTGTTTAGTGGATGTTCATTTGCATTAGCGTGGAAGGAGAATGAGAAAATTACAGGTATAAGTTACATGTGAAATACACCCCTAGCGCATCCGAACGAGATTCGAACCTCAACTTACCAGTCAGTACGAGCTTGACGGCTCACATTGCGTAACCACCATTGCGGGTAATTATTTACTTAAGATTTGCTAACATATATTATTAACACTTTTCTAACATTATTTCACTTTTTAACTCGAATTGTATATTTTTAAAATTAATCTGGGAATTTGTTCTGTAAACGACATGAACTTAATATTTCGAACGGACATCTCCGGATGCTTGTATTCTGGAGGTCAACTTCAGGTCAAATAAATCTTGGTTCACTTCCATGTGACCCATAACGGTGGGCGCGCAGATTAAATGTCAGACTCATTTTGACAGGTTTGCCGGTAATGGGGAGGTCAGGATTCAATCCCAGCCGAGTGTATTGAGGGTGTTATTTTCCTTTCTTCTAAATGGTTCCCCGAGCTTTTTTTTAAGCAAATCCGGGTAAATTGACTCTAAATTGTAGCTTCCTCATCCCTACCCCAACGACGTAATTAAAATGCGTAAGGCTCGGATGGGTAGTAAAACGCGATGGATTTAGAAGAAAAAAAAATTAATGTGGTGAATATAATGTGTTAGTGTTGGTGAATGAGTTTATTCCATTAGCAAGTCTATTAACATTCCTGGTTGTTGGGTTAAGTGTTCAGTGGGTCAGCTTCATTTTTACTCTTTCATTTGGTGCTTGATGTTTCATGTGCCCTCGAAAGGGAGACTTGCAATTCTGTCTGTCTGTCTGTCTATAGCTCACAGCCGAAACAGGCTGGTAGATTTCATTCCAACATGATATTTAGATATTATAATTATTCTAACATGATATATAGATGTTATAAGGCCATGACTCAAGGTGAAACCTTGATTACGGTATACGCCTTAAATTTCCAAAAAATTCGAAATATTTCTAAAATAGATAAAACTATTTGGTTCAAAAAGTAGTATATGTGGGGAATTTAAATGATAAATAAGTTTATTATGCGTGCCTTTATCTAAAAATAAATGCATGGTGTATAGTCATATGATTGCTAAGTTTTGATATTTTTTTAATAGGCAAAATTCGTGTTTTAAGAGTGTTTTATATGCTTAATATATGTTTGTTTTCCTAAGGAAAACTCACCAAAGGGTAGGTAGATTACTTAAGCTCCATTTATAAACATTTTGCTAATAACTATAATATACTGTATGATAAAGTGTATATGTTTGTGTCGTATTGTTTATAAAGTTATATTCTTATTCCGTTAAAAGTCATGTGTTTAAAACATAAATATTATGTACCCTTTATTTAAAAAAAATTATAAACATGAATACAAAAGGAGTAAAAACGTTCGTCCCCCAACAGCCAAAAGCAATATTTTTTTAAATTTCTAAGTCAATTAATTTCTCAGCATTTTACATGCAACTTAATGTATTAACGCGTGTGGGATGAAGAGAGTCACAAACACAGATAAGGCGTCTCTTAATCCCCCAGGTCAGGACAGCGCCTTTCCTACAGAGGCCTCCGGGGCTTAGAAAATCTCACCGGAGCCCGGGTCACGTGATATTCCAGCCCGGAGCACCCCTCACAGCTCTGCTTCATTATGCAAAGCCCTTCCAGTCAGCGCAGTAAATAGGGTTATACTTAAAAAAAGTTAAAAAGGAGTTTTGTTTTACATTTAACAAACAGTTTTCCCTGTCATCAACAGAGATAAATATTTCCTTTGCACGCAAACTAAGATTAAGTTAACGATTAAACTCATGAAGGGTGAAAATAAATTAACACCGCTAACATTAATACATCATTATTCAAATATTTGGTGTATTTTAAAATATACGAGTAACTTATGGTAAGGGGGCTACAATAGCTGCGTGCGTTAAAACAACAAAGAGGGGTGGACTACAAATATAATGGCCGTTAACTTATATTAAAATCTATCACTGAAGCTATGTTTCAGTGTAAGATTAAACGGTGAGGTGAATTATTTATATCTATATCATTAAATAGTTTAATCCCGAGGTCATTTAGGCTACTCTAACGATGATCCATTTCTACTTTCTTCCGGCACGAGCAAAAATGGTTCTAAATGCTTAGACGATAACTGGGTTTATTTATTGTTATTACAGCACCGCATCTTACTACCCGTTCGGTTTATACGCTTAAGTACTAATTACGCTGATGGGTTAGGAATAGGGAAGGTTGAATTTAGAAGAAGTGAACCGCATTTGCGTGGAGAGAGATTAGATAACCATTTAGGGAAAGCTACCTAATATTCACCCGACCGAGATTTGAACCGCAATCTACTCGTCCTCGGTAGTCTAGCTCAACACGAAACTAGCACGTTAGCTAACTACGCCACCAAGGCGGGTGTCATTATTGATATATTTAAGTTAGTAAAATGATCCTCCACTCGCTAATTGTGTATATCACTAAACAGATGATTGTACGTACGTTTGTTCATAAACAACACCGAGAAACAACAAAAGAGATGGTTTTAAAAATGTTATGTCATCATATATGTTAGAAATTATGTATTTTGGGCACCTCAGACTTACTCACTGAAACTTTTAATTGCAAATTTCATAAAAGAATAATTTAAAATTGAATTAATGTATCTATTTTAATTTAAAATAGTTGCGGCGGGCGGAATCAACCCTGCGATTCAGTCCACACCTGCCAACAATATTTTGTGACGCACACTCAGTCTATCCTGAAAGGTAGCAGTACTACCGTGATGGATTACAATATGAACCTACCGTAGTGGAATAAGGCAAGGTAAACCAAGGATACAATTACTAAAAAAATCTCATAATTTTCAACAAGATTTCTAGAAAAAAAGATGCTCAAGATTACTTTTAGATACTAGAATAAAAGAACTAACTTTTTTTGTACTGTTATTTTTTAATAATACATTTTTGAACATATATGAACTTACTAAATAAGTTATTTTTGAAATGTGTGCAGTTAAGAAAACTGATAAATTTGGGTTATAGTTCGTGATCCTTCTGCAACCCCCTTAAACAATCACCCCTATACCAAAATATCGAGCGTTTCCGAGACATAGACGTAATATAAAACGTTTAGTAAGTGTTCACTTTCATTCATACACGTATACTAGTTTCATATTTGGTTTAAAATATAAATTGACTTGTCTAGAAGCGTTTGCAGTTGAATTATACAGGATGGGGCGGAAAGTGTTGAAACATTTTAATAATACTATATATTTATTATTTTAACTACTAAATGCTTCATATTAAACTTAAAATAACAAAAAAAAGATTGAACATTCTCTAAATACACTTGAATCATTCATAATTTAGAAACAATCCTCTTAGGATGGCCACCATTATATGCAATACAGTGTTGTATGTGCTCCTCGAAAATTGGCATAACTTTGCGCAATATCACTTATTGGTTTATTTCAACTTCCACCACAATTATATATCTAAGTTATTGTTCTTGGGTGAGTCACATAAACATGACTCTTTAAGATGCTCCACAAGAAAAAGTCTGGATATGTTAGTCTGATGAGCGTGGGGTTGTGAAATGAGGTGTCCAGGAAATACTTTGTGAAACACCTCCATTGATGTTCGGGCTGTAATGGCCGTCACCCCATCATGCTGGAACCACAGGTTGTTGATATCCATGCTCTTGTTACAGCTCAGGGGTCAGAAAGGTCAAACATTAATGGAAGTGATTCGCAAAATGTTTCCTGGGCACCTAGGTTATGATTTAGAGACAGTTCCTGACCACCACGTTCTTCAGACTAAATAGCTTCAGACTTTTTCTTGTGGGGCACGATAAAGAGTAATGTTTATGCGACTCCCCTAAGAACAATAACAGGAGCTTAAAGAAATAAATGTGTTGGAAGTTGGGGCAATTCAACAATGTGTTGCGTGTAATGGTGGCCATCTTAATTACATTGTTTTTAAAAATTAATAATTCAAGGGTATGCAAACCATTGTCAATCTTTTGTTGTTATTTTAAGTTAAATTTGAAGCAATCAGTAGTTAAAATAGTAAAGATATGGTGTTATAAATGTGTCCATCCTTTATGCTCCACCTTGTATGAAGACGATATAGAACAATTGGAACAGTTAAGTTTTAAGAAATACCCAGAAAAACTAAATTTTCAAAATATATCTCCATTTTATCTTCTTACAAAAATAAAGTGTTAATAATTGTTTAACGCACAATTCTCGTGTTAGACTGGATTTGTGATGACCGAGATATCGGAGTTGAAATCCTGGTCGGGTATACTAGGGTGGTTTTTTTCTAAATGGTTTCTCACTTCCCCTCCTCGAAAACGAGGGTATATTTACATCCTATATAATTCTACCTTCATCATTCCTATTCCACTAGCGTAATTATAGTATTTTATGCGTAGCACCCGAACGGGTACTAAGACGGGATGAAAAAAAATCTTTCAAGCTCATTCCATAAAAAGTAGCCTTCAGTCCCGTAGAGAATATTAAAAAAAAGTTTCTGATTAATTTTTAATTAAATCAAAATTGAAGTTTACTTGAGATAATTTTCTCTTCAAAACGGGCTTGAATGATTGAAGGCGTAAGAAAAAGCAATAAAAGTTACGCCATAAGGGTTTTACGAGCGCTTGGCAAATAGCTGACTCGGGAGACCGTTGTTTGAGCCCCTCAGGCTGGAAATGTCGGCGAAGTACCTACAAAATATAAACGCCATTATTATAATACCTAAGGTTGGATCTCTTGATTTTATCTTACAAATGAACATTCAAAGCCCCTTTAAAAAAACTAACATTTTTTTGCCATCAACATAGATAACATTTTATTATACTATTGGTGTTATTTCATATGTAATGATAATATAGTCCAAAAGTGGTATCTGCAGATCACATGACTTGATCTATTAATATTTTCTAGCTGTCAGATTTGCCCATTCATTATATATATATTTATTTATTTAGCATCACGTCTTACTACCCGTTTGAGTTATACGCTTAAGTACTAATAACGCTAATGGTTTAGGAAGGGGAGGTTGAATTTAGAGGAAGTTAACCTGAATTTACGTGGGGAAAGAGTGGAAAACCATTCAAGAAAAGCCACCCCCAGTTCACCCGACCGAGATTCGAACCTCGATCTCCCCGTCCTCAGCAGTCTAGCTCAACACGATACAAGTGCGTTAGCTAGCTACGTCACCGAGGCTGGTACCCGTTCGTTATAAAACTGGGATATAGTTTAGCTTGCTGATAGCTAGCTCAAAGGTAAGGCCCCCGAAATAAGACTTGTGTCCCTGATTTATTTTATTTCTAATTTGGTAAATAAATTAATGCAACTGGAAGTTCATAAGGATTAGATTGCAATTGAAAATTCTTAAGTATTAAAAGAAAGTGTTATAGTTAAGTTTGTTGTGAAATGTAAAAATGTAAAATTTGGCCACAAAGACCATCGTTATAGCCAGATACGACTATTTTTTAAAATTCTTTTGTCATTGCACTCATTGAAAGAGTGTGTTACCGTATGAATGATACAGGAGAGTCTTTCAATAAAATAGGTAACAAGATAAAATGTACTTGCAAGATACGTCTTGTTACCTTATTTATTGAAACATCTTCGTTTATACGGTCAGAAGAGAACTCACGAGTGGACACAATATAATACACTTTAGCAGTGAAAACAAATATTGACTTAACATGTGAAGAATTTAGTGAAAAAAACTTAAAATAGTTCTTAAGTACTGAATAATACATTTGAAAAAACCTGTTTTCCAAAATATTAACTCTTTTCATATTCCTAATTTAGTTACATTGTCCAGTAATATGAATATAAGAAAACATATATATATGTCATAATTTAAATATCAACTAAAAAATTCAGCTCCATCAATGATTTTAAAATGGTTGTCTCCAAAAACGATCAGAACCAAATGTTTACTTTAACTGAAGAGCTAAGCATGTAGGTCTACGTGATCTCTGAGGAACGAACGACCAACCTATTTATTCAACGAAGCTATAGCGTATGACTAACATAAATCCATAAATAACACATTATCACTTCCCAATTGAATCAATAGCTTCCGTGGCCTAATGGTTCAAGGAGTCACTCTCATGTTAAAAATGGCTTGCTTATGACGGGGAGTGGAGATCAGGGTTCGAATCCATGTCGGGTCTACTTAGAGTAGTTTCTCCTTTAATGATTTCCTACTCTGCTTACACGCAAATTAATGAGAGTATATTACCTATGAAATGCTTTCTTCTTTATCCCTACCCTATTAGAGTAATTATTATACATGGGTATAACCTGAACAGGTGGCAAGACGTGGTGGAAAAATCTCTCAGGTCACAGCCAAGTGATCGTTACGCCAACCTCACCAGTGTAAAATGTTATCCCGAGGAAAGTGACCGGCCAGAACATACCGTCGTGTTGGGAAACACAGCCACTTACCCCGTAAGAGGAGATATGGACCAGACCCTAAACGATCATTTGTTTGGCTTTACTTTACCGCTCACTTAAGATAACTGAAGCAGACTAACCAGGGATACCGGTACACACGAGGCGAATCAATACACCGATGTAATGAACGAGTGTCGGGGGAGTGGGGGTTGAGCAGGAACCCGCAAGATAGAAAATCCCAGCCACAGGCCAAAACGAGTTAGCAGAGGGTTTTGGTACCCCCTTACCACCCTTACCCTCCACTTAGACGCCATACATTACTTGGAAGCGGAAGGTGGACTTTCAAACAGGGACCTGCCCTTTCCCCATGGAACAACGAGACCAGGAAGCCAAAACTTCCGGCAGAAGGTGAACTGTTAGTACGCCTGACTCTGACGTCGAAACTCAGTCCCGATCGGCTGCGCTTGTGGTCTCCCCGCACATAAATAATAGTGCAGTTGTTTAACACACACCCTACTCATCCTTAACTTTATAGCCACTAAGGCCAGTGACTGACTGACTGACGTTTTGGTTGCCGCGACATGAACACCGCGACCAGGTATATCTAGTGTATTGCATTGTTTCATATAAGAGGGGTCAGACTAGCGACACGAACGCCGCGACCAGGTATATCTAGTGTAATGCATTGTTTTATTGAAACGTGAGACAAAGTCTAAGCCGAAGTTGAGGATAAGGATTTGTTGTTGTCACCTGAAAATCCTTTAAAATTTTAAATTATCTAGTAGGAGTATCTAGATAAAGGGTATAGGTATAGATAAAAAAAAGGTACAATATATTTTTAATGCTGAAATAGCTGTATTTATCCAGGCTTTCTTTATATAATGTCATTTATTCACTAATCAGTTTTAAAATACTGATGAGGCGCCACCTCGGTCAGCGAGAATCAATCGCCGTCAGGCCATACGGCTAAAAATACAATGGTCTGTGTTGTTTTCTGCAACTACGTCTCTAATCTGTCTACGCTTACAGTCCCTTTCTCCCTTCACTTACAACCACACTTTGTCATGCCAATAAGAAAGAGAGGAAAGAAATATACTCAAGGTAAAGAGGAAAGCTCGCAAATAGGTATATCAAAATTTTCTGTTATGAGTCTATAAAAAAATACTGTATTTGTTAGAGGAAGGAAAGCTATAGTCGTTTTTCATCAGGCCTAGTCTCACAGTTCCACCAATATGCTTAAAAATTCGTTGAAAATAAGTTTGTTATATTTTCACACCATTTTTTTCTATTAGTAAAACTCAAAATATAGAGTTTTTAAGGAAAAAGAACCCTGTTGGAATCTCTCGACAATATTTTGGCGTGAGCTATATTTTGAAATAACGCAGAGTAGAACTAAATTATTATTATTATTATTATTATTTGTACCGTGTCTTACTACTCGTTCGGTTTATACGCACTTACGCTTATGTGTAATGGTAGGGTGATTGTGAGATGAAATGGAGGACCTACAAGTTTAACGTGGAATCCAAACCACGGTGGAATTTAAATATTGTGTTAAGAGTTGAACGTCTGCGCGGATTTATCGCTTACCGAGGCAGCCTTCCTAAGAAGCTGTTTTAAAAACAAGATGTTAAAATATGTCGTATTTAATGAGATATTTTCAAATATGTTCATGAAGGGGCTTCGAAATGTACAAATCAAAGGAGATTTGACTATAAAATTGACATTTCGAGGCTTGGCATTCCCCTAATAGCCAAAACTTATTATTATTACTATTACTATTTCCCTCGACCTTTCCTTCAATGACGTCGTGCAGAAGACAGTTCCTCGTAAGGATACGTCTGATCCAGTTTGCTTTGTACCAAAGAAGCCCATCCAGAATGGTTCTCTTCTCACCCACTCTTCTTAGGACTTCATTTGTCTGTCCACCTGATCTTCTCAAGTCTTCTCCAGTCCCACATTTCAAAGCCCTTTAAGTATTTTTTCTATTTTCCTAAGAGTACAAGTTTCTGCTCCATACGGGGCTCCAAATGTAGCATTTCACCAGTTTCTTCCTCAGTTACAAACTCAACATAATGTTCAGCAGTAATCTCTTATTGTTGTAATCGTCCTTGGCTATGGGGATCTTCGACCTAATTTCCTTGGTGCAGTAGGTACTCCTTGTCAGCAAGCTTCCCAGGTACTTGAACTGCTCTGTGTTTTCTAACTCCTGGTTTCTAATTTGGATTTTCAACGGCTCTTGATTTTTTGAAATCACCATAACTTTTTGACTTCTCAATGTTGATCTCCATGCCATATCTTCTCCCTATCTCCACCAGCCGGTCCATCATTTCCTTAAAATCTTTTATTTTAGGTCAGCAATGCTAGATCATATGTGTATTTAATTGTGTTGACGACACGTTCTCCTATCCCGAAATTGGCACTGCCCTCCGGGCATACTCTGACCAGCCACTCTACCCAATTTCAGGTACAGGTTTGCAATCAGCCTCTTGTCCCTACATTTGATGCCTATCTTCTTGAATATTTACATCAGTTTCTTCCACATCAATCCATTGAACGCCTTTTAATTATGAACACTAAAAGTGTTTTTTTTAACATGCGTGTTTTTAGTAAACCGTGAAATAAGAAATAGTGGTAGTAAGACAAAATTAGAATAGGATCAGTAATCGTTAGTAAATGACACATTATATTTACATACAATTTCAAATAGGGTGTATTGCGTCTTAATAGCCGTCCAGGCTAGCCACATAGTAACACTAAAGGTTAGAACCCTATACTCCATATAATCAGCAAACCATATTTGACGAGTCTGCTGCGATGAGTATGGTTGCCACTATTTTATACCAAATTCCCTAAGTTTTTCAGGTTTTCTAAAGGAAAAACCATTTTGACAAGCAGCTTAGGTTGAAAAAAGAACAATATAATCTCATTTTTCATCAAATTAACTAGTGTGAAGTCATGAACCTTATAACTGCATATCTAAATATTGTTATTTTGACTTATTTTGTATTTCAAGTAGACTAAAAAATGTAATGTGTTGTTTTACTACTTCATAGTAATCTAAACTTTGTATTGCTTGAAGCAATAACATATTTTAGTGTGTGTTATTAAAAATAACTTTTCATGACAAATTTTATTAGTTCATATAGGTTTCACCCATATGATTTAATCACATATTAAAACTTTTTATTTTTTAGTAGACTTTAAAAATGCAAAATCTTCACTTTTCTCATACATTTATATTTTATTATTTTTGTCATATAACACCTCACAATATATATGTAAAATTTTAATTTGTTCCATGTCATATTAACTGTGTTTTCGTTTTTTCTTTCGTCGGTTTAAACATCTCTTTTTGAAATTATTTTATTAATATTGATTCACAATAAACTAACTTAATAATTAATAAACATAATTTTTTCCTATACAAGTCTTATCTTATATTAAACTACGCCCCTTACTTGATTTGTTCTTTAGAATGTTTTTTAAAATAACATGTGACTTATGTTGAAAACAGGATTATTTAAGATTCTTGAGGAAATAAATCTTCTGTCACTTCCCAATCCTTGTTTAAGAGGTAGTAAGACATATTTGAGTCACCGTGCATAGTTATTCAGTTGATTTTTTCGTCCATCCAAAGATCTAACAATTTAAACTTTCAGTTAAATGTCCCAAACTAACGAATATTCTAATATTTTGATTAGATTTTTCAAAATTCCCGGTTTTTCCAGACACTAAAAAGTCATAGTTTTTACGGTTTTCCAGGTGCGTGGCAACCCTGGATGAGGGTTTCAAATAGTGGATCCCCGTTATAAATAATCTGCTGAGCATAATTAATCAGTGTTTCGAAGACAAATAACAGATGTGAAAAATATTTAAATAAATGGTACGACAAATTCGTGCATGATTTCTCTTACAAATTTCCAATATAAAAAAAATTAGACATCATTAAATTAATCTTATATGAATATTTGTTAGAAAAACCAATGTACATTCATATTTGGAATGTATGATATTCAATGAACAACATTTTTAGAACCATTTTAGAAACAGTAAACATTTTCAAAAACTAGTAGACTAATCAGTAATAAGTAAACTGCCCTTAATTTTGGAGGTAGATTTAAATTCACGATTTTGTCTCGAAGTATCGAGACTGAATAAAATTCAAATTGTTTCGGATGTCCCCCCAGGTACCCTCCATATACCTTGAAAGGTAGCAAGCATACCTTATTTCACTATGGTATATCTTATAAGATCTGGTCATAGTTTAATCCATCAGGGTGAACGGAGTGTGTATATATATATATATATACATATAAAGGGACGGACATAAATATTGCAAGAGCCACTTTTTTGAATTAAGGGGCACATAAAACGTCAAGATCTATCATAATATTGAGGTTGTCGCTACCTCCATCCCCTTGGGCACTTCTTGTCAGGATGGTTGCGGGGGAAGGTAAAGAAGCGATTTAGATAAGTGAATCGAAACTGGTTTTTAAGCGTTTTATTGAAAAAAGTACCGGAAAGAGTATTATGACAAAAGTATAAAGTAATGTGTTGATAACCAACATGTGTTAGAGTAAGTAAGAACTGGGTCGATACCCGTCCCTGCTGATGCCCGCCCAAGCCGGTGAATGATTGTTTTGTACACGACTCCTATGTATGTCGATTACCTCTACCACTGATCGTGATTATTTAAGTCGGTTACACGAAATCTGGCCTCCACCATTAAGTCCTAAAGCGTAACGACATCAAGCTTCCAGTCTCCCGACTTTACGAGCTTTTGACTGAGCCTCTCGAGCTAGACAGAAGACGTACTTAGTCGCACAAGGAGGGGGTATATTACCGCACAACGGTCTAGCCCACGACCGATCAGTAGCAATTGCATTTTTATGGGTTACAAACATTATTATTTATTAGGCCCTCACAATAAAATAAAAAAAAAATTGATATAGGTGGAATTTTCTTGAAGCCCCTGACGTAAGTTTGTCCTCCTATAAATAAGATACAGCATGTACAGTAAAATTGAACCATTTCATCTCCAAAATCCAAGTGCAGATCAGCAGAAAGACGGGACGAGTGTCCATCTATGAATGGAAGAGTGACCCTGCAGTCAAACGATTCGTGGAAAAAAAGAGGTTGTTGAGAAAAGTATGACCGTAGCTAAACTTAGCCGCTCTTTTTCCCATGAGAGGCGTTTCCTTTTCCGAGCGCTTAGAGTTCAATCCAACAAAAAAACAACAACTTTTACTATAGACCAATTGCTTGTCAATAATGATAACAGAGATAAAAATTTTACCATTTAATTAATGTTGCCTGCCTCAGTGGTGTAGTTGGCTAACGCACTAGTTTCGTGTTGAGCTTGACTGCAAATGTTGGGGAGATCGAGGTTTAAATCTAGGTCGGGTGAACTAGGGAGGGGGGATTTCCCCTAAATGGTTTCCCCATCTCCCACCACGCAAATGCGGGTTCACCTCCTCTAATTCAACCTTCCCAATTCCTAGTCCATTAGCGTAATTAGTACTTAAGTGTATAGCCCGAACGGGTAGTAAGACGCGGTGCTAAAACTATATACACATTTATATTATTTTATAGGTATTGATAATATCTACCAAAAGTGACAGCTGCAGATCACATGACTTGACGTATGAATATGTGTATGTAGATTTAGTAACTTTTCTAAATATTACATAAGGCATTTCCTATGAAAATTGGACTAAATTAGAATTGCTTCATTCTTAGTTATTTTATTATTTCTGTGCAACACCTTTAAAAAGTCCTCTGTTCCTCACAACATATCTGCAGTACTCTAAATAAAAGATCCCGGTTTCAATTACCATATATAGGAGTCATTTTTCAAATTTACGAAAAAAAAAAAAATTTTGTCATGGTATTTATACAACTTTTTAGAAAAGACTTAAAAACAAAAATACACTATTTTATATCTTTGGAGGTTTGAGTTCTACTCTCTATACGAAGCTTGCACGTTGAGATTTATCAGATAGGATAGGAGAGGTTCGTGGTACACTTTAATCAGGAGGTCATAAGCGCTAATAACGCAAGCAAGTAAAGTTACACTAAGAAACAAAAGCTAATGTTGTAAAGAAGAATACTTTAAAAGGTAGATGTACACTCTATTTCATCCAAAAAAGTGTCTTATAAAGTTATACTCTCTTTTGGAGACGTTGATCAACGACTTTTAAATTTAAACAATTTCACCTTCACTCATAATATGGAGGGTGGGGTCAAGAACCAAGACATCTTACTTTAATTCCTCCATGCATTGAAGATGGTTGCCAGGGTATGTAGGCATCCTTGGATGTGTTGAAGACGTTGGTCGAGGCGAGAATTTGGAATTCGTCGGCAGTCAGACGGGCAGACCCGGTCAACGAGACGCGCATAAGCAATAGTCTGCCCCACCCACTTCTGCCCAACACACTCGAATGCTTGGTGTTGTTTGGCTGTTGAAACAGCTCCCACCACTCGATCAATCACGCAACTTACTCCTCGACAACATCTTGAGAATGCAAGGGAGAGCCGCAACAAGCGGACAAAGCAGGAATAAACCTTAACGAACAGTCCGAACGGGGGTGAACCGCAACGAGCGATCCAAACAGGGGTGAACCATAGTGAGTGCACCGAGCAGAGGTGGACCTCAATGATAGGGGCAAGCAGGGGTAAGCCACAGCAAAAGTTTCAAACGAAGGTGAACCACAATAAGTGGACCGAGCAAGGGTGGCTAAGCACGGGTGAATAGTAAGTGGGCCAAACGACGGTGAACTCCAGTGATTAAGCCAAGCAAGGGTGAACCGCAATTAGGGGCTCAAGCACGAATTACCAAGTAGAGGTGACCATAATGACCATAACGCTAAAACCCTGGTATCTAGTTATTTATTTATTGAGTGCCGACTTACTTTTCAACTCAGACGTGGTCACGAATTTATATTTTCTAAAAACGTCGGGAAAAAAAATGGAACTTCTAAATGACGGAAATAAAATGCAACGGTCTGATGGAGAGAGTATTGTACCCACACATATTTTCAAAATCTAGATTATAATGGAACTTTACGCCAAAAGGGGGATTTTACAATTCTGTCTGCTTTGTGGTTCCCTCCTGTCTGAATATATTTGGGGCTACGGCCAAATTGGTTTGATGGATTTAATTCAAACCTGATATTTAGATGTTTTACGGTCATACCTCAAGGCCGAATTGTGATTTTGATTCTTTGTCTCAAATTAAGTATAGTTTACCTATGTAATTTTTGAAAATTCTAAATTTTTTGAAAATGATTTCAACGATTTTGTTCAACAAAGATATGTGGGGAATGTTTTACATTATAAATATCTCTTCACACTTGTTTTTTTCAATAATTCTTTTAAGGGTGATTTATTGATAAATTATTTTTAATAGTTCTGTTCCGAACTACAATAGACTAAATGAGGGGGAAAAAAATAATATAATTGTGTTGTAACTTTTTTTTTTTTGCGGACCTCTGTTTGATAACTTATTGAAAGTGGCCCACAAGTCAAGAAATGTTGGACCACACAGAGCTATAGATTATAGTTCATGAGCTCATGTTAGTTTTTTTTGTAAAGCTACTGCCAAATCTCCCTCTAAACCCCCCCCCCTTCCCTACCTAGAAAACCAAAAGCCACGTAGTTTTCTTCAATATCCAAGGCCCATACACTGAACTAAGGAGGGTAGTATAGACTCTAAGAAGCAGGAGTGAGAAGAAACTTACGGGGCAGAGGGGAGAAGAGGGAGATAAACCCCACAATGATAAACGCCGACAAGTCATATCCTCACCCGTGTTAGTGGCACAAAGCAATTAATTAGTTTGAAGACAGTTGAGGGACGCGCAGTCACGATACAGAGAGCGCCATGCAACAAGCGGATATGAAGACACCACGTTATAATTGACACAAATAGAACAAACAGTAAACCTTGTTTAATTTCTGACGGGATGTTACAATTGATTTATTTAGGTTTTAACTCAAGTTTAATTAATTTAAGGAGGTAAGGAAATAAGAATTTAAAAATAAAGATTTTACCAACAACTTCTTGGAAGGAGGGTTAAGAAATCACCATTATAAAAAAAACAGTCTGGGTTGTAAATGAAGCCCGATCTGTTTAATAAATCTGGCATACTAATAGTGAGTTCAGCTCTGCTAGTAGATATTAGTACAGTAGCCCCATGGCTTCTCTGGTGCTGACTGACAGCTCACAGCTGATAGCTGACAGCTCTGGAAAGTTACTAGACCAAATTATGTATTCCTACGCCAAACCACATGATCTGCAAAAACATGTGTTTAGCAGCTGTCACTTCTGACAGTCAAATTTTAGGTCTATACAACAAACCTATATGCCTGTTTTATTTATTTTCTATGTATTGTTGACCTTGATATGTTGATGGCCTAGTATTGTTTATTAATTTTTTTAAGAATATAAATTTAAAGTAAAAATTAGCATTTAATCCCATATTAGTTTTTATTGTAATGAATAAATAATTTTAATTAAAAAAACCCATTTTTTTTAATATTAGTATTATTAACAACATTATAAAGGTGAAAAATCTGAATGTCTATTACTACACATAGAAGAAAAAAAAGTCATAAAACTTTTTAACAGTATTACAACATATTGGTGACCTGGCGATCTAGGGTTAAAGTGTCAGACTTCTGTGCTGGGGTCCGCGGTTCATTCCTCAATCCCGCCACAAATTTATCTGATTACCAAACCCTTCCTTCACCTCTGACAAGATGTGTATTAATCACAACTTGTGAATTTGTGGAATGCCAGGCCTCCACCATGGTTCGGATCCCACGTTAAACTGTAGGTCCTTCATTTCATCTCACAATCACCCTACCATTACACATTAGCGTAAGTGCGTACAAACCGAACGGGTAGTAAGAAGCGGTGCTAATAATAATAATAATAATAATAATAATAATAATAATAATAATAATAATAATAATAATACGTATCAGAAAAGATTCTAAAGTAGTTTAAAATAAGGAGTGGTAATAAACTTGGAACTTTAGATAGAAAACTCAGGAATAGCTATAGCAAAATATATAGCTCTCCAATTGAATGAATTAGATAGTTTTAAAATTGATATATGAATTAAGTGACTTTTAATATTCAAAAGATTGATTTTATTTTGCTTTTAATGAGCTACAGAATAGCATATATAAAAAATTTCAATAAAGTGATATAACATCAACTGGATTAAAACATGGGTTGACGACAAGGCTAAAATACACATATAAAATATTAAAATTTATTTACAAAAATTGGATACTACAAATTAAGGACAAAAACAAAGTTTAAAGATCAACACTGTTGTAAATTAGGTAATAAAATTGAATTATATTCTTCCGACATGTTTCGGTATAAAAATACCATAATCATGTACAACGTAAAATGAAATTAAGAACCATGAAGCAAACTTGAGACTTAAGTTGTACGAAAATCTATGATAAATTACTGTTATATTAATGATTTTGTAAAAGACAATTAATAAACAAACTTACCAACGTCGTTGTGCGGGACACAATATAGAATTAATAAAAATCTATTTTAGATTCACTCCTCTTAAACAGTTGTAACAAAGTCTCTAATAAAAATACAATAACTTATAACTTGAAGTCTTAGCCTGGTATTTATCTAATCAACACTTATGAAATACTTGCAAGTAATTTTTATTACACTTCACAGATTTTTTTGGAATAGGCCTACTATAAAAATTCTAAAAATCGAGGTTTAGCCTAGAGGGCAACACAACACAATCTTGGGCTTAAAAGATTTATTTTATAGGTTTGATACACTTACATTTTCGAATAATATAATCGATCACTGAGAAACACTCACTTATTTTTTTATTTTATCACACGCTTTAAGGTTATATTAGAAAAATAATTATTCAAAGATCACTAAAACCTTGTTTATTTTCCGAGGATAACAAGATCATACACCGAAATAATATTCACAAAAGAACACACAGATTACTTAGTAGCCGAATCAATATTAAAAAAAGACACTGTATTATTAAAATTTGTAATAAAATTATTAACGTGTAGCATAGACACGCCTAAATACAAATCAATAGTACTCAACTATAAAATATTTTGTTCTTCAACTTGTTGACTCACGCACGTGATTTTATTAACTGTGTTTTATACGATAATTCACTGTTATAATGTATTTTAAAATGGTTAGATTTTGGCTATGAGAATAACCGTTTGGTTGTTTGCTTAGTACTGAAGTTTTCTTTTGCTGTTTAATTCAAATTAATTATTAAAAGCAAGAAAACGTTAAAAGTGACCTTATATGCTGAAAACAAATATGGCCACTGGATTGAAGCTGCCAGTTGATGACGTAGAAAAAAAGTGGACCGTTGCTGGTTAGGCGGTAAAGGTATTAATACTCGTTGTTTAAAAGATTTAAACTTTATATTATTTTACAAACATTTTGAATGTTTTTTCCTTTTTATTATCACAAACCATTTATTTATGTTAAAGATAATGCGAAGGCAGCTATAAATATTAATAACTGAATATTATAACATTAAATGTAAAATTGAACGCTCTATTTAACCTGTAATTGCCCCAAGAGTTAAAAGAAAAACTAAAATGAAATTACTAGACTTTTTTTTCTCTTAAATTTGATTATGGAAAATAAAATTATACTGTAATCTTTGGGGAAGTATTGTTAAAAGTGATTGGTAATATTTTTAGTAATAATAGTAGTAGTAATTAGTAAATAATAATTATTTCCAAATATAGTAACAAAAGTTACTTTTAGACAATGTTGGCACTACTGATACCATCTGCTAGCTGTCATGTAAAACCATAGATGTGGTAAGTCCACTGTACCTATATTTTGACTGTCAGAAGCGACAGATGCTAAACATATGTTTTTGCAGATCATATGGTTCGGCGTAGGGATACATAATTTGGCCTGGTAACTTTTCAAATCCGTCAGCACCAAAGAAGCCACGGGGCTACTGTACACACACAAGAAAAGGAGCTAGATTTGCAGTTTATTTATAGAGGGAATCTTAAAAAGAAAGTAAATGGTACGGAACTTCTCACGAAATTTATCGCTCTATTGTTTAATAATGGAGTTATCTACTCAAAATTCGTAATATGACATACACTAGCAAACCAAGAACAAATTTCGCTAAACATACGTAACACATTTTTTGACTCACGGTTTTAAAATTTTATTTAAAAAAAATTAACATCTTCATTTGTATATATGGACCAATAAAAATATCGATATTGGGTCCCCAAGGGTCAACACTTTGTATTAAAATTTTGACTTCCGATTAAAACTTTCATCGTTTTATCAGGGGATGCCCATCTTATGATTGTCGCATTGCTATTAAATTTCTCTTTTATAAATTTTGACCAATTAAATGGGTAAATATTGACTATTGAGTATAAAACGATAGAGATAGATCATTGTTGTACAAATATTTCCCCTAAGAGGTTAAAGGAAAAAGAACACCGACTTTTTGAGAAACTAACTTGTTTGCTTATTCTATGGAATTAGAGAATTATTGCGTTTAAACTTAAGTAGTATCTCTTCACAACTAGAGCTCACAAAATTGTATTAGTATATTTGCTAATATCTCAGAAACTATTGGTCTTATAAAAATATATTTCAAATAATTTATTTTTATTTTTAATAGTACTAAAATTTACAATGATAAGTTATTTAGTATCTCAAATAGTTATGGCGATTGACCCTTTTCATTTGGCGTGGAAATGCAGAGTAATAGGAACAAACGGTTATCTACAAGAATTTTTATTGTCGCTATCAAGAAAACTAATATTTCCAAACGTATGCTTTTTCCGCAAAACCTGACCGGTAGCTAACGCCATCTACGGTTTCCATGACCCATCTGTTCTTGTCGGCGCGGAATGATACTTTGGTTCGGTTGTGAAACCACGTCACGCCTTTCATCCTCCCGCCCACCATCCCACAAAATAGATTTTAGACTTGCACTCAACAAGGCCAAGGGCCTTAAGGAGATTTAGAAATTTCCGCTTCTGTAAAGTACCCTAAGTCATTTTCATGGGAAAATATAAAATAGCCATTTTGTTTATAGTATTGATCAAAGCTTAGAAATGAAATTTATTCAAAATCGTTAAAGCCGATTCAGATAAAATCAATTTTTTATTATTCCGCCCTTTTAAGAAACTAACCTTGATTTTAGGGTTGGATATCCAATTCAAAAAATCCCTCGAAGCAACCATATGAAAACCCTAGATACCAATTATGAAAATTGAAAATGACACCTCGACACGGGAATAGAACCTTTGGCTTAGTACGCCAATACCCTTACCACTGAACTATCCAGGAATCGTCTCATGGCCGTGGTCATTCTTCACTCATATTTTAAGGCAGAGTCTATGATGGACGTGCGGAAATCGTCGGCTACAAATGTGTGGTTTTATTAGGATCACGAGCTATCAGATAACGCAGCCACCTTCCACTCGGTAGTTGGCTTAATACTGTCATTTGTACAGTTATTATATTTGTAAGTGAACACATATCATTAAGAATAAAATAGCCACATTATTATTTATGCTTTTAGTGAGGATTAATCCGTCTAGATATTATATTCTGAAAATTGAAAAATGACCCTGGACGCGGGACGAATCCTGTATAGCTGAGTGGTTAGAACAGTGGCGTGCTAAGCCAAAGGTCCCGGGTTCCATTCCCATGTCCAGGTGTGATTTTTCAATTTTAAGAATATGATACCTAGATGGAGTAAACCTCACTAAAAGATTAAATAATAGCTTTGGCTATTTGATTCCTATATAGCAAGTTTTAGCCCAATCGGTAAAACAGTTTAGGCTTTAGCCCGAGGTACAGACAAACGGACAGACGGGATTGCGAAAACTTCTTTTTAGATTCAGGGGATCATGAAACGTCGACATTCATCAAAATCTCGAGTTCAATTTTGTTGACGATCACAATACTTTCTCTACCTGTAAGATAACGAGAAAGTAAAAAATCTTGAGACACTAACGACTATTTTATATAAAAGAGGGAGAGAGAAGGTATTTTTGATGAAATGTCATTCACATGAAGGGATAATTAAAAACCCCATCATAAGTAAAACTTATTTCAGTTATTGATCTAGTACCTTCAGTAGAAAGCCAAGTAGGGCTACACTAAACAACATATTTTAAATATAACAGCTTTATGACAATTTGTGTTTTTAAATGTCACCCTTGAACAACTAATATTTACTCCAATCATGTTCGAAGGTGGGTAGTTTGCCAATGAATAATCTCCACACTGCTTGTGGTATATTTATGAAAAGCTCATTTAAACAAATGAGAGCAGAAAGCCTAAGTTAAATTTATGCTCTTGTGTAACCAGTAGTTAGAAGCCAGGAAAATGATTTAAATGAGCTCATTTTTTGAGTCCAGCATATAAAAGTGAGGTTAGTCTATGTCGAACATCCATGTCGAGAGTTGCCTATTAAAAAAAATGCGTGTAGTCAACGTGGTCTATTACTTTTCAGTCAACGGCGAAGCTCCTGTCCAATTTTCATAGGAAGGGTATTTATTATATGACAGCTAAAAAAGTAATAGTAACACTTTCACGTATTCATATATCAAGTTATGTGATATTCAGCTGTCACTTTTGATAAATAGTATCATTAACTATATAATAACAGTAATAAAACAGTAAAAAAATCTCAATTTTAGCCACAAAAAGTTCTTTTAAGGGCCCATCCAATTAAAAATTGGATTAAAGACGAATTTTTGGCAAGCTAGAATCTAATCCAGACAGATTCAAAAGAGGTATTTCACATTGTGGTTTTGT
>JBCFYV010011172.1:107243547-107373547 GCA_039000515.1 Timema cristinae
TATTTTTTTATCTCCTGCATAGCCTTCAACACGCGCTGTTTGGTCCGTGGTTTCTTAAGTGACTATTCTCTTCCCTCATAGAACTTATTCACTGTCACATAAAACGTTTCTTTGTCATTCGATTCACTTACTCTATTCCCTTAAACACTTTCACTCGTGTATGAAAAGGAAGGAAAATCACCTTGCGAATCAAGCTCCACGCTTGTTGATAAAGCGGCCATTTTGTAACTGCCAAACAAACGCCTTTAAAAGAGGAAAGTCAGCGCTCCTAGCGGCTGGGGGAGTTTTAGGCTTACTTAGGATTTTTTTTTTACTAAATAGCTGAAGTTTGGACAGCCTTTTTGTGGTCAAATATTTCCATTAAATTAAGGCTGGAGGTTTCTATTTATATTACAAATAGGAGCCTAATTGAGATGAAAACGGTTTTTTCGAAAAAAAAAGGGCGGAGTTTTGTAATAACCTTGCTTCTCACAAAGAGGCTGTTTTCACAACTATCCTGATGTATATATACAGAGCAGGATATATATAATACTAGAACCAGTACATTTTTGTTCTATTTACATTCAAATTAATCCGTACCTAATGTATCATTTCTTATAAGGTTTCTTTTCTAATTTGGCTAAAAGCGGTTTCCCAGGAATTATTAAGAATCTTAAAATGTGAACGCGAATGAATGTGCTCTTAAACAAATGGAAACTTAGCACATTTCAAGGAATCAAAATACAAACTAGCTCAAAATGTGTTCAAAACATTACATAACAAATAAAAAAAAATAACACGCGAGATGGAAATACTGTTACTAGAATATTCAGAATTTCATTGTTTTATTCTCAACTCGATAAACTTCTCTTGTACGTCATTTAATGTATTTCGTGAAGCAATTAATTCTTTTTACAAAAATGTCAGGAACAGAAGTGTTTACCCTACAGTTCGTATTGATCCGTCAAATATTTTCACATGACTTAACTTCAGATAAACTTGACAGACGCACAATGACGTCTCTTGTCTCAACTACAGAAATCAGCACGAAATAAAACGAGTTTATAAAAAAAAAACACCTCCCAAACCAAATTAAAGCGGGATAGAAATCACTAATAGGTAAGGGTTTTTATTTTCGTAAGTATATATAATCGTTTTGACTGAATAAATTAAAATAAGATCTAGTAGCTGAATTTCGTTTAAGCTTCTACGAATAGCAGCTGACTATACTTAAAATAGATTCATCCTGATGAAAATCACATTTACCTTCAAATATCAAAAGAGACGTAAGCAAGTTATTGAAAATTACCGAGTTGGTCTTATCAGTGGTGGATTTAAAAAATTTGCGCCTCCCTCCCCCCCCCCCCTACATTTTTTCAAGGGCTTTAGGAGGCTTCGGAGGATAGATATGGGAGGGGGGGGGGGCAGGGCGGAAGTTAGTATTCGAGAAAAGATTTCTATGAAAGAAAATCAGGCATGTACACGTCATAAAAGTAATTATTAAAAACGAAATATAAAAATAAAAATAATGTTGTCCAAAATGTGCCGCCCCTAGGCCCGTGCCTAGTGGGCCTATAGTGTAAATCCGCTTCTGGGTCTTATCCTATTTCAAAAATGATATATCTTACATAGGTCCACCATATATAACCTACAATAACTACAGTCCAATTTTCATAGGAAGGGCTTTATCTACAAACTAGAATAGTTACTAGAGCTACATTCACGTATTCATACGTAAAGTCATGTGGCCATGAACTGTAATTTTTGATAAATATTATCAATAAATATAACATAACACTAATAATATAGTCAAATGTTATCAATGTTGGCGGAAAACATTGGGTTTATGTTTTTTAAGGTTCTTTCTATGAAAATTGAACTGTATTTATTAAGTCGTAATTCAGTGACGAACAGTAATGTATGTAAAATTCGAGATATTCCCATACTTACATTGCTGGGGTCGAGCCAAAGATGATAAAATTTAGAGGAAATGTAATAGGATTGGCGTGGAGATAAATTAGGAGGTTACCCCATCAAACCATTTAGGGGAAAAATATATTGGTATAGACCTACTCTATCCGGGATTTGAGCTCCGACTTCCGTTACCAGAAAACTATATCATATGAGAATGACGCCTTTAGGTAAGCGTCTACTAGTCCGCATTGTATTTCCATATTTATTTAAACAATGAAAATTATAATGGTTTTTAATACTTTAAAACTAATTTTACACGATGCTTTTTCGCTAACCAACTTCTTAAAAAAACTTCCATAATTCACTTCTGGGAGGTGCCATTTATTAACCACACACTTCGTTTATGTACTTCATCAAGAGAGATTATTAAATATTGACAAACAATAGAAGAATGGACGCCCTTTTCTGCTTCGTCTGCTTGGTACACCCTTGAGGTGACTTGAGTTTTGTCTAATTTTTGATGACCGTGATCACTGATAAAGCAAGGGGTAGTAGACTGGTCACCAATCGCAGTGCCATTAATTTGTTCTTCCTGTTCCTCCGCAGTCCACCTTAGTAAACATTTAGTGCCAGCATGAGTGAAATTAACAAACAAGTCGTTTCTTTAGATACCGGAATGTGAGTACTAATATCAATAAAGTATCGAGCAAAAAAAAAAAAAAACTACTATCGAAAGGAGAATATCGATTTTGGTAACGTATCGATACTTTTTCACATCCCTACCGACGGCTTTATTTCCCATATGAAGGAAGTTTTACTATGGATTTTTATCGTTCAGGAAATTAAAAAAAAAAAAAAATTCGTCGATCTCGAATGGGTTTGAACCCACGAATATCAAATCCTGAGGCGAGCTATTTACCCCAAAACCACCGAGGTCAACTATTAATTTATACATATAAATAGTTGGAAGATGATACCTGCAAACGAGACCCTGGATCGATTCTCACATTCAGGTGTAATTTTAAAATAAAAGTGAACTCCCGATTAATCATTCGTGTACGACTCACACGGTATAAGAATTTGATCCGTGCGTCGATATGAGATCTTTTTAAAATTAGTTTTTATTTTTCGGATTCGTGTGAACTGGACTTACGAGCAAATTTCGACATTGTTAGGGCTCGCTATTGTCCTTGTAGTCTGGAAAACTTCACAAACTAATTTTTTTTAGTGAATAAACCTGTTTGTTAAAGAAGTGTTAATTTTTCGTGTGATTGGAGATTAAATTGATATAAAACTGGCTTATACGCGTTTCTCCAGTATACGTGCAGCTTTCTATTTTTATAAGCCCAGCTAATCGAACGAGCACGATAACAATCCACCATTCACAAACTTCTATGATCCCGTTCAAAATTTCAAAATGTAGTTAAACCAGAACTGTATTATTCCTCGATAGTATAGATAACTAACAACAATTTTCAACACAACCATCAAATTGTATACGACTATTATTATTACTATTAATCAAGGAATACCCTTATCAGTATGTCCTTTACGTTTGTACTGTGGACTTTTCACTAGATTATTATTACTATTGAATCGTCTCTTTTTTTATTTTCCCTGTTTATTATTTAGTTACTAAATTAGTTTTTTTTATAATTTCTTGAATGCAAAGAAAAAAAACTTATAGCTCGGTTGTGGGCTGATGCCATAAGTTAACGACCGAGCGGCCACCACATGTTAGCGAAGATAGTGTCAATATTTGCTGATAGAGGGTGTCACGTCGCTAGCAAAACATGCCCTCCTGAGGTTAATCTCAGGTTTCTAGACTGGAACCGCTACTTCCTTATTCAAGTAGCTCCTAAATTCTTCTCACGAGGCTGAGGTGACTACATTCCAGGCCAAGTGCTTCACAGAAGAAACTAGGAGCGCCGTGGATCAAACCCGGGACCTATGAATATGTAGCCAGGAGCTCTGACCACTAGACCACAGAGGCAGTAATACAAAGATAAAGTATTAGACTAATAATAATGATGTGATATGTTGTTTAAATACGGATATACCTGAATATAGCGTGAATATAACATTTAATGATGAACTATTTTGCTTCCAATCGAGTTCGCCCAAGTGGACATACTCCCGTTCTCCAGGGTCTGATAGTAGCTCACTGTGTACACACAGGCAATTCAAAACGCAAATAACAGAGGGACGGAGTAGAGCGCAGTGCGTCATATATCAACTCTGTGCAAGAAAGCACACGGAGAGGATGTCACAGCTCCACAATGTAGCGCCGGCCTAAGGACATATTTCAAGGGTCACCTGTGTTGTGTCGCGGTCAACAGACAGAAACATGTTGACAATGTGGGACGTCAATCTCCTAAGCTTGTGTGTAAAAAAGGGTCAAGGGGGCGTTTTCAAGGGGTCCACTCTCTCCCTAAACATGCGATGGTTTTATTCAAATAACTTTTTATCTTAGACAAATAATTAAGGACGTGCGTCTAAATAAAACCAAAACTGTATTATTAAAATTGAACAAATATAAAGTTTTGTCATAAAATTACTTTTCGTGGTAATTTACCGTTTCAAGTTTAATTAGTTGAAAATAACACCTGGACACAGGAATCGAACTCTTGACCATTATGTTATATCGCCGAACTATTCAGGAATGATCACGTGCTGAGGGTTATTCTTCACTCATATTTTAAGACATGAGTATGTGATGAACGGTTGAATTTATCAGCTCCTTAAAGAGTTGTTTCTGGGTCACGGCATGTTTCGGGTGGGGTCGCGGTGCTTAATGTGGTTATAGTATTATGTTTACTTTTTAAAGTTATTGTAATGACTATATAGTGAAAAATTTAAATGTAAGTTTTTAAAATGATAAAAACTGTTAAGTTACTGTTTAGGTTCCCTTTGGTTACTCAACATAGCTTTTTCTTGCTGACTTAGGTTTACTGAAGTCTTGTGTTTGGTCAAGAGGTGCCGCCAGCATAGCTGACAAAATATCAACTGCTCGCGTTGATTATTTTTTTAGATATAACTTTTTTATAATCATTATATGAGCAATTTATAATTTTAAATCCAGCACGTGGGCTTAAAAATCATATTTTTGCAGAGGGTGTGCGAAAGACGATTAAAAGCTATGAACAGTCTACTAATATATACACCTAATATATGTGCAAAGTGGTATAGTCTGAATCATAAATATAAATGGCAACCACCTGCATATATAACACAACTGAAAGTTCAGACTAAATATAAAAAAACACTGTATTGCACTTGAATTTGAACAGTTCTGCTCTCACATATGAACAGGTAAATAGGTGTTTTTTATATAGAAAACACCTTCTATAATAATTACCAAGGGTGACAGTTGCAGATCACATGATTTCTCTTATGAATAGCCGAAAGTAGATCTGGTAACTATTATAGCTGTTATATAATTTGAGTTTAATTTAACAAAATATATTCACCTATTTACACGCAGGTTGTGTTACGACACGAAGACATGGGAGAGCTCTAGTCTTGCCAGATAAAATAGCGTACTATATTTTATTCTACCCCTAGGCCCTGATTTTATTCGTTTTAGAAAGCTGGAACTCCGTGAAATGATGTTTGATGTAACCCTCGAGGTATACACGCTATGCAGGCTGCGTGGTGATGAAGGCGCATGTCTTTGTCACTTCCAGTGAGTGCCTCGTTCATTTCGAAATCTCCATCACATCCACGATGAATGGCTGGGGATTGTTTTGTTCTCAAGGCGATCTCTGGCGTAACTATACACTACATTTATAGAGCAAAAATGTGTATCACCTTCAGTGCTAAATTTAAATTAAATAATTCCCTGTGTATAGCCCGAACGGGCACTCAGTCATGTGGTTTAGTCTAGCGCGTCAATCTCGTGTTAGAATCTTAGTCTGGTGTACAGAGGGTGGTTTTTTCCCTATATGTGTTCCCACTCTCCCTCCCACATATCCGGATACATTTTATCTAATGACTCTACCTTACTCATCCCAATAAAATAAACTTTCCCTTGATTTAAATAACGGAAACAACCAGAAAATCGCATTGGATTCAAACGTAGTGAAAATAAAAGTTATCTGGATGAAATATATGTTCAAATTCTATCAAATGGTAAAATACTAAATTATGTTTTCTTTTATAAATAATAAATACATTTCTTTAAAAGAAAAGATCAAAACTCGAAAGAACAGTGTTAATCTGAATAGAGAGTTTTGCTGGCATTTTGAGCCCATAGTTACCCATAGTTGATCATTCAGGAATTAGAAGGATGAAAAACAAAGAGAAGCAAAGAGGCATGGAATTAGAAGAAGAGGAAAGTAAATATCCGAAAAAGTATACAAGAAAAGATGCTATTCGTCCAGTAAATATTTTATGTTCCCATGACCCACCTGATTAAATTAAAAGAAGCAAACCAGGCACACCCTTCTCTTCTCCCCTTATTCCTTCATTCCTGGTTCAGCAGAGATGCCTTCTTTTAAATTCGGTTCAAAGCGACAGAGAGGCGGGGGAGGGGGGGGGGGGGTGGAGAAAGACTCGAGAAACGTGGTGCAGATATGAGCCACATTCTTCAACGGTATGAATTACAGTAATGAGAAAAAAACCGTCGCAGTTGTTTTGTCTCTTCCCTTATTTATTTTATCTCTCTCTCTCTCTCTCTCAACTAGACGACACTCCACGACACAGCGAAGTTGTGTTTGTTTTATCTACCTCGTGTTTGTCTTGATACATTCTTCACTTTCCGGAAACCTTACATAAAAGAAAAAAAAAAGTTTCAGAATAAATGTGGAAAGAAAACTCTATGGAGCAAGGGAGAAGATAAAGGTTCGTAATCCCTAATATTTCAACTTGGATAAAAATAAACGTGTTCTCTTATTATTGTCATCAAACCTAGTAGGGACCCGCCATTTAAAATGATGCACATTTTCACAGAGAAATACATACAAAGAATGTAATTAACCTTGAAAAGGAGGATTCTGTTTTGATGGATATTAACTAGCATTACGGAGAAGAAAAATAAATATACTAAAGGACTGGCTATTTAGGATGATTTGTAAGGTCCGATTTTTATAGGAAGAACAGTAGAAGCCACAAATATTGATTGTAAGTAGACCTGTGCGAGAATTATATTTTGACTTCGGGAAATTTTCGGGCGAGATCAGCTATACACTTCCTCTCTGCCGGGTTCCCATTTTACATTTGTAATAAAATACATCTTTGAAAAACCTCCCCTTCCGTTTTTCGTTTAAACTATTTAAATCCTTTATTTTAATAACTCAAAATTAATTAGTAAACTATTTTTAAATATACATACATAAAAACACACATACATATATATACACACATACACACACACACACACATATATATATATATATATATATATATATATATATATATACATACACACACATACATACATACATACATACATACATACATACATACATACATACATACACACATACACACACACACATACACACAGATACATATACATACATAATCACGCCGTTCCCCCACGGGGTAGGCCAGAGAAACTGCATTTGGTTCATAAACCACACTCAGTACTTCATCCATCCCCACTAACATTTTCCATACATCCCTATCCTCGCAAATTCCCTTCAATTAAACAACATCCATACACCGAGCTCTTTTATTCCTAAAACTGCTAATGTTTATCTTTCTCACACATTGTCTACAGCAATTAGCCTCGTCTTACATGGCCTACCCTTCCTTTTGATCTACACACTCTACCTTCATATTTTGATTAATTCTACATAAAATAATCAAATTTACACCGTAGTTTTTCCCCGTGGCCGAATACGGCACGGCACCGTGAGCTCAGTCGACCATTAGGTGGAATGGAGCTATATACACGTCACGTTCACTGTTGTTGCCCGTACACGGCTGCCATTGCACCCACGGCGCCCCACTGGACCAGTCCGGTGCCGTGGTCGTGTCTATGATTTGGACAGCCGAAAATAAATGAAGAATTTTGCATCATTCTCTCGTAATTTTGTGAACAATGTCAAAGGATGAACCCACCAAATTCTAAATTGTAGTTTTTTTCTACGTAAATATAATTAATAAAAAGTAAATGCCTTTTGAGATCTATCTTACTGACAGTGACTGTCTGGAATTAGCTGATGTCATTTGGTGACTTGAAATCCTGCTGTGTGTACGGCTAGGGGGAAAAACCGTGCTGTGTGCAAGGAGTCTTTAGCCAACGAGAATAAAAGCTTGTTTGTTTAATTTGTGTCGTGTTTATTAATACAAAGATTACACCAACATTAAATACATAATATAAAGTGATTAAAAATGTATACAGGTAATTTTAGTGAATACTTTGAAACTTGTAATATGTGAAATAATTGCAAAGTGTATGTAATAATACTTTGTTTATATCGTTTTTAAACTTCTGAATTGTGTGAAAGATTAATTATAAAGTGTTTGTGGCCGTCACATTTTTTTAACATTTATAATTTTCAATTTTACGTAAATATATTTTCTAGATTTCTTATTGTGTGTATATTAAGAAAAGAAGAAACCTATTTAACCCCAAATATTGTTTTGTTAACCAATTAGCTAGACCTAAGTCTTGAAAATTTATGTTGTTATAGTACTAATACAAAACATAAGATAAATTTGTTTTTAGTAGGATAATTTACTACTTTAGATATTTTGAAATTAGCATTACTTATTTTAATTGATCAACTTTTGTATTAAACCATTTTAAAGCGAAAAGCTTTAGTTAGGAAATTACGTCGCATTTGTTTTAAAATCATCTTAGTTACAGAGGTGCTTGTGTTGAATATAGGTTTAGTCTGGGCTAAGTTTTATCAATCTCAATTTTGTTCCCCTGATTATGAGTGTCTCCAAACCCAGCTAATAAGAACCCGGTGGTTCCAAATCAAGAGAAGTCTGCACATATCAGAGACAAGACAAGTAAAATAATAGAAGAACTCGTCAAAAGCCAGTGCGATGTTCCAAAACAATCAGCTGGATTATTCCATATACGCAAGAGTAATTTGAGATCAGTATTTTGTTTAAAAAAATCATAAGTTTTTTACATTATTCTACCTTTGCAAGGAGTGTTTTTTCTGTAGACTAGTGGTTCCCCCTATTTCGAATTTAGAAAAGGGTGAAAAGTGTATCAACATGGCCAGGTTTTATTGTCAAGTAACTTAGTTACAGAAGTTATAAAAGGCTATGGGTCTAGTACGTAAACACATGCAGCGGAAAAACTGTGATTACAGCTTAAAAACAATACAAAACAGCACTAGTATTCACACAATGCTGTTGGATAGTGTGTTTGTTGTAATAGGACAGTTTTCCAACAGCATCCGTTTGTATACTACTCTCAAGCCTTCAAAATGTATGTCAAATGGGGATGGTGCGTCAAAATCACTACATATGGACTATCTTTTATTTTAAAATAAAGGGAAATAATAAATTATCTTATAAGGTCATCCCAGTCCAGTGGCGTATTCTCTGGGTATGCTTGCTAGTCCTGCGCCGTATACCCATAATTATATGGACTAATTTTTTGTTTAATTCGATGCTGTCTGTGCGAACTGTATAAACACTAATGTTTGAATCGTTAATAAATATATATTTGATGAATTATTAATTTTAAAACTAATATTGGTTCATATTCCAAGAATACTGTGTTTTAAGTAATTCTTCTTCCAAAAGGATCTACTTAGCACAATAGGAAACCCAGGGTTTGTTACTTAAACACCGGAAGGCAAGCTAGGGAGGCTCTAATGACCTTGCCCAATGCCTAGGGGGTTGCAACACATTCCTTTCCGCTCGCCCATAAGTGATTGGCCAATGAACTCGGGTTTTCACAACAATGGGCACTTATGCAAGATTCTCTTTACTGTTTCAATAAGAAAATCACGACATTCCATTCGTACTTGAAGAACAACATCCTTTTCTTTAACAATTTTTTTGTGGAGCAAATTCTTGACTCTGTTTTCTGCAGCGAATCCCAAGTTTACTTTGGTCACTCGCAGCTGAATTTATTTTTTCCCTACTTCAACTTTAACCAGTTTGTTACTGGTAGTGGCTTTATTTATTTCATCTTCTTTAATGAATCTCTCCATTAAGTTTCTAAGTATTTTCAACATGTCTCTTTCCAGAAATGGAAGCATTGGCGGATCAGTTTGGTGCATTGTCAAAAAAGGTTATACTTGTTTTGCAATTGACTGAAATATTAATAGCTTTATAGGAGTTCAATGCATCACTGGTCGCTTCTTTCACAACTGTAAAGGATTTAGTGTTTGGATTGGGAAGTTTCTTGTCAGTAATTAACTGCACATATTTAGTTACATGAGGCCACATTTCAAGAGCGCGTGTTACAACAGATGACTTTTCAACCCACCTTATGGCACAAAGTTTTTGGGAAATACACTGCTATCAGTTACTTTCATGTAATCTTCTCTTCTCGCTGGTGTGTTCTTAAATAAGTAATAGAGGCTAGATAAAACTCGCTCCACAACCCAGGTTGATGATAAGGAGCCATGTTTAAAAGCATCATGAATGATATGAAGCCCACAACTGCCAGTATGAATTACTGCCATGTTTGTGTCTCTCTTCAATTGATCACACACCAAGTCATAAAATTTCCAATTGACATTTGGACCATCCATGGATAGTTGCAGTAGAGACTGTTTCGGAAGACCAATTTCCAAAATCAACTTTTCAAAGGAAGTTAACATATCTTTTGCAGTAGCATGGCCCAGGAAATCTGAATGGATGTAACAAGACTGCACTTTATCTGCTTCCCAGTGGCGAATATGATAATCTAACTGCTTCTCCAGAAGCTTTCTGTTGAGGCTTTCATCAAGTAACAAAACATATGAATCTTGTTTCTTAAGCTTCTCCATGAGTGCAGACTGAAAATAAGGAGCAATGCCAAAACAACATATATATGCACATTTTGTCTCTCTTAATGAAAAACTTTTTGCAATTCCACTGCCGATTTAAAAAAAAAGAGTCCAATATCTTCACATGATTTGTATGAATAATGACTGCTGCATACTTTCAAGGCCCAAATAATTTCGGCCTTTAGAGTTTCCTGTCCAGTTAAGAAGGAGCTTACTATCTGCTGTCCGTGTGGTAGTGGTTCTGAATCAGGAGCCGCATAACTCGAAGATTGCTCTGGTTGTGTAGCACCGAGAAAATAGTGAATTCCTAAAGGTTTTTTTTTACATGCAAGACTACAATGTTTTTTACCATTCATGTGACTTGTTAAAGCAGACACCCCCCTTTTGGCGATGTCAAATACTGAAGAGCATATGCTACATCTGGCTTTGTTCCTGCCTGGCACTTTTACAAGCCATTTATTAAATTTGGGGTTATGTAACCACAAATCATTGAAAGTACAATTCCCCGGTATATTGGCAAGTAAATAAAAACAAAACAAAGCAAAAGGCGATTTTCTGCCTTTACGTAACACAAGGTATTAATGCACCCTACCTTATAGAGCTGAAAGGGGAGGGGTGCAAGTTTACATAACACAAATAACATTTAAAGCAACAATTTATTGGGTGAACACATTAGATAATACATAACCAAATCAATGGAATGTTCATAGGATTTTGGTTGTCCATTATTTGCGTATCACAAGGAATCGTAGGCGTTCTCTTCAACAGATTACAAAGGAATAATACAGCTGGCTAGCAGCCAAGTACTGTGTCTGGGGGTACCCTAGAAACCAAACTATATTAGATATTGGCAAAAGCCACAAGTACAGTTTACTCAATATGCCCCAAGGCGGACGCTAATCAATAAAATACTCTAGTATACCCGTTTAGGTAAACAAGCTAAACGGCGTTAAGGTCATGCCCACAGTACAGAGGAGTCAACTGTCCCCCACAATCTAATAAATAGTACGCCCCAATAGGGGACCTACAGCATTGGTAGTGGTATACCAACACCGAGTTAAATATCAAGGTTTACAATTAGAAAGTACATAATATAAAGGTAACTGTCCTCCAGGGTGAGGCTTAAGGCGCTCGTCTAATGGAAGAGATAAAGTAACAACCCAGCGACGCCCTGCGGTCTCGCATATACTCGAAAATCCTAAAACGGGGGCTACAATAATACTAAATAGCAATAAAGTAGGCGGGTCCTAGAACAGGCCCGGACAACCCAATTAGGCAAATAATTACTTCCAGTAACTCCCTAATACCGAAGGCAGATGTACCCCACAGTAACACTTGTATTTAACAAATCTTAAGAACAATACAACGCTTCAGCGCAACTATTTTTATTTAGTCGAGGCACCCACATATTGATATGGGTAAGTTCCCTACAGGTATAAAAGCTAACATGTAACTAACACAAAATTTAACTTATGGTGAACCCACACTACCAATACAGCTGGGCGTAGCATCAACCCTAGCACGCTAGTGTTGAGAAGGTAGGCATTCCCACCTTACAGAGTATACAAGAAACACGTGTAAACAAACTGACTAGCTGTCCGAATGGGGCCTAGCCGTCTACTAGTCATCCAACTGGTATAAAGGCTATAACATAACCACCATAAAACTTGAACAATGGTGAACCCATGTTAACAATATCGGTGGGCGGACCACCCAACCCTAGCAGGCAGGTGTAGCAAAGGTAGGCATTCCCACCTTACGGAGTACACAAGAAAAACATATTAGCAAAACGAACTAACTGCCCTAAGGGGGGCCTAGTTCGCTGCTACTCTTCACTCAGTTAGTCGGACGATATCACATCCATATTACTATAGTCGGTTGCACGCCAAGAGTTCAGCGAAGTAACAAGACCTCCACCATGTCTCCTTCAAACAAGTACGGTACCTTACAGTAAAACAAGTTCATTAGCCATTGGAAAACGTAGCCAACGATCCTCTACCCCAATTGTTTCTATTGGGAAACAATAGAGCGTGGAGTGCACCAGTAGATTAATATGTTGTGAGCAAACCAGCAGTGGCGGGGGCTAGCTCAGGCGAGCCCGGGATACCACTCCTTTGGACGCCATAGCGTCCTGATGTAGAGGTGAAGATCCTCCGAGACACAGCCGAATAGAACTATAGTAGGTCAGCCAGTCGGTTCTACACAATAAAAAAAGGCGTTTTTCTCAGCACGACACTCGTAGTACTAAAAAAGGAAAGTACGGAAAACTCACCGCCAGGGATGAGAACCAGGGATAAGAGAGGGGTGGAAGAATAAGCCAATCGCAACTCAGGAAGGCCACGCATGCGCAACCAGCCAAGAGGGGAGTAAAAAAAAAAGGGGGGGGGGGGGTCAGAAATCAAACGACGGAAAAGTCTAGGGGTTCAGGGTAGAACATGAGAATTCCCGACATACGCCAAACTAGTCGGTAATTAATATTTCATAACAGGCAATCACTTGTGCGAGCTAAATCATTTTAGCTCAGCACATTAAAAGTTACAAAAAAAAATCAATTCAAGAATAATGAAACAACGGTTTATTTATCCATGGCAGATTACTTGCTATCACACTTTAACAAAACTTTCGTGTGGAAATAAACACAACGGTAACGAAGCAAACTGAACCAGTACTTAAAGATTTCCATAGAAATAAAACGCATTAAGATAAAACAAACTACACAGCTACCACCTAAACACAAAATTTCACGGGCTAATGTTTACAGGCTCCAAAATGGCACAACCATAGATAATAGAGTTATAGAATGGCAACTCCTTGTAGTATGGCTAGAACAGGAATTTGAGCGCTAAGGTGGTTGAAAGATGAACTAATATCTATCGGCGGTTATTTGAGTGCAAAACTGTAATTATAGGTACTTAGAGTGTTAATAGGTAGTCGCAAATCTTCAAAGAATTGTTACAAATGATGGTTTTAAAGCAACTTATAAAAAACTGGCAAATGCACAAGAATTGAGTTTTTAAATATATGAAATTAGAAAAAACATTGTATTTCGACAGTAGCGCTAATGTGTTTGCCAGAGAAGTTAACACTGTTTCCCTTTTCCCCTATAGAGATCCCAACCCATGGGTTGATGGCGCGATAAGATAACAAATAAAACAAAAGAAGCGGGAAGAGTAGCGGAGAGTAAAGTAAACAGCAGACAACAGCTAACGCTTAATCAAAGAGGATGCGTTAGATATTTCATGTCCCAGTACATCTTATCTTAAATCACGGTCTTTACAACAATTTCAAAAATTAATATTGAAACCTGGAAATTCCAGGACTTTTCAAGGCCCATAGTAATTTAAGGACTTTTCCAGACCTTGAACAGACACACATTAAATTCCAGGTCTTTCAAGGACCGTACGAACCCTGTTATAGTCCGAGATAATATCCCCTATGTTAGTCAGTGGTTACGCATCAAAATAGCTTCTGGAGCATACATTCTCAAGATGGGAGACTCGTTTGTTTCCAAGCAGCATTGTGTGAGATAGGTTAGGCTTTAAAAAATAGTTTTAATTGAGTTGGACAATCCACCTGATTCCCTCTCACCAAGGTCTGATGGATGCTTGATCGATGTATCACTTCATTTTACTCTTATTATGATTGTTTGCTTTGAGTATTGCTAACTGTGTACTTTTAATTACACTAGGGTAAATGAATAGGCTCTGTCTCTCTTATTCATTCAGAAATGTGCCCATACCACTCTTAGCCCCAACATTAATATTTACTTAAATTTCTAACTATGTAAATATCATTACAATTTGAGGACCGCCTATTTGGTCTAGTGGTCATAGGTTCTGGCTACGGACCCAAAGGTCCCGGGTTTGATTCCCGGCGCGAACATATTATCTGGGAAGCAATGGGTCTGGAGCGGGTTAGATTCAACCTATGGTGGATAAATAAGGAGCTACTCGAATAAAGTAATAATGGCTCCGGTATAGAAACCAGAGCTTAATGGCTAGAGTCATCGTTGTGCTGACCACATGACACCCTCTATCCGCAAGAGTTGGCACTAATTCGGCAAACAGTTTGGTAGCCACTCGGTAGGTATAGCCTGAATGCGGGCTGACACCATGGAGTTACTTTTATTAAATTTTGAGTGGATGGTAATCATCTGTATGGATAAATAAAAGAAGAGAGAATATGGAAGTGTGGAGAGGGGAGGGCGTTCAATTTTTTTTAAAAGATAGCATACAGTTAAGGGGAAATAATAAATGTTCGATAACCACTGCTCTATAGGGACAAATCTTCAAATATATCCTTTGACGTTCTTGGATAACGGTGGTTGAGAGTCCTCAGCCCCCAAATCACCCCTGCAACTTTTAGAGTGTAGCATAGCTATTATTTTTTTCTCAGAATACACCAATGTCCAGTCACAAGGGATACTGAGAATCTAAGGATATTAAAAACATAATTATTAAAAATTATTTATAATAATTAACACTTATATTATCAAAACTAACCTGGCTCACGTTTTGTTGATGTTTGAAAGGTTAGATTCTGTTAGTTTGAGATAGTTTAAAATAATAAAAAAGGGTAACTATTGCATATAATAACACTTTACCATCACAGTACTTACCAATAACTTAACTTAACCTAACCTAACCTAACCTAATCTTGAATGAATAGATAAATTTAAATTCCAAAAATATCCTAGTTTAGCACCACGTCTTACCACCCGTTCGGGCTATACGCTTAAGTACTAGTTACTTTAATTCATTAGGGATGAGATAGGTTGAATTTAGAGTAAATGCAACCAAATTTACGTGTAGGCAGAGTGGAGAACCATTTAGAAAAATCACTCTTAGTGCACCCGATCAGGATCAACTCCAATCTTCTTATCTTTGGCAACCAGTTTATTGAAAGAGTAGCGCCTTTGATGAAGCCACCAAAATGGGTAGTAAGTTGGTTATCAAATAAACAATAGAATGGTGGTAGGAAAATATGACAAATAGCTTAAGTTTACAAATAGGCCTACCAGAGCTAATTATAATTTGGGCCATTTCATGTAAAAAAATCAACCTGACCATTTTGAATTTAAATGAAATTTTTACCAGTTATTCTTCCCTTAAATCTAACAATAAAAATATAATTTTTTAGATTTTTTAATGTCCCCGTTTTTGAGAAATCGATTTTTGAAATTTCAATAAAAATAGATTTTTTCTCACGCACTAATTTTTTTAATTATTATTAACTTCTGTTCTATTGGTGCTAGAATTATGTTTTTTGGTATATTTTTATAATTTTGATATGGGCTTTAATCGGATATACAACTTGGCACACTTTTAACAGTAATTTTTTTCACTCTTTCAAAATATATTTTTTTACTTAATGTGATAAGTGTTTTTTGAAAATTTTGAAGAAAATATGTGTTATTAGCTATTAATTATGTATATAAACTGAAAATTTCAAAATGGGATGCCTATGGGATTATGAGTTATGATTATTATTATTATTATACTATTATTACTATTATTATACTATTATTATTATACTAAGCTTCTGGTATGGAAGGTGATTTAATACATAAGATCTAAACTATGGAAGCCTTTCTTAACAACTTAGAGACTAAGCCTAGCCATATAAAAACTATGTAAAGAATGGTATGAACACTTATAAAATAGAACTTACATGTATATGTACACATAAATGTTTTCAGAAAAATGCATATAGTCAATTGCTAATTTTGAAAAATTAATTCTTTGTACACCTTTTTAGTAAAATATTGTTTGCTTTGTTCATTTCTTCTGTTGTCGGTATATACACTCTTCCTGTTGGTGTAATTGGATCAACTTTAATTATAATGTCAGATCTATTAACACTCATTATGTCTGGGAATTGGGGGTATTTAAAAGATGGACTGGGTCCACATGGCTCTAAAAAAATATTTTGATGTCTTCTTCTTCTACACCAAGAAACACCCCAACCACCAATGGTTTGAGTACTGACAAGTTACAAATCCAACTATGTCACTTATCTCCAATAGGTTGTTTTCCTCTTCAACAGATAGTATTTCTTCTTTAGCTTCAGTTGACAGACTGTAATACTTAACTCCCAATTGGAATGTAGTTATGCAACTTTTGTGTCCCTTTGATAGTTTTTGTATTCTTTAGTCTTGGTTGTAAGAATGTGTTTTCTGTTTCATAATATTCTTTGTTTAAATATTTTTTTTTATATTATCTTTGGCCCAATCATAAAGCTGACGAGGTGTCATAATTTGCTCATCGTATACCATGCGCAGACTTGCCAGGGCAGCTAGCCATTTTATAGTCCCTCCACACCATCACAAGCATTTTTGTCATGTGGAGAGGCAAAAAATTCCATTCCTCTTTCATGCTAAAGTCTTCTTCATTAAAGGAAAGGTCGAGAAAGTTGGACTTATTTTAATATTGTGATGCTGCTTCATTTGAGAATAATAATAATAATGTATTTTTTCAGGTGGTGTGAGGAAAGTTTGCTTCAAGAAATCAATCATTATTCTTTGAAAGAGATGTACAGCTAATGCATCTTGTGACATACAATCAGAGATACTCACCAGACTTATATGCTCTATAACTTCTCAGTATTTTCAGATTTGTAATAGATAACAATACTAAAAATACTCTTGTCCTTTGTGGAATAGAAGGGGAGGGGAATACCGATGTTAGCAGAAAGCAAGAGGTCGTGGAAGGTGGCTTGCCTAAGGGATGGAAGAAGGGGGAGGGAAGGGGTATTATTAGGCTGGCGGGGAGACAAACAGTTGGGAGCCACATGACTCATCGTTCTCATTCTACAAGTGAAATTGCTTACAATGAAACATTTAGAGAAGGAAAGAAATAGCTACTCTGCCATTTCACGGCAAACTGGCGAATAATTTTAATTAAACTTAATGATGGAAAAATTAATTTCAAATTATCAAAGGAGTTATTTTAGCTAGAACTGTCCAAGCAATTTTTAAAGTATTATATATTTTGAGAGGCGTCCTAAGACAACATTAAAGCCAAGCTGAAAATATTGTTACTTGCACTATAATTTTCTTCATAACTCATGATCCCATATACATCCCATTTTGAAATTTTCAGTTTATATAGTTAATTAATAGTTTTTCAAAGTTTTTAAAAAACACTATCACAATTATATTTTCAATTATTTTTTGAAAGAATGGGGGGGGGGGGGGGGGAATATAAATCAATTTTTATTGAAATTTTAAAAATCGATATCTCGATTTCACCAAAGAATCTTAAAAAAATATTTTTGTGGTTAGTTTTAAGGGAAGAATAATTGGTAAAAATTTCATTTAAATATAGAATGATCAGGTTGAGTAACTGGTTGATTTGAAATGAACTGACCCATTTTAGTTATCAATTATTGATTATCTTTTGCTTTGTGAGTGAAATAAGGGCGGTAATTTAGTTGTTCACAGATAAAATAAACCTTTGAAATAATTTTTAAATAGAAGTATGGTAGGGTTGTGGGGTGTTATATATATGTCTTACATGTACTGGATTTTGCGCAACATCAGCCCCCACTCCACAACCCTACCGTACTTCTAGTTTACAAATTATTTCAAAGGTTAATTTTATCTATGGATATGCTTGGTGAAGTAGGCTCTTAACTAAATATGTATTTAAGTTATTTAAGTTATTGTGAAAGTTACATTCATGTAGTTGAGAATCCTGGAAAGAAAAGGTTCAGAAAAATAATCCCTGGAGTCTCAGCTAAGGGATTAGATGAGTTTACAAGAAATTCTGTAAGTCAAGTTATTTATAGAAAATATCTATCATCAAGGTTGTTTCTAGTGATTAGTTACTAAACTTTTACTTGGGTCTTGACCTCTATCCTTTTTTCCTTTATTTACAAATATAGGCTAATGTTTTTATTTTGAATGTTTGGCCCACAGACGTATTAGGTATATTAATTGTATAATACAAGTTATTAAAATGGTTACATTAGCTGTATTTGTAAAATATATTTCATCAAAGCGAAATATATTCAATTATCTGCCTTTTATTGATTATCAAGAAAAAATGTGCCATTATATGATATTGTCTTGTCAGCCATCTGAGAGACATCCAACATATTAAACTGTATAACCACTAAATAATATATATATATATGAGGAAAGTTGATAAATTTAAAAACAATTTTTTTTAGTATTGATTTAAAAAATATTTCTTTCAATTAAAGTTGTCCTCTATTTTTATTGTTACAATAGTTCTTGTTTTCAAAATTTTGGCTGTCAAAAGTGACAGCTGCTTAACATAGTATTTCAAAACATATGTTTTGGCGTAGGGAAATCAGACTGTAATTGTGGAAGGATCAAATAATTCTTGTGTTAAAAAAAAAGTGTGAAAGTTTGAACTGATCGTTTAGCAACAATTTGAAAGGAATGTGATTGCTATCGTCATAATAGTTCTCAGTCCTCACCCTTAGGACTTGTGGATGATACAGATGGGTTGAATTTTTTCATTCTATTTTGAACCATTTGGGCAGTATGTTTATTTGTCCTGATATGAGTTTAGAAATATATTTAGGGACTATATTGTATTACAAGAAGGCTTAGGGCTTTATAAAGTTGATAAAATGTTTATTGCAGCATTTAATCGCTTTATAAGCAGTATTTGAGAGCATACAGTTTAATCATAAATATAGTTTAGTCTGGTATTTCTGTGAAGGTGATGTCTGAGTTCTCTTCCTAGAAAATTTAAATGTAGTCCTCACTATGTGTTGCAATATTATTCAGATGTTAACATCTGTGCGTGTCTCAGTTACTCCTGTCCTCCAGAGCTTATGCAATACTTTAATGAAAGAAGACAGCTTTTCGCGACAAAAGTAAACAGCGACATAAAATCGTACGTGTAAAAGCCTACAAAATAAAAACCATACCAAAAACAAAAAGGTGTGTTAATGCCGAGGTTAAAAGCATACAGTAAACTGAAAACAAGGCTCCATGACACGCTGACAAGGAAGTTGTTTGTAAGAGACAGCTAGGTCGTCCCACAAGGGACAGCTGAGCAACAACCGGCCGACGATGAAAGACAAGACAGGAGATCCTGAGAGTACTTCGGAGAACGCAGACAGGGGAAACCCAAATGTGACACGAGCAGACCACACAGTGGGTAGAGGGGAGTGATGGGGGAGGGGGGAATAAGGTGGCGTATATGAGGCACGTGCTGAGGGTCTGCAATGCGACATCCGGGCGGAGAGATATAGGGGTGCGAACAGAGGAAGAATGAAAGAAAATGTGTGCAAAAGAAACAACGGCCCGACAGTAAGAGAGAAGGATGACACAATGAAAACGAACGGAGAAAATATAAATATGAAAGCTCATGGAGAAAGTAATACAAGACAAACAAAGAGGAAATATGTTTATTTATTACATTAAGAAGGAAATGGGAAGAAAGATATAAACCATGTGATAATTATAACAAATCGATAAGTTTATAATAAATGAATAATAATAATATTTAGCATCGCGTCTTACTACCCGTTCGGGTTATACGCTTTAAGTACTAATTACGCTAATGGATTAGGAATTGGGGAGGGTGAATAAGAGGAAGAGAACCCGCATTGGCATGGAGGGAGAGAGGAAAACCACCCCCAGTCCACCCGACCGAGATTCGAACCTCGATCTCCCCATCCTCAGCAGTCGAGTTCAACACGACTAGCGCGTTAGCCAACTACGCCACCGAGGCGGGTAATAAATTAATAAAAAAAAGCTGAAAACAATATATAAAAAAAACTACCTTATTCGCGAGAGAAAAGAAAGAAAACCCTCGATAAGAAAATTGATCGAAAGTAAGTAAAAATATAAAATAATAGACTTAAATAAATGACAAGTCAAAATTTAAAAATGTGAAGAAAATAAATAAATGAAACGGTTAGAGCGACTATTAATGTTGCTAGGGGTGTGAAGAAAAGAGCATATAAAAAGAAGGTGAAACAGACATACAAGAGCGAGACATTCTCGATAGCAGTTATCCCTGCATTTCTTGGTCGTGTTCTAGTGCTAACGCCGGAGATGGCGTCAAGGCGATATATATATATATAGATATATCGTCAGCTGACCAAGTCTAAATATTGGTAATCAAACCTTAGAATTAAGTTAAGTACGGTCATATGGTATGTATGTCGATGTAGATTTACAACAGCCGATAAAATACAACGGAAAATAGGAAGGGGCTCTTCAAATAGTTGTTACCGGGCATCCAACAAAGTATCTATGACGTATTAGAACATAAAGTACCATGATTAACCCCACCAGTAAACATATAACTATTTCAAGGTGTCTATGATGTATTATAACAGAAGGTACCATAGTTATAAACCCCACCAGTAAATACACACAGAAGCGGAGGGGATATTGCAAACTTTTTTTTGCAGGTGAATCGTCTCCGGGCCGTAAGATGCTAATCAATGAGAAGTACTATGACATACGTCATAGAGTACCTAGACAAAAAGCACTGTGTTCAATCCCCGCTAATCCAAACACGTGAATCCGAGCAAGGCGTGCTTAGAGAAATCAACAAAATACCGGTAGAACACGTAAACTTCATCCAGGTAAAGTTAATGTACTGAACTTAATGGTCTTGTCGCACATAACCTTAATGATTAGCCGATGATTTATCCATGACCAACAAAGAATCTGCCTAAGCTACGAGGGTGTTATTTCCAAAATGGTTTTATACTCTTAACTCAACGGAAAAGTATGTATACTTCCTCTAAATTCAACCTTCCTCATGATAAAACATTTGCGTAGTTAATACATATACGTATCACCGCGTCTTACTACCCGTTCGGGTTATACGCTTAAGTTCTAATTACGCTAATGGGTTAGGAATTAACAAGGTTGAATATAGAGGAAGTGAACCCGCATTCACGTGGAGGGAGAGTGGAAAACCATTTAGGAAAAACAACCCCAATTCACCCGAGCGAGATTCTAACCCCGATTTCCCTGTCCTCAACAGTCTAGCTCAACACGAAACTAGCGCGTTAGATAACTACGCCACCAAGGCGGGTCATATACGTATACACTTAACGGGTAGTAAGGACGTGGTGAGCAAAAATAAAAATGTAAATAAAAGTTACTTATGCCGTTTAAAATATAAGCTATCCAGTTGCAGTTACTCGAACGTTGCATCAGGCAGAGAGCAGTGTGCGGTCATACGTTCACCCGGGGCTGATACGGTAGTATATGCGTACGGATTGCGGGAGGTAGGGGGTTTCCAAGTGGCCTCTAGGGAAGGCGATTACGGCCGCATTGGTGATATGGCGATGAATAGCTCCATCATTACTTTACAAGTACGCGGGGTGCTTTCCCTCAACAACCCTCCACATTATCTGTTTACAACATGAGAGAGTTCAATTGCCTCGCTGGTCCGTCCCCTATCTCTATACACACACACACACACACACACACACACACACACACACACACACAAACACACATACACACAAAGAACAAGAGTAATGAAACGCATGGACCGACCCAGATCCCGTGAATAGTGTCTGGAAGTTCAAAATGAACTACACTAAAATCATATATAGTTACAATTTGGTTTTGTGGGTGCATTCAATGAGCCCCAATTACAAGGATGTGTGTATGTGGGACATATACACATAAAAATGAACTAATGCTAAAGTGAACACAATTAAAGTTAATTTTTAACGTGTCAATCTCAAAATCAGTCACTTAAATTAGCGTTTCGTTCCCATTATATATACTTTATTACGTTCATAATAAAAATTCAAAATGTTATGCATCTATATTATCAAAATAAAGAGTTTGTCTGTCGATCATTGCGCGAAATCTATCATAAGCAGGGGAGTCAAATTTTATAATCGATTGACCCTGTGCATAAACGTGTACACTTCAAAGCTGGAATTTTAAATCTTTGATTTTTTTTAAATCTATTAAAAATTGGGTTGGAAGAAACAAAATAAATATATATATATTTTTGTCCGTTTTAAGCAACAAAAATAAATAAAAAAAAAGCATTTCCCGAGGTAACCACGCAATTCATTGCATGGCTACTCCGGGCAACGCCCCATACTTATGCTAGTAACAAATTATATAGTTAAGAAAAACAAATGAAGAAAGTAAACTCTGGAAAGGTACACAGCAAAGAAGGGTTAACATATACTGAGACATGGTAGTTTGGCGAAGATAATTATAAGAGGAGATGTGAAAGGGAGAAATGCAAGGAGACCAAGACTGGAGTACATGAATCAGAGAGCGGACAATATTGGAAGAAGAAGGTACATGTACAAAATTTGGTCCAGAATAGGAAAAAGTTGAGAACTGCCGCGAACTAATCACAAGATTGATGATCTAATGATGATGATACATAGTATCAAAACATTTAATTTTGTGTTATTATTATTATTTAGCACCGCATCTTACTACCCGTTCGGGTTATAGGTTTAAGTACTAATTACACTGATGGATTAGAAATTGGGAAGGTTGAATTAAAGGAAGTGAACCCGCATTTGCGTGGAGGGAGAGTGGAAAACCATTTAGGAAAAACCACCCCCAGTTCACCCGACCGAGATTCGATCCTCGATCTCCCCGTACTCAGCAGTCACGACAAGCGCGTTAGCCAACTACGCCACAGAGGCGGGTAATTTGGTGTTGTTTAAGTGATTGGGCATATATTTGATAACGATTTTAAATATCATAGCTCTAGAAAAGAAAACTGAGACGTTAGTCAAGTTAGTTCAGCAGCTACAACGATACACTTGTTTGGTTTTAATTTGTATTGAAATCAAAGTCACGAAAAGAAGATATATTTCCTATCTAAAAACACAAACATGATTTGCTTTCAGCAACAAAATATAAATATGGAATTTTACCACATACACTATGTAGCCAAAATAAATGGTTTGCACTATAACGGAGTTGTAAAAAAAAGTAACCGCCTTTTGAAATTTTATTCATATTAAACCTCATTAAAAGTTGAGGTACAAGGCAAGTCGAGCAAGCCAACTAACATGCAAGCTTCAAGAGGTATTGTGTTTATATTTGTGGGATCGTCAGATTCAAAAAAACATGAATGGAAATAATGAAATGTTAAAATGAGTAATTAACTAGAATCATAAAACATTTTTGAAGTAAAGTTATTCCAAGGCGTTGCAATAAAAATGATTACAAACAAAGATTCAGGGACATAGAACGTAGCTAAACCATATAATCATATTTATAAATCGTGTTAGTAAAAGGGTTATTTGAAAATGACAGATGATAGCGATGAAAGTATTAGTTAGGTTTGTGAAAATTTCACCCCTGGGTTTTTAGTGTGGCGTCGATTCTTTGAAGTACACAGTAAAATAGTTTGAATACAATTCTAAAATATGTTAATAACGACACCTTGACACGGGAATTGAGCCCGGAATCTTTGAATTGGTGAGAAAAATGCCTTTGCTTAGGGTCAGCGACTGATTTCAAGCCTATTATAAATTATTATAATTGAGTAGGAATGAGGAGGGAAGTGTTCAAGAGGTTATTTACCTAAATTTTCTAGGAAGGAGAGTGGGAAAACATTTAGGAATAGACCCAATAGACCCAAACGGGAGTATATATACACAATTCACCCTTTGTACATTTATAAACTATATATAATATAGTCTCTAATAAAATATATTACAAACTAGTTAATTGAATTAAATTTATTTCTTTAAAAAAATATGCAGTACAATGTTCCAGATCAATTTCCGCGTCCAGGTGTAGTGACGAATGCAACGTTACTCAAAATACATAAATTATATTTCGTTAAAAATAATAAAAAACAAAACCCGCCTTGGGATAAGGCTGATCAGTCAAAATCATTTGGTTAAAGGAGCCATTTCGAAAATTGAGAATACTTTGGGGGCCGCATTTAAGAACATTTATTTTATCCTTATCATTAAGTTAAAAAAGAAAAAAACTTTATTTTAAAACCTGCATTTAAAACTTACTCTCTATTTTCCACCCAGAAATTTGGAACTTTGATTTGTAGCAATATTTGTTGTGTTGAAGTCGGTTTAATAAATGATGACAAATATGTGGCCACAAGCCGTGCAGTTTAATAAATGATGACAAATGTGTGGTATCCACAAGCCGTGCACGTTCAGATGTTTGTTTTTTCATAAAATAAAATCATTGTCCACACACATATCTGATGTCAAACATTGCACATATTATGTGATGCGCAAATTGAACAATTGTTTTGGAAATGAATTTCTTGTGAGTAAAGATTATAAATTGTGTGCACCAACCTCATTTGCCAGATTTCCAAATGTGATAATCTGACATGTATATTGGGCTATCGAATATCCGCGGGCCGCTCAGAATCATGGCTCGTGGCACAAGCGGCTAGCGGGACGCAACTTTTACATGCCCGGTCTAAGATGTAATTCGCGAATAGAATGGATTGCTAATGACGGTGATATAGGGGGTTCGAATCCAGCTCAGGCGCAATGAGAGTGGTTTTCCCTAAATAGTTCTCCACTCTCCCTACACTAAAATAGGGTGCAATTATTCTAATATAACTCTCCTTAGCCCTAACGGGTAGTATGACGCGGTGAATGGTCCGAGCACTCTACAAGAGCGTGGAGAGAACCCTCTGTATTTCTATTAGAAGTATTTCAAAAGGTCTGGACAAATGGAGATAAGACACCAACATTCAAAGCCTTTAGGTTTGAGGGGAGGGTGAAAGGGATACACCAAAGATTCCCCTACTCTTTTCGCTGCTTTTAAAAGGGTTGTTAGGGTGAAAAAGAGGAGAGGATGAGGAGGGGACTTGGAGGTCACGATGTTGGTACATCAAAGGTGGTTGGCGCGATTGGCAGGAAGTGTGGCCGAAGAGTGCTTGCTGCTACACCCCAACCCCCTCGTTTAACACTGCAGGGTTGCAAAAAAAGAATCACTTGAGCCAATCGAATGATAGAGGGTCGAAGGAACCCAGGGTGCAGTGGATGCCAGGGTTATAGGGTCGCGATGAAAACTAACAAATAAAAAAAAAGTTTGGGATTCTGTTAAAATTAGGTTTTATATATTTTTTATTCCTTTTGGTAAACTAACGACCATAAGAAAATGTAAACGATAAGGAGATATTAATAATCATAAATTATTAGGGAGCTAACAAACGTAACAAGGAAATTTATAATAATTATAGATTATAATAGTAAAATAACTGTTATAAATGATAATTACTGGTATGTTTTAAATTTAGGAAAGAGGACAAGAAGGTTGAATATTAAGAACATATATCTGCACCCTGTTTGAGAGCAAAACCCCCTACAGCGTTTCGCCCCGGTCATTGATAGAACCGCTTCTTCCTATGTCAGTATGAATAAAGTATGTTTGCGCGCTAACAATTTGTACAATTGTTTTTAAGATGATAAACAAAGCTAGGTGTTCTGAAGCTGTTTATTGATACACGACTATAGGTGAACGGTTATCACACTTGACCGACCCAGTAATCAAGGGTTCTATTCCCCTGCCAATGTAGTTTTCCCATAATCTTTCTAGGTGAGTACTGGTCTATATTCAATATCATTTCCCTATATATTCTGTTATTTAAGTTAGAAAGTTTTAGATCACAGATAGCCAATACTAATATTCAAACGTAATAGTCCCAGTAGTAGTAGTAGTAGTAGTAGTAGTAGTAGTAGTAGTAGTAGTAGTAGTAGTAGTAGTAGTAGTAGTAGTAATAATAATAATAATAATAATAATAATAAAAGTAATAATAATAGTAAAAACAGAGCAATGTAATATTATCAAGATTTATTAACAAAGTTTAGTAAAAAATACAAAAGAAAAAAACAAAACAAATGAAAATATTCTACTTCACAAGATCTCAAGTTGCGAGTTGGTATGCATAGAAACAAGATGTGTAATATTTTATATAAGAATGCTAAAAGAAACGCACTTAGCTAAATTGAATAATTAGTCAACACAAATATATATATATGTATAACGGGACGGTATTTATTACGCAAGTCTCGAGAACGAAGAAAGGAGTTTTTACCACGCGCATTCTTCCACCCCCGCAAAACTCCAATTAAGTTTTTTCCCCTCTCTTGGAAATTCAAAAGGAGTCGAGTCTATTTAGAATGAAGAAAAATAAGAAAGTGGTGCGAATAAGAGACTATAGCGTTCCATATTTACAATGAAATGTTCCTGAAATCTTTCAAATATTTCCCTACCGAGTGAATCTGTAGAAAATCCATTTTTAATAGTTCTCTTCCCCCCTTTACCCTTCTTCGCATTTCACAGAGTAAAATATATAGGAGTTTGGGAAGGAATAGCAAGTGGGAGTTGGAACAGATAAAAAAAAAGCTCGAGAAAGAATAGAAATGAAAGCTAGATATAACATCTTAGATAAAAACACCTTGCAAGTTTTTCTCTAAGAACAAGTTTCAACGAAACCTTAGAAATTTCTGAAACCTTAATATAAAAAGATGTAGAGGGGAAAAAAAGAAGAGAAGGAAGAAGAAAGAACCCAAAAAGTGAAGTATAAGAAAGAAAAGAGGATTCAATTGAATCTGTCTGGAGGACAACTCTGCCAAGTTAGGGTGGCTGTCTGGGTTATTGGATTGAATACCATTAGAGCTTATCTTACCTTATCACGGACCTTGTGCTGCTGGCTCTGACACGGATTTGGAAAGGGGGGAGGGGAGCAGGATATTTCTTCTCTCTTTATCTCTTTTATCGAATTTCTTCCTAATTGCTCTCGTTAGCAGCCCGGATTTTCAAACAGTGACACTTAATTTTCAGCGTCCAAATAAAACAGAAACCAGCAAACGTTAGTGAAATTATTTTTCCTCCGTCCAACGTTGAACTAAAATCAGATCCCCTAATCAGTATTATTTACCTTTAAACCAATTGTACCACCAGAGATTATATATATATTTATATAATGTTCTGAAGAAGTAATGAGCTTTCAAACAAACAAATTTAAAACATTGTGCTTCAGTGCAACTTTATTGGCTTTATTCGATGTGTAAAACTCCAAAACTATTATTTTTAATTTAGTGCCCGATATGAATACAAGTTATTTTTAATATGGAGGATAAAAACATTTGCCAATATTTGAATAAGTAGACCAAATGCATTTGGAATATGTAGAGTTTAAGATTGATGTGTTTCAAATGTAAGGAGTAATATTTTTTAGCGTTAAAATATTTTTATACTGTAGGTATACATGTAAAAACCTTTTAGACATAATAATTATGGTTTTATAAACTGCGTGTAATAATTTAGGCTATGCGTGCTTGCAATTGAAATTTCACATTCAAACTCCTTTTACCTAAGTAACAAGAAAAAATACCCGCTCGTTGACTGCATGTTCTAATGCGTCACTCTCGCAATAAAGTTGACTGCTGATAATGGGCAGATCGGTGTTCAAATCCTGGTTCAGTGTACTGTGGGTGATTTTACTGAATGGTTTTACACTCTTTATCCAAAAGAAAAGGAGAATTAATGACATGTCACAACAGTTTTAGTATTAGAAAAATTAAAAATCTTTCATATCAGTTACATATTTTAAAGTATAGTGAGCAAAAATGTGAATCTTTGACTAGTACATGATTTAAAAAATAATTATTATAATGTAGTAAATTCTCGAACAGTCGGACTTAGTTAATATGAATGAATGCACACCCACTATGATAATATATTTTATATAAATACCCGGTTAGTATGACCTGTGTAAACATTTGGTTAGCCTGTATTGATGTAAACACCCGATTAGTCCATTCAAACTAGACTCTCAGAATAGTTATATTTTTCCTCTGAGGTGTGCCGATAGTACATAGTGTTTTTTCCCAGAAGAAATCGATAACCCGTCAAATACTCCAGTGGTATCGTTTCAGGAAATGTCATACAAGCCGATAGTTGATGACTTCCTTAAATTATTATTATTATTATTATTATTAGCACCGCGTCTTACTACCCGTTCGGGTTATACGCACTTACGCTAATGTGTAATGGTAGGGTGATTGTGAGATGAAATGAAGGACCTACAGTTTAACGTGGAATCCGAACCACAGTGGAGGCCTGGCATTCCCCACATTCACAAAATGTCTTGTCAGAGGTGAAGGAAGGGGACTTCCTTAAAACTAGGCGAGATATTTCGTGGTACGACTTCAAGGGGATGAAAGGAGAAGCGGAGAAGTTTAGCGCTGACTGACAACCCTTCAGCCGCCTTTAAATCTGTCCTCAGAAACTTTACTGTCGACAAGTCGCTTTCTACATTAAATGACGAGGTTGTCAAACTTCTACTTTAAAGGATCGCTGTAAGATGCGAATCAGGCGACCACTGGTTTGATCCCAAAAAGGGTAGTGAAATGAGGAAGGTAGAATCTAGGGGAAATATACTCCTATTTTGCGTGGAAAAAGCGAGTAAGAAACCAACAAGGATTAAAAACACCATAATTCACCCGAGCAAGAATCGAATACTAGCCTTTCCATCATAGAAAACAAAACCAGTTAAAATACAGACGCCTTTGTCCATGTGACCACCGTTGCAGATGTTATTTAGTCGGGGTATTACTGTGGACTTCAAACGTTTGATTTATTTTTTGACACACTTGCAATAGACTGGACTGCTGGTGACCGGAAAAACTGGGGTTCCAGGGAAACCATTTAAGAAAAACCACCCTTAGTAGACCCGGCCGGGATTCAAGCCCGATATCCCGATCCTCAACAGGCCAGTTTAATATGACTCCTTAGGGTTTAGACTATTCATCCATTGAATTGGGTAAAAGGTTATTTATTACAACTCATCTAAATGGTAGATATGAGTGGCTTAGAAGAAACTAAACATCATTAGCGTGACAAGTAGGATTAAAACACCCCAATAAAACCACCACTAGTGCATCAGGTCGGAAATCTACCTCTTGTTAACGACGACCTAGTGCAGAGCTAACCTACACAGCTCATCCACCGCTGCGTGACTATGAACTTTGTACCATGAACGCTAAAGTTGCATTTAAATTTCAAAGTCATTAAAAGGATTTCGAAGATAAGAATTAGTTGAATTTTAAAAGGAAAAGCCTTTTATTCGACAGCTAGAAAAGTTACTAGATCTACTTTCACGTATTCATACTTCAAGTAATGTGATATGCAGTACTCACTTTTGATAGATATTTTTAATATCAGCTTTAAATAACAATAATAGTATATATAGGCCTATGGTAAACCTCAGTGGTGTTGGTGTAAAGTGCTCACCTAAGGACCCGATGATTGTGGGTTCAAACCCAGCCGGGGTGGACAGATTGTTCTTGAGCGATAGAAATCCGTGGCACAACTTCCTTCGGAGAGGAAGTAAAGCCGTAGGTCCAATGTCTACTGAGGCATGTAAAAATAACCCTGGAAAGTTCTATGTGAAAATTTCTTTCCCAGCAAAATTGGTTGGCCCTTTCACTCCCGCTCATAGAAATTCTCGTGGGATGATATAATCAGAAAGTGAATGTTAAATTCCTCAAATAAATAAAAATAAAATATTACTAGAATAGTAAAAGATTATAAATACCTCACATAAATGGATAAAAAATGTGTTTAAATTATCTAAAAAAACCTTTTTATGAAAATTGGATTGAGGCCTTGCGGTAAGAGCAGGACCCTAAAATTAATATTATTTTGAGTTGAAATATTATCCTCGCACAGGAAACGAACAATAGACACACATAGTTGGCAACAATCAGACAGTGAAACAAGTGAAAAGGGAAGGTTGGTTAAATGGAAAGGCAGAAAAAAACTTTCATACTTGTATGTGGCTCCAAATCCTTGCAAAGCTACAGACAGCCACGCACGATACGATGACAAACAAAAATAGCGTGGTTTTATCAGTTGACAGGTGGTTGAAATTAAACCACGTATTAAAAATGCTCGTGATAAGCGCCTCTAGTCAGTACATATTTCAGGAGGAACCAGTGCCGATGAAATTGTTTCGTATCAAATACAATGACAAATTGCGATTTTATCATCGAGAGCTCAATGTCAGTCAGGAGGCTAACGTGTTGTGGCATTGTTGGACAATCTATTTTACAGAGATGGGTCCAATCCTATATTTATCGAATCTGAATCTTTAATTTTCTTTCTAATTTCGAATCCAAATTCGAATCATTAGATATGTACAATTTTATTTAGATTGAAAATATTTAAAATCTAGTTTAAGACAACATTGTTTAAGGCCAATGATAAATTATATTTTATTTGTCAATTTTAATACGTCGTGAGCAAATAAATAGTACAGCTCACCACACAGACTTTCTATCTCTTTTTATCTTAAAATAAAAATACATTTACTAAAAACTCGTAATATTGATCCACATAAGAACATGAATAAATGGGCCGAGAAAAAGTAAAAAGAGCATCATTACATCTCACCAAAAAGCATAAATCAAATAGCATATACTTTTTCTGAAAGGTTAAGAAAATAAGAATATTTGTGACCACTAAAGAGCATAACAATAAATCTAATTTTCTGACTTTAATAATAAAAACCCGTAAGATTTGTGAAACCAAATAATAAGTTTATACAATGTTGTAGAAACACTTCACCAAAGACCATAAATGAAATAATATACACTTACTCTATGGCATTAAGAACTAGGAACACTGTTACAGAAAAATTGAGAAAAGATAATTATCTTTATCCCCCAAGGAGCTTAAGAATAAAATTAATTTTCAAAGACTTGAATTAAAAAGTATATACATTTGCTTGTATTTCAGAAATAATTAATTTTATAAAGACATATTTCAAATAGAATATTTTTATATTTAATAGTACAACTTTACAATGATAAGCTATTCATTATCTCAAATAGTTGAGGACAAATAATAAAGATTAGAAAATTTACCTCACGTAAAGTATCATCAAAGTCATTTTTATGAGAGAATGATAATTGCCATATTGTTAATTATGATAAACAATACAGATATAAAATTTAATCAAAATCGTTAGAGCAAATTTTGAGAAAATCAATTTTTTCTATTTCTGCCCTTCAGTAAACTACCCTTAATTTTAGGGTTGGATATCTAATTCCATACACTCCTCGGGGAAATCCTATGAAAACTCTAGATACCAAGTTTTAGCTCAATCGGTAAAATAGTTTAGGCTCTAGCTGGAGGTACAGACTGACAGACAGCGTTGCGAAAACAACTTTTTCGGATTCTGGCTATCATGAAATGTCAACATTCATCAAAATCTCGAGTTCAATTTTCTTGACGATCACAATACTTGCTCTACCTGTAAGGTAGCAAGAAAGTAAAAATATTGATAATGGTTTTCCCCAAGGGTCGTATTAAAATGACGACTTTCAGTTAAAATTTTCGGCATTTTCTTAGGGGTTGCAAATCTTATGGTTATTGCATTGCTGTTAAATTAATCATTTCTAAATTTTGACCAATAAAACAGTTAAATATTGACTATTGAGTCTAAAATAATAGTAAGATTATTGCTTTACAAACATTTCCCCTAAGAGGTTGAAGGAAAGGAGCATACACTTTTTGAGAGACTTACTTGTTTCTTAGTCTATGGAATTAGATAATTATTATTGCGTTAAAACTTAAGTAGTATATCTTTACAACTAAGGCTCACCAAATTGTATTAATATATTTGCCCATATCTCATTAAATGTTGGTTTTATTAAATTATATTTCAAATTAAAGTTTTTATTTTTAATAGTACTAAGGTTTTGCAATGATAAGTTATTTAGTATCAAATAGTTGCGGAGACAAGGACATTTCCGCTCCTGTAAAGTACCATAAAATTTATTTTCATAGGAAAATGAAAATAGCCATTTTATTCATAATCTTAACCACCACCTAAATACAAATTTTAGTCATAATCGATAGAGCCGATTTTTAGAAAATCGATTCTTTCTCTTTTCGTTTTTTATTAATCTACTACTAATTTTAGGGTTAAACAGACACACAGATAGACGGCATTGCAAAACCCACTTTTTAGGGTTCGGGGGGTCATGAGACGTCAACATCCAGGAACGTTTAAATTTATATATTTTTACGTTCGCAATACTTTAACTTTATGGTTCAAAAAGTTGATATATATTTGCGTATAGGTTGAAAGTTATTGGTTTTATAAAAATATGTTTTGAATAAAAGATTTGTATTATAAATAGTTCTACATACTTGCAATGATAAGTAATTTCATATCTCAAAGAGATAAAGAGATATGATTTTTTTTAAATGAGAATTTACCCATCAGACCGGAACCTTTAAAGTCATTTTTCCGCAATATTGAGAGTAGCCATATTATTTTAGGGTTGGATATCCGATTCCAATTACCTCTTGGGGCAGCCCATGAAAATCCTAGATACAAAGTTTTGGCCAGATCGATACAATTGTTTATGCTATAGACCGAGGTACAGAGAGACGGAGATTCAAAAACCACTTTTTTGGGTCCGGGGCGGGGTCATGTCATTAAGCGTCAAAATTCATCAAAATATCGAATTAGATTTTTTGGACGATCACAATACTTTCTCTACCTGTAAGATAGCAAGAAAGTAAAAAGATCGATATTGGGTGAACAATGGTCAACACTTCGTATAAAAATTTAGTTTTCCCGGCTAAAAATTTAAACATTTTTTTAAGTATTGCACATCTTCAGGTCATCGTGTAGCCATTAAACTCCGATCGGGCCAAAACTTGGTATCTAGGGTTTTCATAGGGTTGCCTCGAGGGGTTTATGGAATTAGATATTTAACCCTAAAATTAAAGGTAGTTTACTGAAGGGAAAAAAGAGAAAAAATCGATTCCACCGATTTTGAATAAATTTCTAAGCATTGATAAATATTCCAAACAAAATGGCTACTTTCAATTTTTCGTCAAAATGACTTTAAGGGTTATGGTCTGATGTGTACATACCTATTTTGTATCATATCTCCATAACATTTTGAGATATTAAATTATGTATCATTGCAAATATGTAGGTTCATTTATTATAAACATCTTTTATTTGAAATCTAATTTTATAAAACCAATAATTTTCAAGCTATACGCAAATATATATATTTTTTAACTTTTCTAAGACTAAAAGTAGGTAAAGTATTGCGACCGTAAAAAAAATTAAACCTAGATGTTGTTGGATGTCAACTTTTCATAACCCCCGAACTCTAAGAAGTGGTTTTTGCCATTACGTCTGTCTGTAGGTATGCTTAACCCTAGAATTAAAAAGAGTGAAAAGAGAAAATATCATTTTTCTCAAAATAGGCTCTAACGAATTTTGATTAAAATTCGTAATAAAAGTTGACTAAGATTATAAACAAAGTAGCTATTGTCATTTTCCCATCAAAATTACTTTAAGAATACTTTACAAAAGTGGAAATTTCCATATCTCCGCAACTATATGAGATACTAAATAGCAGTGTGCTTTCTATGATGCCGTTTTAAATTTCAGAGAGAAACTATCATTTGTCTCATGTCGACCGACCTCCCTTGTAATATCCAAACTTCCTCAGTTCTTGTCGTTCAATGGTTTTGGCAATAATTTGAAGGTTTGTTAGGTTAGGTCAACAGCCTGGGCCGCAATTCGTACGTGGCTCTAAAATTGTGGAGCCACAATTCAACTGTATCTTTAGAGGTAAACAATTCATGCAGCCGCAACTCACCTGCAGCCACTATCCTACACACATTTAGAGCCAAAGGTTATGAAAAAAAGTCAGAATGATTGAGAAATACTCGTCGCTAACTTTGATGAAATATTGTCGGCAGAATTTATATTACAATTTTTAGCAACTCACTTGATTAAAACATTTTCATTTAATTAATACAAATTTAAAATTGAACTAATTTATTTGGCGAATTGGGTACAAAACAAGTCTGAGGTTAAATTATTATTTCGAGGACTGTCACCGAAAATATATGTCGTATGTTCAATTCCCTTGGCTAAAGGCACAATGGGTGACATTAAAACACCGAAACTAATTTTTTAAACTAGTTTTTAAATATATTTTTGAACATACTATACACTTCTACTTGACATGTGAGTCTTTTATATAAAGTTCTTAGGTTTTAGGAAGTTCAAAAGCTCCTTAGAGAATGGCGGTACAGATAAGCTTGTAATACCAAATGTGCGTTTATAAAAAAAAATCCGGATGACATCAGAAAGCATGTTGGCTTCACAGTACATAGGCTAGTGTTGTATTTTTCGGCATACTTTGGGGGTGAAGTCAACCACGTAACATGATCCTCTAACGTTACTTATTTTTTCATCCAATTTGAGAGCTGGAGCGATATCATTCTCTGACCTTTCGGTGAAACTACTGTGTGACGTGTGTGAAATAAAATGTCAAACTTTATTTAATTTAGATATTTCAAATAAACCTAAAAATAACTATGCTTTGGTGTATTAGGACCTCCCCTCTGTCCCTTAGCAACTAACTACCCTTTACGAACTATCCGCATTTAACTACACTAATTAAATAGAGTGGGAAACCATTTAGGAGAAAAAAACACTCATTCCGCCTCAATTCATCCAGCCGAGAGTAAAACCCCGACCTCCCCGTTACCGGCAAATAAGTCTAGACAAGTTTGACGCTCAGTCCGCATACCCCCCGGTGCGATATACTTGCTAGTTATTTGTGACTTATTTTATTTAAGTTGAGAGAATATGATGATAAGAATAAGGGTTAAGTAAGCGTTGGGTGACCTGGTGGTCTAGGGGCAAGGTGTCAGACTTCTGTGCTGGCGGCCGGGGTTCAATCCTCGGTCCCGGCACAGATTTATCTGATTACCAAACCCTTCCTTCACCTCTGACAAGACATCTTGTGAATGTGGGGAATGCCAGGCCGCCACCGTGGTTCGGATTCCACGTTAAACTGTAGGTCCTTCATTTCATCTCACAATCACCCTACCATTACACATTAGCGTAAGTGCGTATAACCCGAACGGGTAGTAAGACGCGGTGCTAATAATAATAATAATAATAATAATAATAATAATAATAATAATAATAATAATAAGTAAGCGTTATTGTATTGTTATGACAAACAAATTCTTCATCACACCTCGGCGGGATTCAAACCCCAGAAGCCCGAACCCGACTCAGAAGTAGTAATAGCACCTCCAACCAACCTCGCTGGAAACACAAGGTAGTAAAATACCCCCACCCCCCTTTTTTTTTAGCACCGCATCTTACTAACCGTTCAGGTAAATCGAATATTAACTAATTACACTAATGTGTCAAGGGTTAGAAAGGTTGAATATATAAAAGGTTACATTTATATGAAGTGTACCCGCATTCGCGCGGAGGAAGATTAGAACACCATTTAGGAAAGAACGCTCTCAGTACATTCCATCAGGATTCGAATACCGATCTTCCACTCATCGGCAGTCTAGTTTATTGTTAGAATTACGCCACCGAAGCATGTGTCAACGGGGTTATGATGATATAAGTAGGCAGGAGGAATTGGGTCAATAAGTGCCTGGTAGGAGGATTGAAACCATAGGGAAGGGGGTTAGTTCTCTTAGTCGAGATTGATTCATGGCTCTCCATGTCAGAATTTGTCACTCCATTTGTGCATCCAAACTTGATGGTACGTTTTTAAACATAAAATATACCATTAAATAAGTTTCAGTCCTAAGACTACAGCAAATATACATAATAATACATGTTTAATATATACAAAACCAAGAGAGTAATAAAATGACAAATCTCTGACTTTCACAAAAGCTATAAAAGCTATTTTCATATGCATACATCAAATCACGTCACTTTAGATTGAAAATATCAATGATGATAAATTAATATCACTAATAATATAATGAAATTATATCAATAATGGCAGAAAACCAAATTAATAAATTTGTATTTTCTACAATACCTTTTCTTACTTGTTTTCACTTTACGTGCTATAGTTATATACTAGAATACTCCATTTTTCCTCAATGTTAAACTGAATACACACAATTTAGGAAGAGACTAGCTATTATTTAGATATATTATCAATACCTATAACATAGACCCTAATACTAATAATATAAAATATTACCAATGTTTATCAAAAAATAAACATGTTTGCATTTTCTAAAAGACCTTTCCTATTAACATTGGGCTATAAAAAAACTCCACTTCATAAGAAGTGCCTACAGTCCAATTTTCATAGGAAAAACCTTTAAAAGAAAAAAAATTGTGGTCAATATTGATAACATTTTACTATATTATTACTTTATTAGTATTATTTTATAGGTATTTATTGATACTATCAATAGTGACAGTTATAGATATCATGACTTGACGTATGAATACGTGAAAGTAAATCCAGTAACTTTTCTAGCTGTCTGACAAGGTTCTTCCTGTAAAAATTGGACTGTATTAAGGCCAGCAGACACAAGATTGGAGTGTTTTGGACTTGACCTTCGCGAGTCAGACAATCGCCTCGCGGCTTTTACACGGAGAAACCAGGAGGGGAGGTCCTTTGACAGGCGACACTCATCAAAGGTCATAGAAACAAGGGGAGCGAGAACGCCTCGCAGGTGTAAATCGCCCTCATTAGTCAGGGTCACACCTAGGAATTTAAGGGTGTCAATCCCTCCTTCGCAACCCTTCGCCTCTCCTCGTCTTTTCTCTTGCAGCTTTGAGGTTGCCTGGGTGAGCATTATATTTCCTCCTCCACACTTTGATGTGCGGAGTGATTCTGTTAACAGAGTAGCACGTCAAGACCGGATGACTGACGACTGTCTGGAAGCGCAACCCCTTACCCACTTCGGTGTTTTCAGCTACACCCGCCAATAGGACAACCGGCACAATCAAGGCTTACATATTCTATTTGAAAGATGCCGCAGGGTAGAGTTCGTTCAAAGAAATTCCCTGGTGAATGAGTTCAAAGCAGATTTTACGCCCCATCGTTTTTTATACTCTCCCCAGATCTTTTATGATTGAGTATCCCCTGAATCTATTCAGCTTCAATCACTGATGATATACGCGGAATGGTGTTAATACCCTCTCTTGGGGAAGAACCTTGGGATTAGCTTTTCCAAAACCACCCCTTCCCCCACCCCAGAATCCCTGCCTCTTTTCATCACACTTAACGTATCAAATTTTCCTTTGTTTTCATCACGACGAATTGCAGGGGTGAAATAAAATTGCTTATAAGCAAATTTCTAAAAGACACGACACTAAAAGCTGGCCAGGCACTCCGGCTTCCCGAGAGGTTTAAGAGGGTGTCAGTTTTCAGATAACCTTGGCTCAATCCCAGGTGACGCTTACAATAACCGATCGATTACTTATATATAGTCTCGTTTACTTGAAATAATCTATAACTATTATTATTATTATTATTATTATTATTATTATCATTATTATTATTATTAGCACCGCGTCTTATTACCCGTTCGGGTTATACGCACTTACGCTAATGTGTAATGGTAGGGTGATTGTGAGATGAAATGGAGGACCTACAGTTTAACGTGGAATCCGAACCACGGTGGAGGCCTGGCATTCCCCACATTCACAAGATGTCTTGTCAGAGGTGAAGGAAGGGTTTGGAAATCAGATAAATCTGTGCCGGGACCGAGGATTGAACCCCGGACCCCAGCACAGAAGTCTGACACCTTACCCTAGACCACCAGGTCACCTAATCTATAACCCTTGGTGCTAGAGTTTGATGTTTAGTGACGGGTGTGCTGTTTTAGGTTAAATTATTTTTCAAGCTATGTGAAAAAAAAAATCATGTACAAAAAAAACCGCACATTAAATAACTAAACATAAAAAAGGCATTAAAAACTAATATTATAACTTATTCTCTAGTCATGTGGTTCACATAAGGCATTTCGTAAGAAAAAAATAAATACATTTGTTTGATAATAAAATATGTATATGCATTTTGAAAAAACATTGAATTAATATGCATTATAAAATGATGTTGAATAGTTGTCTGCTACATCAGTCCTGATGCTATAATAAAAATACAAAGGTCTCGGGTTCGATTCTTGTGTTCAGGTTGTAATTTTTCCCTTAGAGTATTTTAATTTTTTTAACAAACTGTCCAATATTATACTAGCAGAAGAGTCTGTTACATTTATTATACAGCGGATCAACTCAAATATATAATTTATTTGTATTCTTTAAATTCATAATGACACCCAGACCAGGGAATCGAGCCCGGGTACCTTGGCTTAGTGCCCTGGGCATGCGATGACTGACTCCCGAATAAGCTACCTCAGTGGTAAGAGCACTGGAGTAATAAGCCAAGAGTGCCAAATTTAATTCCCGTGTCAAGGCATCATTTTTCATTTTCCAGAATTTGATATTTAAATGCGGCTATATCTATAACTAGCAACTATAATAGCTTAGCTATTTAATCCATCATTTTAATTTATTTGGTTAGTCTTTTAATATCAGCCAATGTAAATGTATTAGATATATTAAAATATATAGTAATTGAATGTGGACTATTTTTTTATGACATATGTGTGTATGAGGGGGGGGGGGGATTAAGGGAGGCGGAGTGGGTACAGCGTGAAATTTAATATATTTAATATAACAAAAAATATTGGGAAGTACTACTCAGGTTCTTCTGTAGACAAATTTACACTAATTTCACAGTAAAGCATTTGCGTGTGAAGTATTGGCAATATTAACCACGAGTGATTTTTCTTGTCCATTGCCCGGTATAATAATGATTATGATTGGCGGGAACTGGGATAATTATTATCCTTTACTCAAATATGAAGCTTGATTAGTATAAGATTAAATTAGGATCGCAATCAAAAGGAAATACCATGTTATTTACTTGGGAAAGTGGGCCAAAAAACAAAATGTGTTTAAAACAATTCAAACGGTGGGAAGCAAATCCTTATATTTGAGGTAAAGGTGAGGCTTATTGACTAAGAGGCCAAAATAACAGTAGCAAGGTTAATTAATATTAATTAAAGCTTGGAAACTATAAGAAAGAAAAGGTTCAGTAAGGCAGCTTAAGACCCCTTTTAGCCGTATGACCCGAATCGGTAGCAAGAAGCTGTGGAAATGGAATGAAGCATTTTAGAGGTGTTTGCGTGGAAGAAGAGTGTTGAGGAAAAACCGCCCTCAGTAGACCCGACAGGAATTCAAACCCACATATCCCCGCCATCAGCAACCAATCTAACACGAGGGTGACATCTTTGACTATGTGGCCATTGAAGCGGGTCACAGTGAAATTGAGAACATGAAAACTGTTTTAACATATTTAAAAAAATAAAACTATAGATGGGTCAGATCCTATATTTCTAGAATCCGAATATAGAATCTAAATATTTAATTTTCTCACACTTAGAATTCAAATTTGAATCCTTGAATCTTAAAATAATGTACGATTTTTGTTTGATCAAAATATTTAAAATTGAATTATTTTTTAAAATAAAATTTTATCAATGTTGGCCAAAAAAAGTTTGCGTTTTCTAAAGGGCTTTTATTTTTTATTATAAATAAATGGTACGGAACTCCACACGGACTTCCTCGCTCTATTGTTTGAAAATGGAGATATTTAATCAAAACTCAAAACTCGTAATATAATATGTGAAACGAAATAATATACACTAGCAAACACAAGAATAAATTGCAATATCCTTTTGTAAAAGTTTTTTTAGTCCTGGTTATAAATGTTATAATTTTGTTTTTAAAGAATTAATGTCCTCATTTGTATGTTTGGACCGATAAAAAAGATAAATCTTGGGTCCACAAGGCTCAAGACTTCGTATTAAAATTTCAACTTCCGGTTAAAATTTTCGACATTTTATTAGGTGTTGCAAATCTCCATGTCATCGCATTTCTATTAAATTCCTCATTTATAAATTTTGACCAATAAAAAAGGTGAATATTGACTATTGAATCTAAAATGGATATATATCATTGTTGTACAAACATTTATCTTAAGAGGTTTAAGGAAAAACAACAAACTTTTAGAGACTTACTTATATTTAATTACTCTATTGCATTGGAGAATTATTGCGTTAAAACTTAAGTAGTATCTCTCTACAAATAAAGCGCACAAAATTGTATTAATATATTTGCAAAAAACCCAGAAACTAATGGTTTTATATAAATATTTTTCATATAAAAGTTTTTTATTTTTAATAGTACTAGAATTTTGCAATGATAAGATATTTAGTATCTCAAATAGTTGCGAAGATACGGAAATTTCAGCTTCTGTAAAGTACCCTAAAATTCATTTTCATGGTAAAATGAAAATAGCCAGTTTATTTATAATCTTAATCAACACCTAGATACGAATTTTAATCAAAATCGTTAGAGTCAATTTTGAGAAAATCGATTTTTTCTCTTTTCGCCCTTTCTTAAACTACTCTTAATTCAAGTTTAAACATACACACAGACATACATCATTGCAAATACCCCTTTTTAGGGTTTGGGGGGTCTTGAGACGTCGACATCCATCAACATTTAAGGTTAGATTTTCTTTTGCTGTTGCAATACTTTTACCTTTTGTGTTTGAAAAGTTAAAAAGTATATCTATTTACGTATAGCTTGAAAGTTATTGGGTCTTATAAAAATATGCTTCTAATAAAATATTTGTATTATAAAGAGACCCACATATTTGTAACTATACGTAATTTCATATCTCAAATAGTTTTGGAGATATTATAAAAAAAGATAATTTACACATCCGACCGGAGTCCTTAAAGTAATTTTGCCGAAATATTGAGAGAATACATTTTGTTTGGAATATTTAGAAATGTTTAGAAATGAAATTTAATCGAAATCGTTATAGCCGATTTTGAGAAAATCTACTTTTTCTCTTTTTGCCCCCCAGTAAACTACCCTTAATTTTAGGGTTATATATCCAATTCCAAAAACTCCTCGGGGCAACCCTATGAAAACCCTAAATATCAAGTTTTAGCCCAATCGGTAAAATAGTTTAGGCTCTAGTCGGAGGTACAGACAGACAGACGAAAAGTCAAAAGCACCTTTTTTTGGGTTCGGGGGGTCAGGAAACGTCAAGATTCATCAAAATCTTGAGTTAAATTTTTTTTTTACGATCACAATACTTTCTCTACCTGTAAGATAGCGAGAAAGTAAAAGATGAAAGGTTTAGTACCAATGACAAACGCTATTTTGTTTACCATAAAATTGTGATTTCAAATCAAGGTCTTTCATCAATAGATCTTTTTGAATGTTTAATAATCTCGAATCTCTCGAACCACAGGATTCGAGAATCCCATCTTTAAATAAAGAAAAATGTGATTGAAAATAAAATACGAGCTAATAAACACTATTAAAATGATAACAATTCTGCTGTTATCAACTGAAAAATAGCTCACTTCAGTGGCCACATGTTCTAAGGCGTCACCCTCGCAATAGCCTTGACTTCCGTTGACCAGGTAATCGGGGTTCAATCCCAGTAAGATGCACCGAGGGTGGTTTTCCCTAAATGGTTATCCACCATTCTTCCACAGAAATGCGGATATACTTCTTCTAAAATTAAAACTACCTAATTTTTAACATATTAGAATAATTACTAGGCCTACATGGACGTATATCCCGGAACGGGTAGTAAGATGCGATGCTAAAAAAACCAAACAACCGGAGAAAGCCAAAAATCACACTTCGATATGTCTTCTGGTTAGAGAGATGTGTAACTTATATCCCGGTTAATCGGCCGTGAGCTGGGCTCTTAACCTTGTTGAATATTGCAAAACCGGGTAATCGTACATAACTTTTGAGAAAACTTTTCCACTGGCTATATACATTACACAAAAAAAAGTTCTAAGTGTACGGTTTGTCGAGACCCTGTATCTCTCTCTCAACTGAAAGAAAACCAACCTAAACGGGCTGATGACAGCCCTTTATCCCCTTCCCCTCTTTTTTTTTTTAATCAAATGAAAAACGGAACAAGCTTTTTATGAGACTTGAGGAACTTGAGGAAACGATTTGAAACCACTGTCGTGCACAAAACGCACAACTCGCTTCTATCTGAGCGGTTCGCCCACCTAAAGAAACGGCGACTTGGTCGCTTGACGGCATCACGCGGGCATCCGGTCTCTACGCCCGGAGAGAAGAAACTCATTACCTTCCATTACCACGCATAATGAGGCCGCTCTAATGGCACGCGAGACTTAAGCGAGCCCTTTCAGGTCACAGAAGAGAGCGGAAAGGAAGCGTCTTTACATGGCACTCGACTACAGGCCAACGAGGTGGGCTTTTTACTTTCTCGCTATCTTACGGGTAGAGAAATTATTGTGATCGTCTAAAAAATCAAACTCGAGATTTTGATTAATTTCGATGTTTCATGACCCCCCCCCCCTTTCCCCAAATTCGAAAAAGTGGTTTTTGAATTCCCGTCTGTCTGACTGTCTATCTCTGCGTCTGTCACTGCCTGTCTGCCTACCCACCCGTCCACATGTCTTTTGGACTAGAGCCTAAACTATTTTACCGATCGGGCTAAAACTTGGTATATAAGGTTTTCATAGGTTTGCCCCGAAGGTTTGTTGAAATTGGATATCTAACCCTAAATTTAAAGGTCGTTTAATGAAGGCTGAAAATAGAAAAAAAATCAATTTTATCAAAATTGGCTCTAACAATTTTGATTAAATTGAATTTCTAAGCATTCATCAATAATACAAACAAAATGGCTGCTCTCAATTTTTTGGTAAAATGACTTTAAGGGTTCCAGTCTGATGCGTAAATTCAATTTTTTTTAATCATATCTCCGAAAATGTTTGAGATATGAAATTACTTATCATTGAAAATATATAGGTAAATTTATAATAAAAATATTTTATTTGAAACATATTTTAATAAAACTAATGATTTTAAAGCTATACGCAAATAAATGTATTTTTTTAACGTATTGCGAACGTAATAAATGGTACGGAGCTGCGCACGGACTTTCTCGATTTATTGTTTAAAAATGAAGATATTTACTCAAACCTCGTAATATATGTGAAACTAAATACTATACTCTAGCAAACTCAAGCATAAATTGCACTAATACTTACGTAAAACCTTTTTTGAGTTCCAGTTTTAAATTTTAATTTTTAAAGAATTAATGTATTCATTTGTATGTTTGGACCAATAAAAAGATTGATATTGGGTCCACAAGGGTCAACACTTCGTATTAAATTTAGACTTCCGGTTAAAATTTTAACATTTTATTAGGTGTTGCACATCTTAAGGTCATCGCATTGCTATCTAATTCTTCATTTCTAAATTTTGACCAATAAAATAGGTAAAATGAAGGAGATAGATCAATGTTGTATAAATATTTCTCCTAAAAGGTTAAAGGAAAAATAACAAACATTTGAGAGACTTACTTATATTTAATTACTCTATGGCATTACAGAATTATTACGTTAAAACTTAAGTAGTATCGCTTTACAACTAAAGCTCACAAAATTCTATTATTATATTTGTCAATATATCAGAAACTTTTGGTTTTATAAAAATATATTTCATATAAAAGTTTTTAATTTTTAAAAGTACTACAATTTTGCAATGATAAGTTATTTAGTATCTCAAATATTTGCGGAGATACGGAAATTTCCACTTCTATAAAGTACCCTAAAAGTCATTGTCATGGGAAAATGAAAATAGCCAATTTACTTATAATCTTAATCAACGCTTAGATACGAATTTTAATCAAAATAATTATAACCAATTTTGAGAAAATCAATTATTTCCCTTTTAGCTTTTTTTTAAACTAATTTTAATTTTGGTGTTAAAAAGAAACACAGACAGACGGCATTGCAAAGATAACTTTTTAGGGTTCGGGAGGGTCATGAAACGTTGACATCTATTAATATTTCAGGTTAGATATTTTTTTTACGGTCGCAATACTTTACCTTTAGTGTTCGGAAAGTTAAAAAATATATATATTTGCGTATATCTTGAAAGTGATTGGTTTTATAAGAATTTGTTGCGAGTAAAATATGTATATTATAAATAGAGCTACATATTTACAATGATAATTAATTTCATATCCCAAATAGTTTCGGAGATATAAAAAGTGGGAACTTACGCATCAGACCGGAGGCCCTAAAATCATTTTGCCGAAATATTGGTTATAGCTATTTTGTTTGGAATATCCATAAATGTTTTTAAATGAAATTTAATCAAGATCATTAAAGAAAATTTTGAGAAAATTGACCTTTTCTCTTTTAGCCCTTCAGTAAACTACCCTTAATTTTAAGGTCAGATATCCAATTCCAAAAAATCCTCAGGGCAACACTATGAAAACCGTAGATACCAAGTTTTAGCCAAATCGGTAAAATAGTTTAGGCTCTAGTCGGAGGTACAAACAGATGGAAAATCAATAACAAATTTTTAGGATTCGGGGGGTCATGAAAGGTCGAGATTCATCAAAACCTCGAGTTCATTTTTTTACGATCACAATACTTTCTCTGCCTGTAAGATAGCGAAAAAATAAAAAGAATATACAAATGAGGACCTTAATTCTTTAAAATAAAATTGTAAAATTTAAAACCCGGAGTCAATAAATGTTTTACGTATGTATGAAACAATTTTTGCTCGTGTTTGCTAGTGTATATTATTTCGTTCCACATATATTACGAGTTTTAAACAATGGAGTGAGAAAGTCTGTGAGGAGTTCCGTACTTTTTTTTTGTATACCGCGAATTACTACCCGTCCAAGCTTTACGTCAATGTACACCAAGTCAAGCTCTTATACATAGTTTTAAACCGTCTGAAATGATGGTGTGGTATGTTAATTAGTTCAAACTTACTTATGTTTATATATTATGTTTTCATGGCGATGTTATTCAAACACACAGTTTTATAGGAGAGCTCTTCCGTCACATAACTAATATAGTTAGAAAAGTACAGCTAAATATATCTAGCAGAGCTGTTTCTTCCGCCGCTCAACTACGTCGAAAGGTAGTACTCCGAACATACTATTTTAGTGCACACATTCAAATTCATTATCTGTTTTAATCAATCCGGAAATTTATTACTACATTAAATTAAATGTATCTCAAGTAATAAGACCGCACACCGGCCTTATACCCTTATACCCGAATTTAAGAGAGGGCGGCAGGGACTGGCATCCCAGAGTCTCCACAAATTGTTGCAATAATAATATAAAATCTATTTTTTCTCTTTATAAATCATGCATTCATGGTAATATTTTTTTAAAAGTATTTATTATATACATATTTATTTATGAAAAAATATTACCTACTGACTATTGACTAATGGCACGCATTCTGTTATTTTGAAAGTATAAACAAAAAACTGATAATATCGCAATGTTGAAAACAAAAATATTTGTTTAACGTTGAAGCCAATAATCTTTTACAACCCCGGGACCTCCACAGGTCTAAATCCAGCCCTGCGTTCGAAGCGGGTCATTCGCTCGTAAACAGCTGCGACGTGTTGACCAAGCAGCGGAACCTCCTATACCGTCCTTGTTCCAAGGCCAGTCCTCTCACGAGAGCTGACGGTTCGAGAGGGTTGGTGGTGGTAGAGGGAAGGAGACCCAACAATGAGAGACGTGAGGAAGGAATCGAATTTGCGTTTCTCCTGCCCGAGGGGGGTTGACGGTGTAATTACGAGTAAAGCTCGCCCGGTAGTCTATGTGTGCAAGCCGAGGGGCAGGAATGGGTTTATTAAGCAAATCCATGGTAGTGCCTCTTTCACTGTCTTTATGTCGAACAGCTGGGACCAGGGGAGTGTGCTTCTGTCTGCCCTGCTTCTTTAATTTAACGGCCACGGCGTCGGAGGAGAAAAGTGTATGGGCTTAATAGCCGATGCCAAGGCTTACAGACCACTAAGGTCAATCCATGCAGCGAGTAAGTTTCGCGGTTTTATTACCATGGGAAGTAGGGAGACGGCTGCATACGAACTCCACTCCGTTAAGAGTGGTTGGGAAGACAGGTCCCATGGCGGTGTACGAGCTCGGCCCAGCTGTTGTGACGCTACACTAAGGATAGCAAGTGATGGATAGTATGACACAAACCAATCCTAACCTAACATGCGGCACAACACGATCATATTCTAGACAAGCCTAAACCAGTACAAGGCACAACACGATCATATTCTAGACAAGCCTAAACCAGTACAAGGCACAACACGATCATATCCTAGACAAGCCTAAACCAGTACAAGGCACAACACGATCATATCCTAGACAAGCCTAACCCAGTACAAGGCACAACACGATCATATCCTAGACAAGCCTAACCCAGTATAAGGCACAGCACGATCATTTACTAGACAAGTCCGAATTCGTGCATTCTATGGGGCCGTAGTAATGCTAGAGGATTGGTGGGGCTGAATTATTATAGCTCCAGGGATACACTTAAGACTCGTTAATATGAGTGGACTTAGGTCAAAAGGTTGGAGAATGAACCCTAAGGGTGTCCAGATACAAACCCATACTCCCTCATATCACAACCGATTAACTGGGAAAAGAAAAAGATTACGATCGAACCAGAAAACCGATCTAAGTACAGGTTTCTTCTGCATTCTTCATTTAACATAAAATAAATAGAGACCAATTTAATGTTGTTTATTAATTTTATTTTTAAAATTTAAATGTCTTTTTTAAAATATGGTAAAACAGTACTGGTATGAATACCTACAGTAGCCCCATGGCTTCTTTGGTGCTGACTGACAGCTCACAGCTGACGGCTTTGAAAAGTTACCAGACCAAATTATGTATCCCTACGCCGAATAATATGACCTGAAAAAATATGTGTTTAGCAGCTGTCATTTTCTAAAATTGAGGATTTCCTTTTGAATTATTAAGAGCGGTTGAATAGAACTTCAAGAATTATTTTCGAAAGGAATCGTTTCACGTTTTAAATATTTACTGGTAAATGAAGTAGATTTTAACGCAAACATTTGTTGATATTAAAATAATCTTCTACTCTAAATAAGCTAAACCTTTCCCCTTTCCCCTCAAACCACAAACAAAAGACTCCTCTAATTGATGTGACATTATTAAAAACAAAATAAAACGTAACCAGTCCTTTAGAATTCTCCATAAAGTCAACTCTACAGAGTATTTTGTTCTTCGAGGCAGTAACGAGGCGGGTTGGGGCGGGGGTGCGGGGGAAGAGGAGGGAGACTACGAAAGCCAAGAGGCATTTTCAAGCCTCCTTTACAGTTCCATTGTCTGAAATGAAGTCTCAGAGAACAATTTATATTAATTGATTTTTTTAGCATGTTTTTATGTTTAACTGGAAACGAAATTTAACAGTACCTTTGCTTGATGTAGAAAAAATGTAAATGATTCGGAAAGAGGTATTCAATGTTCTTTAACTAGTACAACGATTCTTAACCAGGGGGCTGCGTATGATTTCTTTTAGGGGCCTGGAAAACATAATTTAAAATGTTATTTGCTTATTACTTAAGTCAATTATCTTAAGTTTTATGTTTATGAAGAAAGAATTCGATTATAGCAAGCATGTAAGTACAGTAGACTCTCGATTTTCTGGGGTAATGGAGGGGAGGGGAAGCACGGATAATAGAAATCACGGATAGTACAAATAATCCCCATCTGTTTACCATCGCCATTTAAAATTTTCTGCACTTTGTTTCTACTTATTTATGTGAAAAAAGATTTTCCACAATGGTAAGTATTAAAACGAAGCAGCGAAGTCGACTCCTGCATGCGAATATCATTAGGTAATACAAATGAAATAAATGGTACGGAGCGCCTCAAGGACTTTGTCGCTCTATTGTTTAAAAATGGAAATATTTACTCAAAGCTCGTAATATATGTGAATCAAAATATTATACACTATCAAACCCAAGAATAAATTGCACTATTCTTACGTAAAACATTTTTTGAGTCACGGTTTTAAATTTTATAATTTTATTTTTAAAGAATTAATGTCCTCAATTGTATGTTTGGACCGATAAAAAAAGATCAATATTGGGTTCCCAAGGGTCAAAACTTCGTATTAAAATTTCAACTTCCGGTTAAAATTTTTGACATTTTATTAGGTGTTGCACATGCTCATGTCATCGCATTGCTATTAAATTCCTCATTGTTGTACAAACATTTTTCCTAAGAGGTTTAAGGAAAAACAATATAAACTTTTTGAGAGACTTACTTATATTTAATTACTCTATGGCATTGGAAAATTTTTGCGTTAAAACTGAAATAGATTATCTTTACAAATAAAGCTCACCAAATTGTATTAATATATTTGCCAATATCTCAGAAACTAATGGGTTTATAAAAATATATTTCAAATAAAAGTTTTTATTTTTAATAGTACTAGAATTTTGCAATGATAAGATATTTAGTATCTCAAATAGTTGCGGAAATTTCAGCTTCTGTAAAGTACCCTTAAAGTCATTTTCATGGTAAAATGAAAATAGCCAGTTTATTTATAATCTTAATCAACGCCTAGATACGAATTTTAATCAAAATCGTTAGAGCCAATTTTGAGAAAAACTATTTTTTCTTTTTCGCTCTTTATTAAACTACTCTTAATTCTAAGTTTAAACATACACACAGACATAGGGCATTGAGAAGATCACTTTTTAGGGTTCGGGGGGTCATGAGACGTCGACATCCATCAACATTTCAGGTTAGATTTTTTTTCCGGTCGCAATATATATATTTTAGTATAACTTGAAAGTTATTGGTTTTATAAAAATATGTTCGATTAAAATATTTGTTTTATAAATGGATCTACATATTTGTAACGATAAGTAATTTCATTTCTCAAATAGTTTCGGAGATATGATACAAAATGAGAATTTACGCATCAGACCGGAGCCCTTAAAGTTGACATTTTCTCTTTTTGCCCTTCAGTAAACTACCCTTAATATTAGGGTTAGATATCCAATTCCAAAAACCCCTCGGGGCAACCCTATGAAAACTCCAGATACCAAGTTTTAACCCGATCGGTAAAATAATTTAGGCTCTAGTTTTAGATACAGACAAACGGAAATTCAAAAAATACTTTTTCGGATTCGGGGGGTCGTGAAACGTCAAGATTCATCAAAACCTCAAGTTCGAATTTTTTTGACAATCACAATACTTTATCTACCTGTAAGATAGCGAGAAATTAACAATAATAGGCAAATTGGTGGAAATTGTTCAACAGCAAAGATCCAATTAAATACATTTAGGTAAGTTAATTTCTGTTTTATTATTTGTTTGTTATTATAATCAGTAAATAAAGCCACTATTTTAGTATTAATATTAATGATTAATATGTTAGTACAAACTTGGGGGCCACGAAAAGGAAATTTAGGGAGCCGCGAGTAATAAAAGGTTAAGAACCACTGATCTACTGTGTTTACATTTAAAAAAGAGTCAAAATCAACGCGGAAAAAAATATGTTGGTTAAAAATAAACTTTTTTTTAGCATCACGTCTTACTACACATTCAGGCTATCCGTATATTTAAGTTAATGTGATATTGTAGTGAAAATTGAATTTATAGAAAGTGTACCCAAATTTTCGTGGAGGGAGAGTGATAAACCATTTAGGGAAAATCACCATTAGTATATCCGACCAGGATTCATACATCGATCTATACGTCATTTGTAGTCTAGTCTAATGCGGTAACCGAAGTGGACACCAGTTTATTAACCCCTTATCAACAGATAAACTTGGAAGCAAGCTAAAATAATGTCTCAGGCTAAAACAGTGGCTTTTTTTGATAAATAATTTGTGAATATGTTTTAACACAAGCGCAAATGTGTCTGCTGAACGCAGCTTGTTCTATCTAATCCTAGAAATTAGAATGAGAACGATTATTTTTTAAGAAATGGGATCAATCATTAGCCAGAAGATCTTGATGTGATTTTTCTTTAATTCGGTTTGGATTCAAGCCCCTCTCTCAACCATACGTCCGGCCTGCTCAGAGCCAGGCGCAGTGGCATCCTGCGGATTGTTGCCATGGCAAGCCGCGATTAAAGAGACTGTGTTAATTTATTATTATTATTATTATTATTATTATTATTTAGCACCACGTCTTACTACCCGTTCGGGTTATACACTTTAAGTACTAATTACGCTAATGGATTAGGAATTAGGAAGGTTGAATTAGAGGAGGTGAACCCGCATTTGCGTGAAGGGAGAGTGGAAAACCATTTATGAAAAACCACCCACAGTTCACCCGACCGAGATTCGAACCTCAATCTCCCCGTCCTCAGCGGTCGAGCTCAACACGACTAGCGCGTTAGACAACTACGCCACCGAGGCGGGTGACTGTACTAATAAATGGTCACCTTTCATTCAATACCAAACTTGTCCCTTAAAGGCTATGAACACAATACATATTCGCTCACTACATTATTGTGTGTGGCTGGTAAAATGAAAAGTGAGGGTGAATTTGCAGTTTTCCTAGTAAATATATCAACCTAGTTTCGCATGGTCGAGAGAGGGTGTGCCTTATGTATAGCTGTTTCATTAGTAAGAGCATAACAAGTAAAATAATAATACTTAATAAGCCCCGCATCTTACAACCTGTTCAGGTTGTACGCTAAGTAATATATCACTTAGCCGACAGCAGAACAATTCAATAATTCGCAGGAAGAATCAGACGCAGACACTGAAGGTCTAGGTTCAATCCAGACTGACAGCGATGAGTTTGATTTCTACACATTGTGATTTCCAAGAAAATGTTTATATTTATTATATTGAATAATCTGGGGATTAAAACCCCACCACCAAAAGGTTTTAGCCCCCCCTCCTTTTATGGGGACTAAGACCCTAACCACCAACATGTTTTAATCACCCCTCTTACTATGGGGACTAGACTCATACATCGAAATGTTTAACCTTCTCTTACTTTGAGGACTAGACTCATCCATCAACATATTTAACCCACTCTTAATATGGGGACTAAGACCCATCCACCAACATGTTTAACCCCTCCTTTTATGTGAACTGGAGCTCCTCTTTAGGCTTAGAAGTTGCGAAAGTTTAGTACGACATTAAAAAATAGGGTAAAAAACTGATCACCAATACGACTCGACCAACGGTCAAAACAGCACCGTATAAACTACATATATTGAGGTACAAGTAATTTAATTAAGTCGATCAAAATTTATGTTCTCTATTACTAGAGAACGCTCAGTTTATTTATAGCCACAATTTAATCATGGAACTCATCAAATAGGGTACACAATTTGTTGGAATAAATTATTACAATCGAAACGAAAAATCTCTTTGAACAATGAGAGCAAAAACAAGAATTGAAAGCTGAACTAATCATAAATCAATCGATTGCCAACAAAACAGAATATGTTATATATATAATATACACACATAAAAAATACTATTGGAACGAAGGGAAATTAATACTGTAATCAGCTTACACCCATTATAACAAAACACGACCACCTAGTCTCACTCATGCACTGGAGGGTAAGGTTTTTTTAAAATTTGAACTAAATAAAAAAATAGTGACAAAGGGGTGGGAATGAGGATGATGTATGCGTATGTATTTAGAGTTTATTTGAATGGCGGTGAAACACAGGATCAATCCACATCAAACGGGTGCCGAATGGACGGCAATGGACAGGGATGACCAATCAGCAATTTACCATTTGTTCAAGAGATGGTCGCTAATGGTTCCTGTCTTTTTTTTTAGCATGTCTTTACTGCTACCCATTCGGGTTATACGTCTATGTACTAATTACACTAATGTGTTTGGGAGGAGAAAGGTTTAATTTAGAGGAGGCACACCCACATTTGCTTGGGGGGGGGGGGGGGGGGTGAGTAAAAATACAATTTAGGAAAAATCCACTCAGTACACCCTATCGGGATCGAAACCGATATTCCCATCTTCGGAGTCTAGTCCAACACGAGAGTAGCGCGTTAGAACATGCGACTACCGAAGCGGTTTGCTTCCTCTCTCGTTGAGAGTTCAAAACAACTTGTACGACGAATGTTATCTCTTTAACTATCGTGATGAGATTCAAACTAACGGCTATAAAGCAAGGACGAAGCTAGAGGAAGGGGTGCAGGTGATATAAACCCAAACAGCAACTCAGATACAGTAAAGATTTTCGGGATATCTTTGGTCACAATATGTTAGTTGGGAACTAAACATGAACAGCGATCTTGGTGGGCATTATATGCAACAAGTGCTCGCCAACTCTCATACTATATATCTAAAGTCCATCCAAGTCCCCATACCCCCCAGACTTAAACCCATTAAAGGTTTTACGCATACATTCATTACTCTAGTGAAATAATGGTCGAAGAAGATAGAATTTTGCGTATAACCCGAATGGGTAGTAAGACGCGGTGATAATAATAAGATAGACTTTTAGAGAAAATGTATACTAATTTGCATGGAGGGAGAGTAAGAAATCCCTTAAGTAAAAATCATTCTCATGTAGCCGAGCGGGATTCAAATCATGAGCGCCCTATCACAGGCAATCCATTATAATACCGGCCCATGTTACTGCCGATTACGATTTCTCATAATTTAAGCACAGTAGCACTTTCATACAAATAACATCTGACAGCTAGAGAAGATTCACGTATTCATACGTCAACTCATGTAATCCGTAGACCTCAATTTTGAAATATATTACCAATACCTATAAAATAATACCAGTAATATAGCAAAATGTTAAACGCAGAAAAAAAATAAATATATTTTTTAAAAGTTTCTTTCCACCAAAATCCTTGTCAGGAAGGGTTAGGTGACTGCAGACGGCACTCGTAATGTTCGAGGGTGAGCTTTGCTATGATTGCGGTCGTCAAACCTTGATTTGATTTTGATAGTGAACAATTTAAACTCTCGCTAAAGCTTACATCACTTTACTATGAGTCTAATATGGTTATTTCAGTTGTTTACTCAAAGCATATATTTCAGTGCCCACAAAAAAGTGAAGTTTTTTTTTAAGGTCATTGTAGTTTTTAAGTTTGGTAACATAAATTCTCAATCATGTTACGAATTTTCATTTTAACACACAAATGTGCACGCAATAGCAGCATTTTACTTACTATGTTGGAAATGAAACAAACGAGGGTCGGTTGTATAAGTTTGCCTAACATGGTGGCGTGATGAGGTAAGAAATGGCCATTTTGTTCTGTCCCTCCCTCTTGCCCCCCTTTTCGATTTACTTACGATACTATCAGAGAGCAAGAGTTGAAGGAAAATAGATCTGGAATATGTAGGATTGTAACCAGATAGCAGAAATAATATTTACATTGGTTTTTTTTTTATCATTCGCCCTGGGCGGGCACCAATAAACCTAGCTACACCAATGCTCTAAAAAAAGGGTAATTGCTCTTGAGCAGTTCTAAAGATGGTAGAGATTTGGCATTTCATATCGAGAGAAAAAACTCTCTCTCGCACAAACGTGGGTATACGCAGACTAAATGTCAAGCAAGTCTAATTGGTTTGCCAGGGACGGAGATGTTTTTCTCTCGATCATTTTCCACTCCTCTTTCAAGCAAATGAAGGGACATTTCATTTAAATTCAACCTTATTCATCCCCACCCCAATAAGTGTAATTAAATGATTATAGCTTGGGCGAGAAGTAAAGAGCAGTGCAAAAAAATCCTCTATGAATAATAACACACAAAGCGTAACTCATTATATTATTATTTACCACCACATCTTACTACCTGTTCAGGTTATACGCTTAAGTGCTAATTACGCTAATGCATTAGGAAGGTTGAATTTAGAAGAAGTGACCCCACATTTGCGTGGAGGGAGAGTGGAAACTATTTAGGAAAAAACACCCCAGTTCACCCGACCGAGATCCAAGCCTCAATCTCCCCGTCCTCAGCAGTTTAGCTCAACACGAAACTAGCGCGTTATCCAACTATGCAACCAAGGCGAGTGTAGCTCATTATAATTATGGGAGTGTCCATATGGAGGAGAACAAGTCAATTAATTTAAATTAGTGGACAAGTTAAACCTGGACACCGGAATCAAATCCAGGGCCTTTGACTTAGCGCACCAATGGCCGATAATTTACAAACGTCCATTACAGACTTTGCCTTAAACTATGAGTGAAGAATAACCATGAGCACGAGACGTACCCTGGATAATAAAGGGGTAGAGTATTGGCGCTCTAAGTCAAAAGTCCCGGGTTCGATCCACATCTTCACGAGTAATTTTTCAACAAATTTGAATTTAAAAAACTATTTAAATTTAAAAAATCTCTTACATAAAATAATAAAATTTATATACTTCTTCTAGTGGCAGAGACTTTAGTGTGGGATTGGAAACTTTATTTATTTTTGTTTCTAAACAAAGCTGCAAGGTTATAACAAAACCAGAATTTGTTTTATTACACCAATATATTACTTTTCCCTATTTAGTAGTATAATCTCATTTTAGACCTCACTTGAACCGATTCTACTTATAGCAGCAAAGAAAGCAATATTAGTGACTACTACTACGCCTACTTTCTGACAAGGTGGGGGGGTGGGGGGGGGGGAGGGATCTCAAAGAAAACAACTTTTAATTTAGAAGAGTAAAGCATATTATTTGAAAGAATTTTTTTTTTCTCTTCCTGGGTCAATGGTTCCATAGTAGATTCATGTGTTTACCTAGGTATTTAATAAAATTTGACAAAGTTTCTGTAATGGGACTTCAGCCCAACGTCACTTCTCCACTTCTCCCTGTGTCAATTTCGCTATAAAAGTTAAACGAAAGCGCAAGTCAACTGTGAACTCAACCCTTCCTCCCCCTAGAGAATACGTTCCAACAACCTCCCGTGGAGGGAGAGGATTGGAATTGCGCCGACAAGGAAGGAGCCCGGAGCGATAGGGTGTAAAAGACATTACGGTCACCACACGAGTCTCAGCTTCGCTCGATCGACTTCGCTACAAGCCCGCTGAGTGAGCCGCTGCGTGATAGTAGAGCAGACAGAGGTCATGATGTGTCTCCAATAGCGCTTGCTCGCCAGCCTGCGAACACTGCATCGACTTGAAGAGAATGGGAAAATTGCCGATAGAAACACAAAACTCGACCTAGTTGGGGGGGTTTCAAGATTAACTCAACACTTCCATAAACATGAGCTTAACGAAAGGAATACAAGGAGACCATCTCAAGGAGGAGGTGGGACAAGAGAATACCCAGGAACAAAATAACGAGGAATAAAAGGAAGAATAAATGTGTTAAAACGAGAGAATAGAAGAACACAAGAGAATATACGTGGATATTAAAAAATAACAAAAGGCAATGAGTTTATAGAGAAATGTTGGAACTGGCAAAACCGTGTTAAAGGGTTTCCAACAACGAAGAAAAAACCAGACGTAGATGGGGAACGGTGAAAGGAAAAGAGAATAAATATAAAGTACATTTACAGAGCAAAGTTATCAACCACATTGAGGAAGAAAGCGAGAGGGGTGGAAAGAGTGAATTGTTTCCCCTACAAGAATGTAAATGGGATATGTCATGCAAAAGCAAATTACCCCATCTTTTGTAAGTAGTTAGAGCAATACCAAAACCAGCAATGACAAAAAACAAAAACAAAATAAACTACTAGAATAATGTATTATTTTCATTTCTACTTTCTCTTTCCCCCTAAACTTTAAGCGCTCGCTATTGTTTGTGCTCCGATAACGCTGCATTAAATTAATCGCCACTGTTGTATTTGCTAAGAGTTGACGACACACGTTGCAAGAAACAACACTCGAGACCATCCCAACAACTTGCAATGCACAGTTACCATGCCATGCAAATACTAACAGTAGCAAGGTACGTCTCCATGGTTTAAGTAACCGGTTCGATTACTGAGTGTGTCTGTAAGAGCTTAGTATTTTTGCTAAGTTTATCATAATTGTCAGATATTTCTATCGGTTCACGGTAACTTAGGCCGTTTCTAACAGTTGAAAAGTTGCTAAAACACAGTTCCGTATTAATCTACCTCAAATATATTTTCGGCACTTCAAAAATGGAGTCGATTCACCTCACTTGAGACATAACGTATTTTTCAAATCGGATGAATATGAAAAATATTTTTTGGCTTAATTAAATTGTTCGAAGAAGCATCGCTAACGCGCTTGAATGGACACTACAATACCTAGCGCATGGGTTGAGCTGTTTACAGGGCTTGGTGGTCTGTACTAGGTGAGCTTGTTTTTAAAGTAATGTGCTAATACTATTGAGTTACTTGGTTTATTCTAACTTGCAAGTTATTAGCTAAATGATCATCACACGACTCAATAACTAACTTAGATCTAAATGTGACACAGTACCCAGTCTCCATGATGTATATTCATTACATCACACAGTTTCCCTGATGGTATTTTCGGATTTTTTGGCGTTCTTGGGGTAACATTCTCGCCTAAAGACCCGATGCTGACGGGTTAAACGCGGTAGAGGTTAACGGATTTTTACCGTGGGATGAACATTCATAGCACAGCTTCCTTTGAAGGGAAAGTAAAACCATCGGTCTTATGTCGTTTGTGGCATGTAAAATATTCATGGAAGGTACATATATGATATACCGTTCCGGAAATATTAGTAGGTTCTTTCACGCGCATTCACCTAGATGGTGTGGGCGGGTGACAGCAACTAGCCGAAGGGTTGAATGCGCGTGCTGCTCCAGATGGATGGGAAATATACCAGGATCAACCATCAGATGGTAGACTTTGCTAAGTTTTTAAACCGTAACGGGAATAAAACCCGGGGCACTTAGCTAAGTAAACAAACGCGTTACTGATCAATTTAATGTTCCAGGCTGACATTGTTCAAAAAATTAGTAATGACTAATAATATTAATATATTACAAGATAACGTAACATAGTTGGCACTAGAGTTCCGTTTCAAGTAAGCAAGCGATGGCATTTTGATGAAAGAACGCTATTAGTCGACTATAAAAATCAATTAATTAATTCAGTTTGAACCAGGAACGGTGCATTATTATTTAAGCTAAGCTGTGTGCAGACCATTTGTAAAAAAAAAAAAATTATTTTTATTGATACGAGTGAGAATGACTCTTGCCCCTTGTCCCGTATAAACGCTGTATCAGCGCCGACTTTTATGAGAGCACGGTCCCACTCGCAGCCAACCCCACCTCTTGATCCAATGTCCCCGTCGTAAAAGACGGCATACGATAATTCACACATTTATACCGTGTAGAAAAGCCCCCGCTCTCGGCCGTAGTAGCAAGTCAACAAAACACTGGTACACAAATTACCCCCAACATAATAAAACGTCCTTCCAACAAATGACTAAATCATGGGGCGGTTTCTAAGCTCCTCATAAAGCAATCCGTTTAACTTATCTCTCCCAAGGGCTACAATGCGGTATACGTGTCCGCTGACACTTCAAACAATAGTAATAATAATAATACTCATAATACAGGCAGCTCTGAGAAAGGAAATGTTCACAAAATATTAGTGTTGTATGACTAGGAACCATTAAAAATTCATAATTATGAGCAGATACGGGGTGAGAGAGAAAGAAAAAAAGAGAAGAAAAAAACTGTTTTGGGCGAATCATTATTACTAATCTCGACGGTGGCGTGACACCAAAAACAGTTTTTTCTTGTCGCGGGGCACGTCAGCCCTGCTTGCGTGAGAACTGGACAGAAACGTTATATCGGAGCGTATTAGAGTATCATAGGCCTGCCTCTCTGATTCCGTAGATATACCTTCATACCTTCTGGTTATCCGGACAGGTTTATTATTGGCTCTTTCTTGTTTATCAATGGTTCAGCCCACTTCAATGATCACACGATCTAGGGCATCACTTTTGTGATGGATTGGATTTAACGATGACGGAGAGATCGTGGTCTTAGTTCTGGTTTTGTGTACGTTAAGGATTTTTTACCCTGTATGTTTTACCACTCTACCTTCAAGCAAATAAGAGTACATTCCTTTTAACTTGAGCCTAATCTCACCCTTACTTCATTCATGTAAATATCTGGAAAAGGTAGTAAGTAGGAGGTGCAAGGGGGAAAAAAAAACTCACAACAAATGGGTTATCTGTAATCTGTCGCACCCACTTGTCGCAAGCGCAGTCGTAAGCCGCTTTGGTTTATTTTATGCTTCAAAAAGTGACTAGTCTACAATTATTTAACGTTGGAAGACGTAATTCAACTAGAGGGAATTAAGAATTAAAAGTGCGGAACTGGGTATAATTATAAAACCTTAGATGGGAGACGATAATGAAGAGAAGTATCCGACCAGAGAATGCGACTGATTGTAGAATACATTATTTATGTATTAAAATACACATTTATCTACTTAGGGGAAAATGATTTATGACATTTTTGTTTGTGGTCACCTTGTTATCGTTTTTTTTATTGTTACTAGCTCAGACTTAGAATATCTAACATAAATGAGCAGGATGAGAATAGGGTATTTTTTAAATATTATTCTAAAATAATATTAATTAATTTATAATAATAATTAATTTTCAATGACTACTAGTTTAAATTAATAAATATTTTAAAAAATAATTAATAATTTTAGATTTGTTCATATAATAAAATATATATTTCTGAGTAAGCATAAAGATACAGATTTTAAAGTGTAAGGTTAGTGGTAAAACTAGGAATCGACGGTTGAAACAATAGAACCAACACTTGAAAAAGAAGAATTAAGAGGAAATTGATCAGCATATGTATGAAAGGTGTGTGGTAAAAAGATGGAAACTGACCCATATCTAAGATAACTAAACATCACAAATAGGAATTCAAGGGCACAGTAATAAATATTAACCTAAACGAGAAAGTTTAATAAGTACACAAAAGTAAAATAACTTGTACGATGCTACGGACCAGTTCGATAAACGGAGGTTTGAGAGGTCATGACCGGGCTAAACAACTGATTATTATTATTATTATTATTATTATTATTATTATTATTATTATTATTATTATTATTATTATTAGCACCGCGTCTTACTACCCGTTCGGGTTATACGCACCTAAACAACTGAGAAGAAGATAAAATATGGTAGGGAGCTCGTGGGTAGTGATATGAACTTTTTATTTTCCACTGCGAAGCTATGCCCCCGTTTAAAATAAACCGGATACTTTTTTTTTTACGCCAGTATGATCACGACTGTCCAACGCAATCAATTAATTAAAGTCAAAGTAAAATAAGGTAAGTAAAAAGGGGGAAAAGGGTGGGGGTAAAACAAGCACGTGACCACGCCCCTTTAACGGCTGCCACGACACGCAGCCATGGCAAGGGGGTAGAGTGAAAAGGGGGAGGGGGGGAGGAGATAGCTAACACCGCTCACGAGAACGTAAGAGTTCATAAATGAACTTTATACATTGTTTACACCTTCTTACTTAAGCGAATATTGTTTTAGCACGGGAACACAAATCTAGTCATTCATTACCATTTTACAAATGACAATTTCTAAAGAATAAAACATGGGATATTCATGAATAATTTAAATGAAGCAACAGAATAAAGGTATATTTTCGATTAATTCAACAGCATTTGCTGAGATAGTTGGTGAGATACCACAGTTCACAACCTGGCCTCTCTCGGATTCATTAACTATCCTACCAGCCATTTAATAGTTTAGTCAGCAAAACAAAAACTTCACAATTTCTACTCCCCCTTAACGCCTCCATGCACACTTAAATTCGGCCCCCAACGAGCGCTGTAAAATTTACTATGAAAATGTTTATTTCGTACTCACTAAGTGGTAAATTAACGGTTTAGAGTTTGGCAGTAGTGTTTGTCCTAGACCTGATTTTGGCTAGTTCTTCTAACTTCTAGCACAAAAAATACAATAAATAATATTTTCTCGATTATATACTGAATGTAGATATTCTACCATTTTAATTTAGTTCAGAAGTTTTACCGCATGGATTATGAAACGGCTTGGTAAAGTATACAGATTAAGGATGAGGAGGGTAGCAAATAGAAAATGAATCCGCATTAGCGTAGCGAGGATGAGAAAACCGGAGAGATTAAGGTGGGAAGTTAGGAGGCGCGAGAAAAGGTCAGTGTTTTTGCAGTTTTTATAGCAAAACTTGTTTGGTCAATATAAATCAAATATTGCTCCTGTATAAACCTAGAGTTTAATTTTTTCCACGTAGTGATACCAACAGTTATTAACTTACTAAATACATGTCAAGGGTGTCCTGGAATTTAATGACAACTATTTCTATTCATTCAAAAAGTTTCTCATCTAATGCCGCTAATCTCATGACATATTCAAGAACTGTTGATATCACCATGTGGAGAGAATTTAACTATTTTTATCAGGGGCGTCGCGTCAGGGCAAGCAAGGCAAGCACTGCCTTTAATTGAATATATATATAATTATTTTATTTAATGTTTGCAAACATATTATCCTGGTAATCATTTAAATGTAATTCAAGCATCATACATGGAAGTGACCGCAACATGCATGCAAGACTTGCACTATTCCATCTAATGGTGGTTGAAAGACTGTATTTTCCAACTTTCAGCCCATTACTCTAGCTAGTGTAGTTCTGTGACGTCATAGATTTAGGAGGAGAGGGAAGGGGAAGCGCTGCAAATGTCAGGTAAAAATGCAACCAGCTGAACTACGACTTCTCTTGCCCGAAAGGTGACGACTAGAACCGAAGTCACTACCCTTCTCTCAAGGTACTGATCCCGTGCCTACACATCTTTAAGGTCGGTACACACAACACAACTTCTTGTACATACAGTTGTACAAGAAGTTGCAGCCAGAAGATGGTGTCGTGTGAACACAAAAACTTGTACAAGATCTGCTTAGCACAACTTATTGAATAGAATTTCAGGAAATAGAGTGTGTCCAAAATCAGCAATTTTTCGTGTACAGCTTTTGAGTTGTAAACACGAAAACTTCGTTTGCTGGACAGTTACTATTTTTTTTAAAGAGTGATTGTAATAAAATCAGCTAAATGCTTGAAAACAAACAACATTTTATAATTGAAGGAGGTTAAACCTAAAATATAAAAGTTTTCAACTATTTTAAAAACATTGAAAAATTGATTATTTTTATTTTCATAATATTTAGGAATGATTAAAAAATTATTTACATTAAATACCAATATTTACCAAATCATCCAATCATTATTTTTCCATAAAAAGGGCAAAAACGCCATTTTTTTTTCAAATATTGTATGCAATCACAAATGCCGTGTGACCAATCAATCAATGGCTATATTTTATATGCAATTCATGTGACCAAGATATTGTACAATTTCTTGCACAACTTTTTGTACAAGAAGTTGTGTTGTGGATTTTATTGTAGCAGGTGCTTTTGTTTTGATGTGTGTATCATTGAAAGCTAACGTAAGTTTATATGTGTGTATCATTGAGAGCTAACTAACGGTTATATGATGTGTGTATCATTGAAAGCTAACGAAAGTGTATAAGTATATGTCTATAATAAGTAATAACATAATAATGTAAGTCACAGAACAGAAGGACGCTCAAGGTCACAACTATCATAAAAAAGAATAGCTTCTTGAAGCATTGAAAAAAAAAATCGGGACCTCCCCTTTTAAGCTTGGGGGCACCTTTTACAAGTTTACCTATGAATTTTGGTCACGAGACGCTACTGGTTCTTATTGGGGCAGTATTTGATTTAGTTTGGTCAAAAAAATGTGATTTACTAAACAAAACTACCAAAAACACACTGGCCTTTTCTAGTGTCTCCTACACTCTTCTTACCTAAAATCATATGTGAAACTCCCCCTTGCCAATCAATAGTTCGATATAGAGGAGGTTGACCTGGCGGTCTAGGGATAAGGTGTCAGACTTCTGTGCTGGTGTCCGGGGTTCAATCCTCTGTCCCAGCACAGATTTATCTGATTACCAAACTCTTCCTTCACCTCTGACAAGACATCTTGTGAATGTGGGGAATGCCAGGCCTCCACCGTGGTTCTGATTTCACGTTAAACTGTATGTCCTCCATTTCATCTCACATTCACCTTACCATTATACATTAGCGTAAGTGTGTACAGCCCGAACGGGTAGTAAAACGCGGTGCTAATAATAATGATAGATGAGATTTTTTGACGGTTATAAAAATTACTCTAAAACAATAACTGTCCTATATTCATACTGCAAGTTATGTTTTCTTCAAATTTCACTTATCATAGATAATATTATTAATATTGTAAAATGTTATCAATGTTGATCAAAAAAATTAAATTGTTTCTCTTTTTTAACAGTACCTTCTTCTGCTTCAGTGGCTGCATTGCCTAAGGCGTCATTCTAAAAATAAAATAGACTGCCGATGACGGGGAGATCGGAGTTCGATCCCCAGTCAAATATACTGAGGGTGGATCTTCTAAAATGGTTTTATACTCTACCTCCACGCAAATGCGGGTACACTTCCTCTAAATTCAACCTTCTTAATTCCTCACTCACTAGCGTCATATATGCGTATGACCTGAAGATGTAGTTAGATGCGGTACTATATACCTAATTGTAATTGTTCGTCCAAAACTTTAGCAATGACGCATTTGTTGATATTTTTTAATCTCTATCTCAGGCATGTGTTGGCAACGCGTGGCATATGATCATAACGGGTGACTAGTGCGTTCAATAGTTCACAAGCGTCAACAACAAGGTTTTATTAACGTTCATACACGCGCGGCAACAAACATTATGATTCAGTCACGCTAGAGGCGAGAGAGAGAGAGAGAGAGAGAGAGAGAGAGAGAGAGAGAGAGAGAGAGGGAACAAGGTAAAGAGCGACGCTCTTTTGTTCCATATCCGGACGTCGCCGAACACTGAACGCCTCGTGACGCGCGGAAGTCCCCCTTCTCCCGCTCTTTCTTCGGCTGATGAATGTTACGGATGTTGGGCCGATTTACTAAAACTCAATTTTGGTAGGAAGGTGTGAGAGTGTGTGTGCGGGGAAGGGGTGTGGGGGTGGAGGGAAGTTGGCAACACTGGATATCTCGCGGCTACATGCAAGAGGATACAGAACTCTTGACGAATATATATTATCTTTTTATTGAAAATATCAGGTTTGATGTATCGCAAACGATATTCTAATTCTTATTGTGACAAATGAATTATAGATTGACCTTAACATTAGCAAAATAAAAATAGCCTTCGAGTCAACCGGCGTCATGAAGGTTGCCTACGACTTGCTTCGGCGGTTGCATGGTCTAAGGCAAAGGTTACCAACTAGTGGTCCGCAAAGAGTCCTAAGCGGGTCCACAAAACAAATCTAAATTTTAAAGTGATGTTTTATTTGTATTTTACCACCATACAAAAAACATTCGTGATTCACAATTTGACTAAACATATTTTTTTTCATTAATGTTCGACTAAACTTTTTTTTATTGTATCAATATCAATATGAAATGGGCCACGTAGAATACTAGAAATGTGTGCGTAAGTAGGTTTTTAATTTGACCTCGTGTGGAGGGGGAAATTAGCGGAGCTGAGGTGGATTATATCTGGCTTCAGGAAGTCTTGCCGATGAAGGGGAGAACAGGCTTCGAGTCACGCTCGAGTGAAATGAGAGTGTTTTTTTGTTCTAAATGAGGTTTCACTCTCCACGCAAATGCGGATCCACTTCCTCTTAATTCAACCTTGATCCTCTCTAGCCCATTATCGTAATTAGTACATAATAACCAGAAAGGATAGTAAGACACGGCGGTAAAAACAAAAAGGTGCCTCTGTGTCTTCAGGTTTTCAGAAGAAAGATGAATAAACAAATGGACACCAACTATCTCTCCTTTTCTTGAGACTGTCCTGTTGTTGCTTGCGTTTAACTGACCTGACCTCTTCTTTTATGGCGAACCATCTAAAACAACTTTCCCACAGTGATACCTTTTACAAATACAAACATGTAAAATTTTAAGGAAGTAAAAATTTATCATGTTTTAAATTAACACCAAACTAGATGATATAATCTAAAGTGAACTTTACTAATACCTTACCAACTGCTCACAACATACCCAGGGATGTATTAAAAAAAAAAAAAAAAAAAAAAAAAAATTGAAAAAACAATTTGCTATAGGATGGTTCTACCCTCTTAAGGCAAACGGTTTTAAAACATCGTTATATCTCTACCTGGTCGATGGTGGGTTTTTTCAACCTTAAATTTTGAAGGAGAAAAATTGTCTGTGTCGATTTAATATCTAAAAAGTCTGGTTAGTGGCAGTGATAAATGAAATCTTTGTTTTGGCGTGCTATTTATGAAGATATAAATCCTCAACCTATATACTTTAAGGGACGATACAGTGGTGATAAATTCAGCGCCCTTACACCATTATTTTCGTGATCCTCCCCCTACCACCCGGTATAAATATGTCAAGCTTGCCAAGTATAACCCATTTATCTGTGTAAAAATAAATAAATATTTTTACATTTTTGATTTTAAAAAAAGGTGGGCCTTGGGACGATTAAAAACAAAACATCTTTGGTTAAGTTTTATACGTTAATTCAACCGTTATGAGGGGATTTGTGGGGGTACAGTACACAAACTTACACTTACACACGGTCGTTATATTTGTCTTCTACTCCATTACATAGAACTAATTGTTATATCTATATAAAAAAACAGTAATTTGTAAACTACCCTTAAATCAATTTTCTTTTAATAAACGACTATACGGTGTTATTTTTCATGTAAAACACTTCCCGGATATTTATTTAGAATTGTCAGGGTAACTAAAAGTTAAAAGAAAAATAATCAAAATGGTAAACTACCCTTAGTTATAAGATGTCTCGATATAAATATCAAGTTTGAACAAAATAAATACACCAAACCATTTCAAATTTGAACAAAACCCATCAAACCGTTTGGGTTATTGCCCCAGGGAAAGTCAGTCTCATAAGGACCACATTTTTTTAGTTCGGGGGATCATAAAACGTGACATTCTTCATAGCCTCTAAAAATAAAATTGGCATGGTTATAATATGCATATTTTCCATATATGAGAAATTAAAATGGACTACATTAAAACGTCAGAAGCAAACTATTGCTACAAAGTGGGTAAAATTTAATATCCCAGGCCAGGACCATACGAGGCGAGATATATGTAGATTTTTTTGTCATCGTCTGAATGACGTCAGCACAAATTAATCAAAGCGTTCTCAAACATAATTAATTTGAAAATGCGAAATAATTTGTGAGTCGTCAGTGCAACTCGCGGTAATGCATGCGTACGGCTTTATGCATTAACTCTACGTCGGTCAGGTCCGATACACCCGCGCGCGCTCCCTCACGCCTTGTCACGCCGTATCGCGTCAACTACGAGGGGAGGACGCCTTGATTTATTGAGCACGAAATACGACATTTATCCATCAAAACATTATGATTTATGCATATCCAATTATACTATCACGATGCGGTGGGAATAAAAAGCACGCCGCGATGAACATAATTTTCCTAGTTTGGAAATAATAGTGATTAAAAATATTTTCGTTGCTAAGCGACAATACAGCAGACGGGATTCTAGGACATGTATCATCGACAACACTTGGAGGCTAGCCGATGCAAACCACGTCTGTAGTCAACACAACCTGTTCATGGCAGTCGGTTTACTGGTCACTGTATAGGCTTTTCCTAATACAAATTTAAACTTTTTCGAGTAGTTTAGGATCCGAAGCACCAGATTTCAACAAACAACGCGTTGTATAAATGTTTAAGATATTCAATGTTTTAAAAAAAACATTTGAAATTTAGTAAGGGTATATTACTATATTGTTTAGAAATCAACTAAATGGAATAAATAAATTAATTAAGAGAAAACCGTTAACAGATTTGTAATGTTTTGGTATAGCTCATTGTTTGCTAAGCATTATATAGGTCCCACAGCACTTCTTTGGTGCTGACTGACAGCTCACAGCTGATATCTGACAGCTCTGAAAAGTAACTAGACCAAATTATGTATCCCTCCGCCGAACCATATGATCTGCAAAAACATGTGTTTAGCAGCTGTCACTTCTGACAGTCAAATTTTAGGTCTCAACAAGAAACTTATATGACTTTTATTTTCTATATATTTCTATATATATGTAGATGGCCTAATATTAATTATTAATTTTTTCAAGAATATAATTTTTTTCTAAATAGAATTTAATCCCATATAAGTTTTTATTGTAATAAATAAATAAGTTTTATTTAAAAAAATCCAATTTTCTTATAAAAAATTATCCAGAAAATGATAAAAAAAATCCAATTTTCTTATAAAAAATTATTTAGAAAATGATAAAAAAAAATCCAATTTTTTTGGTTAGTATTAATATTATTAACATTATAAATGTGAAAAATCTGAATATCTATTACTACACATAGAAAAAAAACAATCAAAAATTTTTAAGAGTATTACAACATGTTGGTGACCTGGTGCTATAGGGTTAAGGTGTCAGACTTCTTTACTGGGAGTCCGGGGATCATTCCTCGGTCGCAGCACAAATTTATTTGATTGCCAAACCCTTTCTTGACCTCTGACAAGATGTGTATTAATCAAAACTTGTGAATTGGTGGAATGCCAGGCCTCCACCGTGGTTCGGATCCCATGTTAAACTGTAGGTCCTCCATTTCATTTCACAATCACCCTTCCTTTAAACATTAGCGTAAGTGCGTAGAGCCCGAAAGGGTAGTAAGACGCTGTGCTAATAATAATAATAATAATAATAATAATAATAATAATAATAATGATGATGATGATAGATATCAGAAAACATTTTAAAGTAATTTAAAGTAAGGAGTGGTAATAAAGTTAAAACTTGGTATATGGATTGATTGACTTTTAATATCCAAAAGATTGATTTTATTTTGCTTTTAATGAGCTACAAAATGTCATATATAAAAATTTTCAATAAATTTATATTAACGTAAATAGAATAAAAATATGGGTTTACGACAAGTCTAAAATTCACATAAAACATTAAAATTTAGTAACAAAACTTTGATGCAACAAATTAGTGAAAAAAAACAAAGCTTAATGATCTACAGTGTTGTAATTATGCTATAAAAGTGAACTTGTGGGTTAGCATCTCCCTAAGAAGTGGTTAATAAAGTTAAGAAAATGTTCTTGTTACAACGTTTTTAAAGAATTTAATAATTATTATGTTATTTATAAAATCTAATCCTTATCTTGGTTCAGTCAAGTGTTTTCCAATGGGGTTCGCAAGAACTTCGTCTACATCATCATATTCGTCATCGTCATCGTCCTCTTCATTGTCTTCAGCCAGGTTAATGATGATAGGTGGGTGGGTCTCACTTGCATCCATTTTCATCTCCCTGTCCCAATCTTCCTTGATAGGTCTCTCGCAATGGTCGAAATTCTTACTCCAACTGAAACATTAGAATGTACAGCCATAGTAAAGATTCTATACACAACCCACTCATACCTTTTTTTTTGCATGGATAACATTAGATATGTATAAGTCTGTAACTAAGCATCATATATGTTTCAAAACTGAGGTGGCCCAATGGCTAGATAATTTTAAGCATCATATATGTAATTATAGTGAGCTAGGTAGAATAATAAAAATTGCATTCTTTTATAAAATTATACCTCTCAGGGGTAACTTGAGCAAGGGCTTCCTCCCAGATTTTTCTAACGGTTAAGTAATTTTGTAGCGTACCCCTTGAATAAGGATTAGATTAGAAAGTAGCCTGTCAACAAGGGAGGGAGTGCGAAAAATTGTACAAATAAGGGATTTTTTTTTAGATAAAACATTGCTCAATGAATAGTTTAACATTGTAATTCCACTAAAAAAAAAACAAGAAATCATTTTGTGGGCCTATATTGATAAGGTGACACAAAGTATTGTTTATTTAAAACTTTTATCTTTGTAACATCACTATTTCAAAATATATTATAGTTATAATTATTTACCCAAGTTGATGGCGAATCAAATAACAGCCTATTAAATAGATATTTATCAGGTTTGGAAATTGCAAATAACTATGACATTCTATCTAATCAAGATGCCTTAAAAAGAGCGAGACGAGCAAAAAACCCCCCTCTTTTTAATAATTGATGTGCCTACATTTTTTAATAATTTAAATAAATCTGAGAGAGTAGGAACATTCTGTTTATGGAGAAAAAAATATTTATAAGTGATAGTTTGTGTACAATATCCTTATAATTTTCACTACACAGAAAGCATGAACGAACTTCAACCAAGGGATGAGAGGAACTACAAGCCTTAAAACAAGTGACTCCATAGATATGTAGCTTGTAATTATGTAAATAAAACTTTTTTTATCCTCACCATCTCACAGTGTCAACACTGAGTTTCAAGTAGCTTGCTGTTTTTTCTGCCACGTTGAATGAATCGAAGTCGTCCATCATCACTTGTCTAATTAAAGCTGCAACGTTGATGATGTCCTCTTGTTTCTGATGTGTGCATGTGTCTCTCTTCTTCCTGGAACAGCTTGGCCCCTCCTCCATAGGTGTTTCCCTGGGTTTGGACAGACTCATGCTGCGGGGAAAAAAAGACAGATTAATAACTTAACCAAAGTTTTACACAACCTCAGGCTTGTACTCGCCTTTACAATATGCTATATTATATTGTTTTAATATGTAGGCCTATTTATAATGACTTTAAATAATTTAATAAACAAAAATCAATATCCTAGAAAATATGTTTAGGCCTATAAAATAAATGACAATGACAAATCAAAAGCTATCCTAATTAAAAAACATCTAATTCAGATTCCCTCCTCTTAAAAAGTTGTAACAAAATCAATATCTATCAATATTCTAGAAAATATGTTTAGGCCTATAAAATAAATGACAATGACAAATCAAAAGCTATCCTAATTGACAAACATCTAATTCAGATTCACTCCTCTTAAAATATGTTAACAAAGTAAATATCTATCAATATTCTAGAAAATATGTTTAGGCCTATAAAATAAATGACAATGACAAATTAAAAGCTATCCTAATTGACAAACATATAATTCAGATTCACTCCTCTTAAACAGTTGTAACAAAGTCTCTAATAAAATACAATAACTTATAACTTGAAGTCTTACCTGGTATTTATTTAATCAACACTGGAGAAAGACTCGCAAGTATTTTTATTTCACTTCACAGATTTTTTTGGAATATAAAAATTTTAAAACTTGATGTTTAGCCTAGATGGCAACACAACACAATCTTGGGGTTAAAAGATTTATTTTATAGTGTTGATAGACTTAAATTTTCGAATATTTAGTGAGAAACACTCGCTATTTTATTTTATCACACGCTTTAATGTTATATTAGATAAATAATTATTCAAAGATCATCAAAAAACAGTTTATTTTCCGAGGATAACACGTTCACACACCGAAATAATATTCCAAAAGAAGACACAGATTACTAACTAGCCGAATTAACATTCAAAAAAGACACTGTACTATTCAAATTTGTAATAAAATTATTAACGGGTAGCATAGACACGCCTAAATACAAATCAATAGTACTCAAATATAAAATATTTTGTTCTTAAACTTGTTGATTCAGCACGTGGTTTTATTGAATTTAATTTAAACGATAATTCAATGTTATACTCTATTTTAAAATGGTTAGATTTTGGTTATGAGAATAACCGTTTTGTTAGTTGATTAATAATGAAGTTTTCTTTTGCTATTTAATTCAAATTAATTATTAAAAGCAAGAGAACGTTAAAAGTGGCCTTATTGGTGAAAACAAATATGGCCACTGAGTAAAATATGCTGGTTTATGACGTAGAAAAAAGAGAACCGTTGAGAGTTATGAAGCAGCAGTGTTAATTCACATGTTTACAAACAGCAAAATTTATATTATTTCACAAACATTTTGAATGTTTTTTCCTATTTATTATCACAAACCATTTATTTACGTTAAAGATATGCGAAGGCACCTATAAAAATATTAATAACTGAATATAATACCATTAAATGTAAAATTTCAGGCTCTATTTAACCTGTTATTACCACAAGAGTTAAAAGAAAAACTAAAATGAAATCACTAGACTTTTTTTTCTTAATTTTGTTTATGAAAAGTAAAATTATACTGTAATCTTTGGAGAAGTATTGTTAATAGTGATTGATAGTATTTTTAGTAATAATAATAGTAGTAATTAGTAAATAATTATTATTTCCAAATATGGTGACAAAAGTTACTTTTAGACAATGTTGGCGTTACTGATACCATCTGCTAGCTTCTGCTAGCTGTCATCGAAAACCATAGAAGTCGTAAGTCCACTGTACAATTTATTAACTGTTCTTCATAATTAGTTCATTTATTCCAAATGATTAATTTCTAAACAATTTATTCAAATATGTTTAGTGATACTTCATGATGTTGGCACAACAAGTGTTGACAAAGTTTGCAAGCTGGTGTTGAAGTTGTGTTTGTGGGGTAGTGTTGAAATTATTTTGACGAAGTTTGCGAGGTGGTGTTGAAGTTGTGTTGAAATTTGGGTGGGGGAAGGTGTTGAAGTTTTGTTAACGTGGGCGTGGGTGTGGGCTGCGAGGTGGTGTTGAAGTTGTGAAGTTGTTTGATGAAGCTTGCGGAGGGTGGCAAGTGTGTGTGTGTTGAAGTTGTATTGACGGGGTTTGAGAGGTGGTGTTGAAGTTGTGTTGAAATTGCGTTGATGGGGTTTACGGGGTTGTGTTGATGAAGCTTGCATGGGGTGACGTGTGTGTGTGTTGAAGTTGTGTTGACGGGATTTTCGAGGCGGTGTTGAAGTTGTATTGACGGGGTTTGAGAGGTGGTGTTGAAGTTGTGTTGGTGAAGCTTGCGGGGGGTGACGTGTGTGTGTGTTGAAGTTGTGTTGACGGGATTTGCGAGGCGGTGTTGAAGTTGTATTGACGGGGTTTGAGAGGTGGTGTTGAAGTTGTGTTGAAGTTGCGTTGATGGGGTTCACGGGGTTGTGTTGAGGTTGTGTTGCATGTTCTCCCTCTACCTGATGATGCCTGGGACGCTTTTAAAATGCAAATCTGAAGTCGACAGAGGCAGGCACCCGGAAATAGCTAACAACAGCGCTTTTAAAGAGCTCTACTAAAACTAAGGCGAGAAGATTTAAAACGCACGAGCAGGGGAAAGGGGAGGAAAAAGGGAATGAAAATACGCACATTTTCATTATTTGAAGACAATCTGGATCCTGACAAATATTTGAAATCAATAAAAAACAGTGAAATATTCAATCTTTTTTTAGTATTATTATTTTTTATTAATCTGAGCTAAGAACACATAATTATAGAGCCTAATATTGAGCTGTTCGAGGAAATTTAATAAAACAAGATACACATGTAGACTTTGATGAGCAGGATATTAGCTTTATTTTTTAAACTAGGCATTATTAAATTATATTTTACTGCACATATTTTTACGTCTTTTACTAAAAAAAAACTTGGCAAATAGGACTGATGCTTAGCAATGTTGAGATTAGTAAATATGTTTTAAATTATTTGAAAATAAATTAATTTGATTTAGCCCAAGACAACACAGAAATTATCCCAAGTTCAATCAGAGTCACACGAGAAAACTTCTTTTAGCAACATTTGTTGGCTCAATTTATCAGATAAATTGCCCTTTATCATAGTTTTTTTCCACCACGTCTAACTGTACGTTCGGGTTCTACCCATATATAATGACTAAGCTAATGTGAGAAGTTTTGGGTAGGTAGGATTTAGAAGAAATGTACCAACATGTTTGTGAAACACGAGTGCGAAACTATTTGAATAAAAAATGCCGTCAGAATATCCGGTCCGGATTCGACCCCCAATCAGAAGATCAGACTAAGTGAGCTTGAAATTCAAACTGCGTGCCCACCCCCGCAAGTATGAATCAAAGTTTTTTTTTTGTTATCGCTGCGTTTTACTATATGTTCAGATTATATGCATTTATGATAATTATTCAAACGGAGTAGGGAAGAGGAAGGAAGTAGGGGTGTGCGAGATCGACTTTTTTGGTTCGATACGAGATCTGGAACGAGACTCACCCGTCGAGACGAGATCGGGAACGGGAATTTTAGAATCCCTTACTTAAAGACGAGAACCGGAATTGAAAATGTAAAACTAATTATTTCTAAATTTGCTAATATTACATATCTTAAAACACTGACCATATTAAATTTATTAAATTAATATATAGGCCCTAATAAATAAAATTTATTTAAATAGAATATATATGTAGAGAGAGAGAGAGAGAGAGAGTTGAAAATTTAAGTAATTTTTAATACATTTGCTATAACTTAGGCTACTTAGATTATAAACATTTATGAAACACACATTAAATCTAGATTTACATCTACAATAGGTTTGAATACATATTTATATTTACTAATATAGAAAACATGAAAATAAAGTTTAAAAGTAAATTAAATATGTAAAAAAAAAGCAATTCCCGAACTTTTCCCGAAATTTTTGGGATTACAGAATAAGTTTCCCGATAATCGTGTCGGGAACGGGAAATATTTTTTCCCGCGGAAATCTGGCACACTCTTAGAAGGAAGCATTTTAAAGGTCATCTACCAACATTAGCGTGGAAGGAGAGTGGGAAATTACTTAGGGAAAACCACTCTCAGTGTACCCGACCAGAATTCGAACCTAGATCTCCCCGTCATCAGCAGGCTAGTGTTACAAGAGAGTGACGCCTTCTTAGACCGTTCAACCGAAGTTATCGATCTCAAAACCAATCATTTTGTTTGGTTGATACACATTTTATATTATATGGCCTATTCAATTTTTGATCGTTGTAATAGCGATGTAGCATCAGGATAGAATACGAAACTAGCAGCGGTAGAAATAAACCATACCTATTTCCTTGCCATGGAATAATTTACAAAACAGCTCGTTAGAATAAAGGTCTGACATCTGGACTCAGTTCGTAGCGTGTCTGTCTACTGAGATAAAGGTCACGGATTCGATTCCTAATATGGTCAAAAAATGTATTATTGGTATAATGTGTATTTCCACTTTCACAGTAACGAATTAATAGCCGGGGGCTGGATGTTGTGTCTGCTATATATTTAAGTTTGTTTTTAAGTCTTGTTCTGATAATATAAACAATAGATTCAGAAATGCACGTTAACTACACAAGAAAATTAAATACCAACGCTTTGCATTATATTTAAAATAAGCAGTAAGATAATAAATTTGTGCCTTTATAATTTGTTATTTAATTTTTCCACTATCACAGGTATTAAACCCTTACGTGCACAGCATCTTACTACCCGTCCAAACTATAATATTTACTAGAAAAGGGTAGGATGGGAAAGGGATAATTTAGAGGAAATATAATACCATTTGCGCGTAGAAAGGGTGAAAAACAACTTAACGAACAAACACCCTAAGTACATCCGACCAGGATTCGAAACCCAACCTTTCCGCCATTGGCAAAAAAGTTCAGACGAGGTTGCAGTCGTAATACGCATGCCCACCGATGCGGGTCAAATATATTATTAAGAGATTTAAGTGGTAATGAGGAACTAAAACAAATGTATTAATCCTTCAATGTTTCAGTTACAATTTACTATAATATAATAATTTATAAATTAAGGCTGTATCTAATGAAGAAGACATGTTACAGTAACTTTTCGAATAAAAACTTACACGCCTACTCTATATTTTAAGTTCAGTTTTGTTTTACGAAAATTAAACTTTCAAAACAACAAAAATTATTACTATACCTAGTAGGATTTTGGTGGAAAGAAACCTTTAGAAAATACAAACACATTATTTTGTGGTCAAAATTGATGAAATGTTTCTATTCTATTAATATTTTATTTTGATAAGCATTGATAATCTATATAAAAAGTGACAGTTGATGACCACACGACTTGACGTTTGAATACGTGAACGTAGATAAAGTAACTTTTCTAGCTTTAAAACTAGGGGTGAGCAACAGGTTGATCGCGATCGATCGGGCGATCTCGCAGCAATTTTAAGTTTTCAGTCGATCGCGTAATAGAATTGCATCGTCACGAAAAGGCAAGCTTACCTTGAATTATTGCACTATGGTACAGCTTATAAAAGAAGGCCATAGTGTAATCTGTCAAGGTAAGACTGCTTGCTTCTTCTATGGTGCAGATTATAGGATAGGGTCATAGTGTAATTCGTCAAAGTAAGACTGCTTGCTTCCTTGCTTGGTTATACTATGGTGCAGCTTATAGGATAGGGTCATAGTGTAATTCGTCAAAGTAAGACTGTTTGCTTCCTTGCTTGGTTATATTATGGTGCAGCTTATAGGATAGGGTCATAGTGTAATTCGTCAAAGTAAGACTGCTTGCTTCCTTGCTTGGTTATACTATGGTTCAGCTTATAGGATAGGGTCATAGTGTAATTCGTCAAAGTAAGACTGCTTGCTTCCTTGCTTGGTTATACTATGGTTCAGCTTATAGGATATGGTCATAGTGTAATTCGTTAAGGTAAGCCTGCCACCATTCAGGATAAATGGAGCGTGCATTTTATTTATTTTATGTGTTTTCTATTAAGCCAGGGGCCGGTTACGTACATTATTATATTATTGAGTCGGAGTAAACGTTTAAGGTTTTTATAATTCTAGTGTATAATTTCAACAAACAGTAGGTTTCCCCCCGGTTTCGTGGGTTATTGGGTTAGAGGCTTTAGCAAAGGTTATGGTTTAAATATATAAACGTTTATGTTATTCTAGTAAATCATTTATTTTGTTACATAATACATTTTTCCTGCTTAATAAAGTGTATTATATGTTATTTCGACTAAATTTTATATGTTTGAAGATTAATGTTCGCCATATTGGATCCCTTATTTTATTATTTTTCAATTTTGACTTTGGTTTTGTAATCAGCGACCTCAAAAACCACTAGATACCAAGCGACGTCGGGTCTCTGGCGGAGGATTACCTCTCGGTTAAAGAGTTTTGATCTTACGTCCGAGTTTACAATCTTCCTGTTTGTCTGTATCTTGGCCTAAAACCTAAACCATTTTACCGATCCGGCTGAATCTTTATATCTAGGGTTTCAGAGGGTATGAAAATATTAATTAAAAAAAAAACACTCTTTGACTCTAGTTTGGACTAAACCTAGGTCTGACAAATAAGTGTCAGGCACTCTACAGGTGTGATTTACTTAACAAAAAGCAGACGAGCGATTCGTATTCCATAATCTCAAGGTCCTTGCCGATAGTTGTTCAGATATGTGAAGTATCAGGGAAACTTGGGCCAGGGACTTTTATTTAAGTCAAAGTTCGAAAAGGTGTTTGACGACTACACTGGTGTGCATGGTTTTCTATGTTTGTGAGCTAAACGCTGTTTTTAACTTAGTTTTTTATGCTTATTTCAGAAATTTAATCTGCTCTTCCCTATCACGTACAGTTTTTTTTCTTTCAAAAATCATTTAAAGTTGATGTCAGGATTTGTATTATTAAATTAATTAAGTTAGGATTAAATTCTGGAAATTTGTAAAGTGATTTTTCACAATCATGTTGGCAACACTTCCTTATGTCATTTGTTTCTTAACCTTGAGAACTCAATTTAAAAATTTTAAAGTGGGAGTGTAGGGAAGGGGAGTTAAGGGCAGTATGTTTGAAAATTTTAAGGCCTATATCTCAAAACATTTTTGGTTAAAATAAATCAAATATTGCTACAGTACTAACATAGAGTTTAATTTCCCTTACATGGTGGCATCAACAGTTGTTGAATATATGTCAAGGGTGGCCTGGAATTTAATGATAGATTTTTCTCTTCATTTTAAAAGTTTCTCATCTAATTCCGCATGAAAGATATTTAACGATTGTTGAGGTTACTTTATGAAGAAAATTAAACTCTAATGGAGCAATAATTTATTTATTTTGGGAAAAAATAGGTTTAGCTAAAAACTGCAAATACACCGACCTTTTCTCGCGTTCCCTACATCACCAGCTTAACAGCGTGAGCTCAGTTTATATTTAAAATTACATGTCCAACTTCTATAAAAACAAGTGTTTAGTAGCGTTTTCAATATTCATGTATATAAAAAATTCTGATAATAGTGCCATTTTGTTATGATTTCAATGCATTAATTTTGTCAAAATTATTAAAATGGTTGATAATTCAAATTTTTATTAGTAATTTCTGAAGAAAAAAAAAACCTGACAAGATGGAAAAAAATCAGAGTCAGAATTAAAACATGATTTAATACACCCTTTTCTTAAGAACATCAGTGAATTATTTTTTAAATACAGGGAAGTGTTATAAAATAAAACTGCTGTATGTTCAAGTAAATTCTATTAATTTTTTTTTAATACTCAATCTTGCCATGAAAAGTTTTTTTTAGAGTATTAGATAATTCAATAAAGCTTTATATCCTACTTCACTGCACTTTTTTTTAAAGTTCCTTTTTAAATAAGTTTGTTGAAGCTGATATTCACGTGAAAACTAAACACAAATGAATTGCGTAGTTTCTCTGTGGGGTGTATATTTTTTCTCCCTCAAACTTTATTTTACCCTCAAATTAGTCCCTCAATAGTAAATTACACACAGCGCCCATCAATGCATCAATTTAGGGCTAGCATGAATAGCACGTCGAAGCAATTAAGAGGTACGCGCACAAAAAATAAAATCAAAGCACTTTTCACAACACGTAGAGGTGATATTGCGATCTTTGACTCGAACACGTGTGCCAAATAATAGAGGAGAAGTAAGAGAGGGCTAAAAAGAAAGACATTCTCTGTCGAAAATAAATGATGTCTTTTTTTTTCACTAAAGATCTCTTTTTCGCGTGTCAAAAGACATACGCATGAAGTGTTATTGAAAAAGAGCGAAACGGGTAAATCGACGGAATCAAGTTGCCAAGTCGGGATTTGAAGGAGGATTTATATTGCGAGGGTGGATAAATGAGAGTGATGGCGAGTTAGACGTGAAGGGTTGCTATGAAATATCATCAGGGTGATGTTTTATTGTGGGTGACATTCAAAAGCACCCTCGTCAAGTTCATTCCTGAATCACTGTTGCAAACTTGATCTACTTAACGCAAGAATTCTCCCTTACAATTTAGTGTTTCGGATTGAACATTTGAGGAGCTTACTCTCATCCGAAAGCATATAAGTGTTTTTTTTTAATTATGTAAAGACATTACAAAAATCAAATCTAAAATTTATACGTTATTATACATGAAGAAAGCAATTAATAGGTCTTCATGACTAGCGAAGTTTGGGAGATCAAAATTATCTTTATGTTACGAATTTAGCAGCATCTAGTCACATATTCGTAGCTATTAAAAATTACATCTGTGCTTAGGAATCAAACCCGGGACCCTTGGCTTAGCGCGCGAATGCTCTACAACTGAGCTGTCCCATGCTTAGAGTTAGTACAGACCCTGAATCATGATATGAGTAATGAATTATCCTGAGCACGGAACGAATAGTTACCATCATCATCTTTTTATTATATATATATATTAAAAAAAATAAAAATATTATGATATTAAGAAGAAGAAGAGGAAGAAGATATAGTGGTAAATATTTTTTTGAATAAATTAAACTATTAAGGGAAGCTTTTATCGGGCTTATAAAATTGTATTTTGTTTACAATCTCTCGCGAGAGTTTAAAATGTCCTAAGGGCTGGTTTTCACGACGATACTTTCATCATCTAAACACGTTTTCACCATCTCATTGTCATGACAGCACTATCGCAAGATTCAACTGGTCAGACTTTGACGATAGTGAAGATAGACCTAGTGGTTTTAAAAAAGCTGTGGTGTTTTGTTTGATTAGTGTGTGGGTTTATATTTATGTTGAGTGTATAGTATACATTAGCTTGCACTATGTCTGCATTCGACATGATGGCCTTCCGTGAGGCTTATCAGCAGTATCCCTGTTTGTGGGCTAAAAGGGACACCGAAACTTTGATAGATATTTTTAAACCATATTCGTTTCTTTTTAAATCGTCTACTATTCTAATTTTCAACTAGTTGTACAACCGTAGCAACGGCCTGCAAAAGTTTAGACATTTTAAAGCCAAATATCTCGCTGAGTGTTTTGTAGCTTTTCGTGCAAACAGGTGACTATCGTGGGGGGAAAAAAGCTCTATTGCGCCAGCCCACTAGCTAGTTGTACCAAACGAGCGGCCACCATATATTGGCAAAGATAGTACCAACATTTGAGGATAAAGGGTGTCACGTGATCAGCAAAACGAACCCTCCAGTCATTCATTCCAGTTTTATAGACGGGAGCCACTACTTTTGTATTAAATTAACTCATTTACCCTCACGAGGCTTTAGTTTTACCGAGTTCCAGACCCACTACTCCACAGACAAATCTGGACGTGACGGGGATCGAACCCAATACCTTTGTATCTAGAGTCAGGAACCCCTAGACCACAGAGGTGGTCACATCATCGTGAAAATCATCCTTAAGTCAGGAAAACGGGAATCAACTTGATCCCTCCGTATTGATAGTGACACTATCGGGTCCTCAAGAGCAAACAAGGAGCTAGTTCCGACACGTATTGGTAGGATCAGGAAATGTTCTTCTGTGTGCAGTGAGGACTGTGAAGGGGTGAGGACAACAGCTGCCGACCCTTGATGAAACTCTTGGTGAGCACGTGACGAGATGAAATCCCTTCCTGCCCGCGTCATAATACCCTCCTCAGCCCTCATCCTCGCCAATCCCACAGTTCGGATTGCTACTGCTGTTACTTCTTCTTGTTTGGGGTTTAATTTCCCAGCTGAGCAATCTTTGGGGAAGCAATATTAGTAGCGGTAGCGAGGTCACCTGTTTGAGTAATAACTTTGCAGATGTTTGAATTATTTCTCGCAACCCTTTGCAGACTGCTGCCATACCCACTGGTGATGTGGAGATGACATCATCAACTTGTTTTGCTTTTAACGCTTGTTCCTACTTTCTATTTCAAAGGTAGCTTATTAAATTAAATTAATTTTACTCTAGGTATGTAATTAACGTGCACTTTTTGACCCGACTGATCATATCAGCACAAGACTTATAAACTAACTTAAATTTAGAAAAGAGAAGACATAGATAACACCCCCACCCCCACCTCACCCCAGACGTCACCTCATCATTGTGAAAAGGTAAACCCGAATTTCACTAATAATAAAAATTCGGCCATTCCAGGAATAGAGCCCGAGACCAACATATATCATATTAGAATATATTGAGATATTATGTTGGTGTATTGTTAAATATTTTCTCTTCTCTTTTAAATGGAGGATGGAAGGGAACGCGGGCTTAAGTCCGTATTTTTGCCATTTTTATAACAAAAAACTTTTTTTGGCCTAAATATATGATTTGTTGAGTCAATAAATAGATACGTTTAGTTTAATTTTCTTCATAAAGTAGTTTCAACAGTATATATATAATACTTCATTCTTAAAAATATTAATACTTGTTTACAAATATTTCCCTCGCCACAAAGTCATATTATTTTTCATCTATATTTATTTGAAAGGTTTGTTTCCAATATGAAAAGAGATCGTTGCCAGGGGGTCAGAATCTCCGACCCACGGTGCCGCGTTTGGTTGCCTAGTGAAGAGAAGAAGTAAACTGTCAAGCCACCCCACTCGAGTGTCTGCAGACAATACACACTCCGTACTCCGTAGTCGGTCACCGACAAGCAATACTGGCATTATATCGTACCTGTAGAAATACTTGGTTGCGAGTTCATTTTGAGTTGCTTCACAAAACCAAAATTGATAATTTTAACTCGGACCATGTTATATTTTGTTGTACATTCATGTTGAATTTCTAAACAAAACAAACACAATTTTCGATTATTCTTTTTTTTTTTGGGGGGGGGGGGGGGGGTGCCATTCTGTACACTATGCATACTATATCCACCCGGACAAGACTATCTCAAACAAACAATCATAATACAGTAACTGGACATGTTATGATATTTGACAATGATAAACAAATGAGACGACAAATATTTATATCCGCATAATCAAGACTACCTGGGACGTTACTTTCTCTGTGGTTGTTTGGGTTTGGTCGGTTTATGCACCCAGAACTTCATCGACTACCCCCTAGATCGATAACACGGTGGACCTGCTTAGCTTTGCCTGACGGAGATTCAAGCTGAGCCGTTGAAACGTGTTGTATGTCGAGGCTTGTTAATGTGTGAGGGTGAGTGTGTGTACTGTATACACAAAGCGGTATCTTTCTCTTTGTTGGTGTCCTTATCCCATGTCCTCATTTCCCGCCTTAAGTTATCCATAACAAACCTCCAAGAGGTGGTCTATAGTTCTTGAGCGTTGCCAGGATATGGCTAGGCCATCCCTTCTCCACCCGCGGCCCCATATTTTCCTACGACTCGGGGGTGATCCTATGAGAGTAACTCTTGCACCAGTGTTTAAATTATCCTGTTCAAATAACGAGTTTACTCTCTCCCAAGTATCAATATGGTCCAACCTTTTCCCTACCCATAGGAGCTTAGAAAATATTTAGGAACTAATTGGGATTTGCGAAGCTTCGAAATGTCGAAGATTCTTCGCTTCGACTTTGACACTCAAAACATTTGAACAAATACCAAACAGTATTTTAACACCGACCAGTGATCAAATGACATATGTAACGCAATCGTAGATTCAATTAGATGCCAGCATAAAATAATATAGGTGGCGTTTTTTTTAAACCTTTCTATTTACCTAGATATATTTAATATATAAACAAAAACCAACAAATTAAAAGTAGTGTTAAACCAAAAATTTAACCTTATCTTCGACTTGGCATTTAAAAAGTTATCCCGTAGCATCTTTAGAAAGCTAACTAAGGCTAGATCTCGTGTCTGGTACCCGAATCCCCTGCCGAGGTGAAAAGGGCTGATCTCTCACTCTTGAACGTTCCTGTTCACATATCAAGCAAATCTCTTTTTCCATGATTTTTTCAGACCCCTTACACTACTGAGACCTCAACCGCTATCGAGCAGTTTGAATAATACTTATTTCCACTCGAGTTAGAGTTAGAGCACGAACAAATACCTTTAAGGGGGAGGAGATACTAGAAAATATGTGTTTTTGCAGTTTTTATAGCAAAACAATTTTTTGGGGCCAAAATAAATAAAACTCAGTAGAAACATAAATTGTACTTTTTTTCACATGATAATATCAACAGTTGTTGAATATCTGTCATGAACATGCGCATTATATGAGAAACTTTTTAAATGAAGATAAAAAGGTGTCATTAAATTCTAGGACACCCTTGACAAATATTCAACAACTGTTGATTTCGCCATGCAAAGAAAATTAAACTTTGTGTTTATAACTATAACTCGAGGAAAATTTGATTTCTTTTGACGAAACAATTGTTTCGATATAAGCCTAAAAATCAGAGAGTCAAATCGGAACAAGAACCGATAGTCAAAATTAACAGCTATTTTTAAGGAACCTCAACCTAAAACGTAGATTTCTTAAGAACCAGAACTGGAATCGATATATATACAAGTCTTATCAGTTATTATTTGTTAAAGAAAATTATTTATAATTTCATTGTATGCACTTCTTTCTGAACCTTAACTTTATTTTAAAATAAAACTCTCCCTTGAGTAGTGAGAAAAGAAAACCTGTCCAGCTGCACAAGAATTCTAGGCTAAATACGAAGAACGGCCAGTTTGCTTGGAGGGGTAGGGGAAGGGAGTCGTAAATTGTTAATCTTGTCATTCTACCTTCAAATGTCGAGAAAAAGTTGTCTCAAGTTCGTGTTCAATGTGTGTAGTTCAGAAGTGCTTTTATAGTTTTATTAATACTTTATTATTTTAATTATTTGATAGATAGGACGAAATATATATTAGGCCTAACCAAGGCGGAATTTCTTTAAATGGCATGGCGAGTGAGTGACACACCAGCTATGTTATTAAGATAGTTCTTAAGGTAAATTAACATAAAGTTTATATATAAACCTGCAAACTTATTTATTATTTTGGTGGATCTACAAATAATAGACTTCAAGGAAGTAGACCTACTAACATATTAAATATAAAATGCTCGAAATTAAATCGGGAATATTGCTGAAACATTATTTTAATAGCCTGTTAATAAAGAATAAAATAATGTTTTATGTAAAAGAATTGACAGAGGCACTCTATAGTTGATTTAATTTTTTTAAACAAATAAACTGCATCAAACCAGCATTAAATAGTGTAATTTATTTGTCTTTTTTTCCATCAAAAATACGCATAAAATAAAGTTTTTTATGTATAGATTTAAAAAATAAAATAACTATTTTCAAAAATGATAAAATAAAACTCCATGGCGTCAGCTCGTAATCAAGTCATACCAAACAAGTGGCCTCCATCTGTTGGCAAAGATAGTGCCAAATTCTGCTGATAGAGGGTATCATGTGTTCAGCACAAAGAATCATTCAGCCATCAATATCAAGTTACCTAGACCCAAACCACTACTTATTTATTCAAGTAGCTCCTCATTCGTCCAAACGAGGCTGAGTTAACCCTGTTTCAAACCCACTGCTTCACAGAAAATCTGGAAGTGCCATTGATCGAACACAGGACCTCTGGATATGTAGCCAAGAACTCTAAGCACTTAAACACAAAGGTGGTCTTTTTTTTTGTTCTGGCAAACAAGAATAAAATAAAATGATCTGGTCATATGGCACCCTGAATTTTAATAAATTATACAATTATCAAGCTCCTGAAATATTAGATTTTTTAAATACTAATAGCTAGTTTTGTGGTAGTACGACACCTTAGCTCAGTCAGTAGCGTGTCTGCCTACTGAACTATAAGTCCCGGGTTCTATGCCTGGCATGGCCGAAAATTTATCATTGATGAAAATATGGGTTTACCCTTTCATATTGATAAATTAACGGGCGGAGACTAAATGTTGTGCCTGTCCTGGTCTTAACTTATATTATAAGGCATATGAAGCTACGGCAGGCCTAGCAAGCCGATAGTGGAAAATATATGGTTTGAATAAATAAATGGTACGGAACTCCGCATGGAATTTCTCGCTCTATTGTTTAAAAATTGAAATATTTACTAAAAACTAGTAATACATGTGAAACTAGATAATAATCACTTTACTTACGTAAAACATTTTTTGAGTCTCGGTTTTAAATTTTATAGTTTTATTTTTAAAGAATGTTCTCATTTGAATGTTTGAACCAATATAAATGATCGATTTTGGGTCCACAAGCGTCAATACTTCATACTAAAATTTTGAATTCCCGTTAATATTTTAACATTTTACTAGGTGTTTTACATCTTCAGGTCATCGAATTGCTATTCAATTTCTCATTTATAAATGTTGACCAATAAAAAATGTAAATATTGACTATTGAGTTTAAAATGAAGGAGATAGATCATTGTTGTACAAACATTTCTCCTAAAATGTTAAAGGAAAAATAACAAACTTTTTGTGAGACTTATATCAATTACTCCATGGCATTACAGAATTATTGCGTTAAAGCTTATGATCTCTTTACAATTAAAGCTCACAAAATGGATTAATATATTTGACAATATCTCAGAAAATATTGGTTTATAAAAATATATTTCAAATACAATTTTTTTATTTTTAATAGTAAGACAATTTTGCAATTATAAGTTATTTAGTATCTAACATATTTGTGGAAATACATAAATTTTAGCTTCTGTAAAGTACCCTAAAATTAATTTTCATAGGAAAATGGAAAGAGCCATTTTTTTTATAATCTTAATCAACTCCTAGATACGAATTTTAATCAAAATCGTTAAAGCCGATTTTGAGAAAATCGGTTTTTTCTCTTCTCGCTTTTTATTAATCTACTCTTAATTTTAGGGTTAAACAGACACACAGATAGACGACATTGCAAAATTCACTTTTTAGGGTTCGGGGGGAAATGAGACGTCGACATCCATCAACATTTCAGGCTATATATTTTTTTTACGATCGCAATAGTGTTCTAAAAGTTAATATATATATATATTTGCGTATAGCTCGAAATGTATTGGTTTTATAAAAATATTCTTCGATTAAAATGTTTGTATTATAAATATATTTACATATTTGTAATGATAAGTAATTTCATTTCTCAAATAGTTTCGGAGACATGATACAAAATGAGAATTTACGCACCAGAGCGGAGCCCTTAAAGTCATTTTGCCGAAATATTTAGAGTAACCATTTTGTTTGGAATATTTATAAATGTTTAGAAATAAAATTTAATCAAAATCGTTTGAGCCGATTTTGAGAAAATCGACTTTTTTCATTTTGCCCTTCAGTAAACTACCCTTAATTTTAGGGTTAGATACCCAATTCCAAAAACCCCTCAGGGCAACCCCTATGAAAACCCTAGATACCAAGTTTTAGCCCGATCGGTGAAATTGTTTAGGCTCTAGCTGGAGGTATAGACAGACAGACAGACGGAAATTCAAAAACTACTTTTTTGGATTCGGGGGGGTCATGAAACGTCGAGATTCATCAAAATCTCGAGTTAGATTTTTTTAACGATCACAATACTTTTTCTACATGTAAGATAGTGAGAAAGTAAAAATTTAGGCATGTCACAGGCTGTATACAGTAATGGATATATGTAGGTAAGTAAGCTCGTTTTGTGGTATACTATGTTTTAATATTATGTTTTATTTACAAATATTTTAATGGTACTAAAACAAGTAAATATACATTTTTAAGAACCGACACAGAGTGCATCCCTGAGGGAAGGAGAGTGGTCCGGAGTCCATCCCAACCCTAGAAGTCTCACGAAGAGAAACTTGAACAACAGGCAAGGAACCAGGATCGCATTAATGTCAACTAATCAACAGACTCGACCCGGGTGGGAGTCAAGAAGTTGAGCGTTTTCAACATGTAGCGCGGGTTGAGTTTCATTCAGGGGGTAGAGGGGAGGTTGGAAGACGCGAGAGTGCTACATCATTACCAGGGTACAAGAAGCAAGTATGTGGCAAGAGCAGGGGACGCCACCGGCGACATTCGATCTGACGGTCGCGCGTACATACACTATCTTGACATAATATTACAGCCGTCTCTCATACGCGCATTAAGTTACAAGTATTCTCTATTTCCTTTCACATACTAGATTTTGTCTTTTCAATTGCAAACATAATAATTTATGCATTTTCGGGGCATTATTTCTTGACATAAACCTAAAAAAAGTGTTTACTCTAATGTATTCATAGATCAAAGCATTGGCACTTAAACCTTTTTGTTAGGAATCTTCTTCTTGTTTGTTGTTCATTAGACCTTTTTATCCCCTTAGTTACTGAAAGCGTGCTGATTTTGGTTATAATCATAGGTGATACAAATAAAGAACAATGTTCCTATGCCAGATTATTGAACGTTCATTAAATGGTATTAGCTGAAAGCCTTTCTTTAACATTTAAAGTTCTCAGGTTCGTATAATGTTACAATTACATCTGATCTATAAAGAACAATGTGTGATACAACTGTTTCATTTGATGTGCAAGCAAGCAATATCATGTTCGACTGACCCAAAGTAAGTTAGTAAAATGAGTGAGAGTTGAACTGTGGTCCCGCTCGCGTGGAAGCCAGAGAGCAAGACCGCGTGACCTGCCCTCTGGCGTCATGCAAAGCGGGCCAAGAGTTCTAGAGCGCGCGGTGACGGTAGCCTATTGTAGGCTATGAGTGCAGATTTTAAATTTCTATGGAATCTCTTACATAAATTAGGCTGAGGATAATAAGGCACAGTAATACAATGTTTTACACCAAGCTGAAAAAACAAGTTTTTGAAGACGTGAAAAGCAAATTGCAAAAAGATTGTCAGAAAATATGTAACACGGTAAACCAAGTTTTTGAAAATGTTATTTTGTAAATCACGTACAGTCTGCTCAGCTTTAGATTTACTTAGAGGTAAGAACCACACAAACTTAAAAAAATCCATCTACTTCCGTAAGAATGTATTTATTACCATTTTTAGATCTGGGTAATGGGCAAAAAAAAAAAACTATGAACAAACGTTGAATCAGAAAATCCGATACTGTTGATGACAAGTATCCATATTTATAGTTTTGATCGGGTTTGGATCGTAAACAAATGTCACGTGACCGAGCGTTGTCACGTATGTCTTTGTCCATAACGTGCCAAAAAAACTTTTTACGTGTAGGCATGATGGTTTTGGCGATCCCTAGATGTGTTCCAACCGGCGAAATATGGTACGAGTAATATTGAAATAGAAAATTATGAAAAGATTGTGGAATATATATTTTCCATTGAGAGTTAGTTGATGGTTTGTAGTATAAAACATTATTTAGAATTTTATAATTGGTAATATTATCTTTATTTGATATTCTTTCAATGATCTTACTTAGCTCTTGAACTTTGAGTTGCGCTGATTGTATGGATGTATACATTTCTGGTAATTGTGTTAGGAATCCAATATTCGAAATATTATTGTTGCAACATGTTAATGTTTCTTCTTCAAACATCCTTAATAGCGCATCGGCTATAGGATTGTCCTTGCCTTTTATATTCACGATGTTGAACCTAAGTTCCTATAGTTGAGTAATTCAACGTGCTATCTTACCTATTTGTCAGGATGTTGAAGTAGCCACGCTACAGCCGAGCTATCAGTGTGTTGTTCAAACGGTTGCGATTCCAATTATTGTCTGAATTTGTCTATGCCATATATTATAACAAGGGTTTCAAGTTCATAGGTGGGATAATTTAACTCGTGCGGGTGTAGAGTACGACTGGCGTACGCTACGGGTAGTATATGTCCTCCTATTTTTTGTGATAAGGCCTGAAGACGAAGCGCCGGTTTGAAGGATGAAGGCTTTGTCAAAATCTGCCATTCGTAGAATGGGCACCTTAGTAAGAGTTTTTTTTTAGTTGAGTGAACGCTTGGTCAGCCGCGTCGTTCCAATTAAAAACAGGATTTTGTTTTCGTAATTTGTATAATGGTTCTGCCACAGAAACTAAATTCGGAATACATTTGCCAAAAAAGGTCACTATGCCCAAAAATCTTGATCATTTCATTTGGGTATTAGGTGTTTTGAATTCCACTATGGGGCGGATTTTTTCTGTATTTATGGATATATCCTTATATGAAATTATATGTCCAAGGTATTCTATTTGCGTTACGCCAACTATTATTTTTTGGGGTTTTATGGTTAGTCCCGATTTGCGTAATCTTGTAAACATTTATTTTAAATTAGCCTTAAGTTCGCTAATGTTGTTGGAATAGACCACTAAATCGTCTAGTTAATTATAAACGAATTTATATTGAATATCTCAGAAGATTATGTTCATAAGCTTGGTTTAAGCTCCTGAGCCAACTGATAAACCAAATGGGAGGTAATTCAATTCAAACAATCCTGTATGCGTAGCAAATGCCGTGTATTGCTTGCATTCTTCTTTTAAAGTTACCTGGTGAAATGATTTATTTAAATCCAACAAATTAAATATTCTTGCTTTACTTTACCTTATATTTTCCTATATATAAGCTTCTAAACACAACAATGACAAAGAAGTATTTTTCTGGCGTTCTAAGTATTTTCGAAAACTTTGCTTAGCCTTTTGCGCGGACCTAGATGATTTTCTGCACACAGTTTTTTTGTTGCAGTTATATGCGGGGCTTTTATTTCTAATGTATCCTTCAGTTAATGTTGGTTACTCTTCATCAATCATTCTATACGTATCAAGGTAATAGCAACTTGTTATATTCTCCCCTCACTCAAGTTTACTTTCTCTTTCTTGCACACCACATTAACCCCTGTATTGTTCTTCTCTCTCACTTAAACGCAAACATTCAAGAGGCGGCAATGAAAACATTCCTCGAATGAGTTTCTCACGAAGATCACATTCATTGCTGATTTTATATATTTATTTAAGTATCGCCTTTACTTTACATCAAAGGTTTGACTGCGTCAACAAGTTAGATTTCCCAAAGTAGCCTAGTCAGAAACTTTCAGTAAAAGTAGAAAACAAGATATAAGGGTTTTTAATGTTGATTTTACCACCGCCATTTTATGTGATAATGAAAGGAGGGGTGACAGTAATCTAAAAATTGAGACTCTAAATACCCCTACTGGTGGACATGCAGTATAGATCGTCAGACGACATTTATATTGACTGTAGCTGAGGGGGAGGGGGGTCGAATTACAGGTCAGATGTACTGATACTGGTTTTCTACATGTGATTTACAATGTGGTTTTCTCATTCTTTATTTTTCTAAGCTTATGTTGATGCATTTTCTATCATTTACCCACCTTATCTCTAAGCCTGAGATCGAGTACAATAACGTACAATAAATAACGATAAACAAATAAATATATTATAAATTCAATGTAATCGCAAAACCTGAAAACACGGAGTTAAAGTTTTGATTCAAATAGGAAGAAACTTTTTAGATGGTCTAAAGAGTTTTATAAATTTATACGTCAAGTCATGTGATCTGCAAATATCGCTTTTTATACACTTTATCAATAGCTATAAAACGATATTAATAATTAAGTAAAATGTTATCAATGCAGAGAGAGTTTCTTTTTTCTTAAACCCGCCTCGGTGGCGTAGTTGGCTAACGCGCTTGTCGTGTTGAGCTCGACTGTTGAGGACGGGGAGATCAAGGTTCGAATCTCGGTCGGGTGAGCTAGGGGTGGTTTATCCTAAATGGTTTTCCACTCTTCCTCCACGCTAATGCGGGTTCACTTCCTCTAATTCAACCTTCCTAATTCCCAATCCATTAGCGTAATTAGTAATTAAAGCGTATAACCCGAACGGGTAGTAAGACGCGGTGCTAAATATTATTATTATATTATTTTTTCTTAAAGGTTCTTTTTACCAAAATCCTACTATTTCTAATGTAAACTTTTCCTAGAGGGGATTTCTTATCTGATAACACTCAGTGCACATAGCCAGGATCCAAACGCTGACCTTTCCATCAGCAGTACATATCTAAAGATGAGACTAACGTGTCTGTCTACGTGCCCACCGATACAGACACACAAGTTCTCTCCAAGCTAAGCCTGTTTGGGACGTAAATATATTTTTCAAGAACAAACGGAGTAGAGGTGCGTAATGGCCCCACACTGGCTCTAATCCTATTAACCTTACAACGAACGCTCCCCTAAAGTGGAATGGGTCACTCGCTAATGCTTGCGACAACGGATCGATCGAAAGGGAGCAAGAGGAATCGAACTCAAGGGTTAAGAATCTCGCGAGGAGGTCAAGTCATGTGAGGGTCAAATCACGCGATTAATGGTGACCTGATGAGCAGGTTATAAAGCTTGAAATAAATATTAAAAGTATTTGCCTCAGCTGTGATTGAGAGTGGTGAGTTTCGATTGATGACTTACCATCTGACATACTTTGGTTCGACTCCCAGTTAAGACTGAAACATAGGCAGTTAGTTATCTGTAAGGAATCAAAATACTAACGCTTACAACAACAACAACAATAATAATAATATACAAGACAATACTATTTTAGAGCCCATATCACATCTGATTAAACGGGAAATTAGAAACCATATTACGCTCAAACCAGGAAACGTATTAGGTGCAATTTTATACATTTTTACTTTACAACTGTAAAATTAGGATCAGTAAAATATAATTAAATGGTTTCAATGGTTTCAATTCCAATTTCTCCCAATGAAACTACATACAGCCGCAGTGAGATGCGATTCTTGGTTCGAGCTGTATTACTTTTTAACTCAAGCTATATTCGTGGAGAGAGACGGACTCTTATGTAAATATTATTTATACATTTTAAAGAGAGAGAGAGAGAAAAATCATTGCATTTTTTTTGGCGAAAAGCATTGTCTTAGTTCTAATCTAATGCTAAAAAAACACGAGGACTCCAATGTTCCTGGCATTTTCTACATTTCCCAGAATGCCGAAGGTCAAAACAACCTTCGAGACCAACTCTTGCAGTATTCCTTACACTCCGGATAGGGAATGAACACGCCTGAATTTTCCTCAAGGCCCCTCGAGACAGCCCGATGAATTGTTAATGAAGCAGGGACGCTTTGAATGTCCAAGTTCGGACGAGCTCTCTGGAGTGCGTGAGGGGGAGGTATCACCTGGTAGCGGCGTTGGAGGTGGGGAGTACGACTAAACTTTCTCACCGCCCGACATGGAGAGAACACTGTTGATTGAGGTCGAAAGAGGATAAACTTTACGAAGGAACGCCTCGCCCTAGATGTTATAAGACGGAACAAGGGAGTAAACTTCTTGTCGCTGTTCCGTCATTCGGATGTTCAACCACTCGCCATTGTGTGGCACCAGCGCACTCCACTCGGCCACTCTACACATAAATTAAAGGTGCCCGAAAGCTTCGCGGTGTCACCTAGTCGGCGGAGTTAGAGTGGGCGCCTTGTGAGGGCTACATAATCTTAACTCTCGACACTTGAGCGATTCCTCCCTCCGCTAAAGCAGCCTCGCAATGAGTACCTCACTCTACTGCTTGTTTACCAACTTTCTCATAACGAATCTTAAGAGTGCATCTCTCACGATTAAGCTACAACCCGAAAACGTATCGTAATGCGGGTTTCTAAGTTCTCCACTGAACAACAGCGACATCGGGATCAGTTTAAATATATTTTCCACTTTGAAACAATAATTTTAAAATTTTGTTGTAGTGAATTTAAAAGCATGGTGCAATGGTTTCACTGATTTCAATTCTACTGTTATTTTGTTAAAGAAGAAAACAGAAAACCACACCACGACGCAATGTTTGGTTTGAACTGTAAGCCCCTATGTTAGGTGTTATCCGTGGAGTGAGGTTGGCTATTACAAGTTGGCCACTCAAATTATAGAATAAAATTACAATCCACGTTTTCCTGGCAAATAAAATAATTTCCCAGATGTTTAAAAAAGTTTTCCCTCCGGTTGGGAAACTTTGAGCAACTTATTTCTAAGGACATAATTTTGTAAATGGTATGTTCGATGATAGAAAACGTTTTTAAAATCAGATTTCTCTAGATTTCATTTAAAGTGGTCTTCGAATGAATATTTAAAAAAAATTAGATGCTCTTAGAAGTAGTTTTGTAGAAATCTTTTCCCAGATATTTTTTGAAATTTGTATGCATCTAAAAGCTATTTAAAGTGGTTTTCCTTCAGCAAAATTTTGAAAATTGGATGCCTCTATAAGTTAGTTATGAAAATTAAATGCCCCTAAAAACTATTAGAAGTAGTTTTCACTAAGTTTGGTCATACCTTTAAATAAAGGCTATTAATATTTTTAAATACCCGACAAACGACAAAATGCAAGAACTTTATCCGGTTTTTTCCCGATGCTCAAAATTAAAGTACAATTCCCGGTTTTCCCGATCAGTGGCGACCCTCTAAGCTCACCTCACAATGTGATTGATTTTAATCTAATATAATTAATTAAATGTTAGTTTAAATGGGTGAATACTATTAAATTATTTTGGGATACAAACACATCAATTCCATAGGAATGAATAATGCATTATTGGTACCCGAAAAGTGTCTGCGCTGCTTAGAAGCGCGTTACTCTAAAATTGCCGTTTAACGGGTAGGGTAGATGTTCGAATCTAGTTCTAGTAAGTGATTATAGCCTGACAAATAGTGACATATCAATGGTTAGGCATAAAACCTCCATGTTAATGTTCCAACACCTTTGTTCAGTCGGTAGAGCGTCTGTCTATTGACCCAGGAGTTTCTAAATTGTTTTATTATTATTTATTATTATTAGCACCGCGTCTTACTACCCGTTCGGGTTATACGCACTTACGCTAATGTGTAATGGTAGGGTGACTATCAGATGAAATGGAGGACCTGGAATCCGAACCACAATCACAAGTTGTGATTAATACACGTATTGTCAGAGGTGAAGGAAGGGTTTGGTAATCTAAATTGTTTAATTGGTGAATCGTTGCTCAAGAGAATGGTGGTTGTGTTAGACACAGGTTAAATACCGATAGATATAATAAATAATCCATAATAGTGCGACTACACTTCCTTTAACCTAGATCATACCTGAAGTTTAAACTAACCCAACGATTACCCCAGTGTTAAACGTGCTAGTTACAATGAGATTATTTGTATTTGTGGCATTTTGAATTTGTTTCAAGTTTAAATCTATTTTTACTCATACATTAGGAGGATACTTTGATGTTGATCTAATAGGGTTTCCAATATTTTCTTATTATAAAATTACCTGTGTTTACCATATTTTATAGAAGGATTCATACTTTTTCTAGACACTTTATATTCAAATAAACCTATAGAAAAATTAAATTTATTTATTTAAACAAAATCTAGTGTATGGAATGCCATTGGTGTTTAGAGAATAATAATTTTACCTTGATAAAGAATTATATGTATATTGCAAAGTTTCTGAGAAGGAAAATACGAGTGCTATTCCTCAAAGGTATAAAAAAATTTAGGCATTATTGAAGGACACAATTATCTTCCACAGTGTGGTTTTGTAAACGTCATGTGAGGCCTTATTGAGATTGATCTAGACATACTAAAGCTTGCAATTAAAAATGTCTCAAATGAATACATTTCAAGCATTTTCTTAAGTTTTCCATGAAATTACATTGTTTTTAATTTTTATTTTTTACCCAGACAAGAAAAATTCTATAAATTATTCCAATTTTACAAGCTCATTGTAATCATGTCTAGGAAAAGTAAATATTTAAAGAAAAACCATTGAAACAAAATGAGGTTTTCGCTATTCCTTCTACCCTCTTGTAGTTACACTGCGATTACCCTGAGATAGAAAGCTTACCTTGCATGGATCCACTATGGTGTACCTTATAAGATAGGGCCAAAGTGTAATCCATCAAAGTAAGAACGGGGTTCACATATTCTATAAAAAATAGCCTCCTCATCCTTATCTCATATAATTATTTTTTTACCATCATGTCTTACTACCCATTCGGGTTTTAGACTATGTACTAATTACATTTATGTGTGAGGAATTATAAAGGTTGAATTTGGAGGAAATGTACTTACATTTGCGTGGAGGGATCGTGGAAAACCATTAAGAGAAAATCATCCTAAGTACAACCAACAAGAATTCGAACCCCGATCACCCCGTCTTCGGGAGTTTAGTCTATTGCAAGAGTGAGCCCTTAGACCATGCGGCCACCAAATCGGACCATACATAAAACCTTTAAATAATCTTGTATCAAAACGTTTTGACCAAAACAAATCTTCGAGGTAAATAAATAAAGCTGACGCAAAGTTTGAACAGCTACAAAAATATTTATTGGATAGAAACATGTGAAAGCACGGGAACCCATTTGATAAATGTAGACAACAAACCTAAATGAATCTTGTCATCAAAAACAAGAAAACATAACCAGACCGACGAGACGCGCTTACTCAAAACGGGAAATGCCTGCTTCTCATCCCTTAAAACACAAATATGAGACATTCCAGCACATCGCGCTGTCCCGCATTCCGGCCCGTAAGCAGCTGTAATGAAAGTTTGAGACAGGAACTATGCGTTAAACCAACAACAAATACGACCTGGCCGTTCTCCTGAGCAACAAACGACCCGCTCGGCAACATAACATTGGCGGCGTAAATATACAGAATTCCGCTTTCTTTACCCTGAAGACAATGTCGGCTTACTAGACGTTCAGGTGGATATTCGTTTCGACAAATCTCTTCTCGTAAAAAGAATCGGCCTTCAAAGGTTCTACTGATTTGATTTTACCAAACCTTTACAAGAAACAGTTTCTCCAATAGCCTAATGTTGTAAAACCCGTTTAGCTCTACGTGGGATTTAAGTTAAATTAGTTAAGGTGCGATGGAAGTTAAGTAGTTAAGGTGGGGTAGAATAGGACGCGAGAAAAGAGCAGTATTTTTGCATTTTTTTATAGAAACATATTATTTATGGTTAAAAAAAATTTGCTTCAGTATAAACACAGAGATTAATTTTCTTATTTTGATATCAGCAGTTGATGAATATATGCCATGAACGTAAATGAATAGAAAAAATTTACATTACACTCCAGGACACCCTTGACACACATTCTAGAAGGACAAGATATAACAATAACTGTTGAAGTCACACACCATGTGAAGAAAACTAAATTGGATAAATATTTGATATATTTTGATCAAAACAATGTTTTGCTATAAAAATTGCAAACACACTGGCCCTTTCTCACTTTTCCTATACTCCCACCTTGAGGCCAGTATTTTCTGCGATTCTTATAACATATTTATTGACACAATAAATAATATAGTGCATCATTAATTACGTTTTGCTGACGTAAACATTCTTGAATATTTGCCATGGCCATCCTGAAATTTGATGAAAGCCGTTTATCTTAATTTAAAGAGTAAATAGCCAAATTTAATAATGTTCATGACAAATCCTCAAATATTCAGGTTTCTCTCTGTAAAAAGATTAAACTAAACGCATCTACTGAAGCAATATTTCATTTTGTTTCAAACATGTTGCTATAAACTGCAAAAATACTGGCCTTAACTCACCCACCTTAAGCCTCTTAAAAATAAATTTGATCCCAGGGTGGTGGGATGGTGATTAAGTAGTTACATTTGCCCTCTGTTAAGAGTCTAAGGTAGAATTTAAGAGCAAACGTACCCAAATGTACGCGGTGAGAGAACGAGAGAGAGAAACCATTTAGTAAAATATATTTCAGAACGCCCGGCCGAAATTCAAATCTTGACCTCACCGACAAATGAAAACCAGACAAGATGAGACTGACGTCTATGTCTGCGTACCCAACGACGCGAGTTAAATAGTCCTAAGTAGTTTAAAAAAATCCATGTTAACGACAAAGGTTTATCAGCTTACCTGTGAATGCAACAGCATTTACATAGATAGACCCGGAAGGGATTTTAAAATTCATTACAAAGAACACATTTCTGACTTTAAATTTAATAGAACAATCAAAATTTTCAGAGCATTTAAAAAAAAGATTTAAACCACCAACCAAAACCGATTGAACAATGTATGAAACCTCTCCATTTTTCTCATAAAGGGATCAAATTAAACACAGCTAAAAGGTTTTCATTCAAGCAGGTTTATTTCACAAAAAATCAATTCTTAATTAACAATTACAATCATCAAACCAAATCCTAACACTTTAAAACATTTACCTAGGAATATTAAAATAATATAAACCCCATCTATATAACTGTACCCTCCAGCGTACAAAAAAGACCCGTTCGAGCCGGAGTCGAGAAGATTAGAACCTTATTCTCCTCTTTATTCCTTCCATCTATCTTTCCAGCCTTTCACAGTTTTACGAACACTATTTTTAGTAAACATTCTACAAACTAACATATGTATACCCTGGTCTATCTAAATTATACCTCCTATTCGCTTTTAGCACTGCAATTTTTCCAATACATATAATCTGTGACAAACCACACCCTATCAGTTAACATCTACGAGTCGTAGAATCAAACATCGTGTTCCATCATTTAACGACGTAAGTGTGTTTGGTTGGATATTGTTACAATAATTAACGGGGCAATCAATCAGATAGACTTAGATAAATTAAGATAATTTTTAAGAAAAATTTGGGTATTGTAACTTTTATACTATAAACAAAATCATAAAACCTTTGAATATATATGTTTCCGATATTTAAGCTTTTAATTTGTTTTATTTCTCATTCTCGTTAAAACTAGTTTGACAGTTATTTGTTTAATATGTTGTAAATGTTAGTTTGACCAATTTGACTCGTACAATGAACAAATATTGAGTCAATGTAAATATTTTAAATATACGAAGTATGTTATAAAAGGAAAAACAGATATGCCTAGAGTACAAGCAACTTGTATAGGGTTTTAATTATAGTGAAATTTATCTTCAATATTCAATTTTATAAATTAAATAATTTGAACACATATCTTTGTGATTTGTATATGACAGTATCGTCTTACATATATTTCAAATGTTTATACAACAATTTGTTTTTATTTAAATCACTACATTCTTATATTCTTGTATGAGATATGAGAAAAACGTGGATTTGCTACCTCAGTTGGTAGAGGAGGCCCCCACTAGGAAAAAGGTGTTGTGTACAAATCCCTTCTTGAAATAAACAAATAAATGACAGTAGTACCGGGCATGCGAACCAAATTGGAGACCTTTTTACTATCACGTAAATGTTCTAACGTTGCATTGCTCAGATGTATCCACTATCTAAGTTCAGTCATCCTAATTTTCAAAAATATGTCGATACATACAATTGGTGGAATTTTATCAGCAATTAATGTGAATGTGATGGCAGCGTCCATAGCATGTTTTTTTAAAAGTATCTTACTCTCAAAATGAGAGAATAAAACCGCCAAACGGTGAGAGTAAGGGTATATTTCCTCGAGTATCACACATGGGTTTTTAAATGTAAGATGTAAGTTATAAATTCCACGTACTTTATGACTGAAAAACCTACATCCTAACAGACTATAATCACACCACCCCATTTTTTAAATAATATAATAGTCAGAACAAACTTTTTATGGTTTTTATGAGTTGGTTTAGTTGCCGCTTGGGCCAGTGCACGCAGCTTACCTTGTATTGTTACACTATGGCGCAGTTTATAAGATAGAGCCTTAGAGTAATATGGGAAGGTAAGACTGCAACTTTTCAAACTGAACGGAGTGTACGTTTACCCAGAAGGGTGGTGAGTGAGGGAAATTGTTGAACATAGAGAGAAAGAACGAATATAAACTGATACAACTAAAGTCAACTTCTCAAGACAAACAATACGAAATTATTTTATCTTAGGAAGAGTATTTAAGACTAAAGTATAACACTATCGTAACCAACCCCCAAATCCTTTACCACTTCCCTGTTATATTAATATTAGGGTCGTGTACAGAAATTTATTTTGGGGGCGGGTTGGCTGCGATGGCTCATTGTGAAGTCCCGAAACAGGATATGGTAAATAGTTTTTTTAAAAAAATGAAGCCCTCTTAAGGCAATTTAAATTGTTTAAAGCCATAATTGACGTTGCAGGTGCTCTTAAGGTGAGAGAATAAGGACCACAAGATAATTTAAGAGCAGTATTTTTGCGGTTTTTATATCAAAACTTTTTTTGGTCTAAATGAATAAAATATTGTTTCAGTATAAACATAAAGTTTAGTTTTCTTCACAAAGCGTTATTAACAGTTCTTGAATATCTGTCAAGGGTGATCTGGAATTTAATTACCACTTTTTCTCTTAATTTAAAAAGTTTCTCATCTAATACCGCTATGCTCATGACAGATATTCAACAACTATTGATACCAAGTAATTTATATTCTTCCTTCAGGAACATGAAAGTGAGTGTATTTTTTAACCAGCCACCTTACGTTATTTCTTAAATTAAAATGTTAATAAACTTCTGTCCCGCTTCGGTGGTCGAGTGGTCTATATGGCGTCACTCTCGTGAGAGTAATATACAGTATTACTAATTACGGGCAGTACGGGGTTGGATTCTAGGTCAGGTGTAATGAAGGGGGTTATTCTTAAATGGTTATCCGCTTCTCCTCTATACTAATTCGGATACAATTCCACTAAATTATACCTTACTGATATCTAGTCCAGTTACGTAATTAATTCAAACGCGTAAAACCTAAACAAATTGCTAAAAAAAAAAAGTTAGTAAAAAGGATCACTAAATCTTCACCACTTTATATATGTGAGCAGTTAAAATGACCTTGATCACAATAATTTGTTTGACGATTTTCTCGGCCGCTATAAATATTGAATAGGTCTACATAGTAAAGGCACTGGAAGTCAAGAGAATTTCCTGACAACGATGGTCTTCCGTAATGACCCTGTAATGTTGTCCAAACCTTAAACAGCGATATTTTTTTATGTGAGGTTCAGTAGGACCTCCATATCTGCGGGTAGTACGTTCCTAGATATACCGTGTGAAACCACGGATAGTACTGAACTAATATAGTGATATTCATGCAACATACATACATAAATACGGTAAAGTTTAGTTGATGGATTATTCACAGTACTATATTGCCAACATTAAATAAATAATATAATACTAACGTGTACTGTACACTACAGTGTATTTACTATTCTCCATTCTTCTTGTTGCGACAATCAATGATGATGATGATAATGATGATTATTATTATTATATGATAGCACTATGCCCACGATGAGAAGATGAAGTGAGATGATGGTGTAGGCACTGTGACTTATAAACTATTTTGCTCTTAAATTAAAATATATAAAATTGGGCAGCGGTAAACCGCGGATAACTGAAACCGCGGATAACTGAAACCACGGATATTGAATCAGCGGATACGGAGGCCCTGCTGTATTTAACGTGCATCTTTTGAACCCACTGATTATATCAGCACACTACTTAGAAGCTCACGTAAATCTAGAACAAACACAACACCCAGCCCCCCATAGAAACCAAGATTTCACAAATTATGTTTTTCAGCCATACCGGGAATCGAACCAAGGAGCCTTATTTAGTAGGCAGATACACTAAGGCATCAGACCACAGCGATATTACTCGTCTCACATTATTAAATCTTTCCCCTGAATCAGAGTTACGTCACAAGCTGACTCCTATTACTCAAGCAACGATACATTCCCATATTGCCGCGCGGAGCGAGTGTTATTGACTTTGCAAAGTAACCCGCCCGCGGTAAAACGCGCTAAAACATACACAAACAGAGAGTGTTACCCCGGGTGTCAGAAAATGGCGTTTGTTTTACATTTAATAAATACAAAACGTTTTACTGTAAAGTTTGTGGGTCTGGGAAAGAGGGAGAGGCCCTTTGTTAGGCTGGGTTTATATTCATGCATAACGTATAACTAAAGCTTGATTCACACGTTTGCTCGAAAACAGAGAACAAAATCTACTTGATCGGCGCAACAACTCACACACTGTATGTTGACCCATGATGCATTGCAACGCTAGCTTAAAACAGTTGATAAACATATATTTTAAATAATTCTCCCGATGTGTGTTTTAAAATTATACTGCTGTGTCGTGGCAACGGGTTATTTCAAATCTTCTCACAACGGCTAACGAAACTGTCTGCTTGCTTCTGGCTGTAGAGCCCATGAGTTGTAAAATGCGCATACTCAACGAATTGAGATGGTTGGTTCTCCTGTGACGAACATCTCAGGCAGAGAGGGCGAAGTAGAGATGAGTTGAATTTCAGCGGAACAGCTCACGTCGATAAAGCGAAACTTGTGATTGGCCTGAAGCTCGTCACGTGACTACCTTTCTGTTCTGCGCTAGTTTCTAGGTGAACGTGAGAACCTACAGTAAGTGTGTTTAACCCGTTTCGGTGGCCGAATGAAAGGAATCACTCTCGTGATAGAATCATTAGTTTTTGATGATGGGGAGATCCCAGTGGGGTCTATTGAGGCTTTTCCTAAATGGTTTCACACCTTCCCTTCTATGCAAATGCCTGTAAATTACCTTTAAAATGCTTCTGTCTTCATCCCTACCCCATTAGAGTACGGTAATTATCATAATATAAGGCTATAACCTGAACAGGTAATAAGACGCAGTGATAAAAAGCAACAACATACAATACAACATACAATTATGTCCACTAATGTTAAATTATTACTTTCCGCCGTGGCCCCAAATATTGTACAATTGACGATAAAAGGTATGCGAGGGACGTACTTGAGTGCAAACCACATCTGGAATGTTCTAATGCGCCAATATCGTAGTGTCAGTGGGATTCGAATCCCAGTTGGGAGTAGTGAGTGTTTTTATCCTAAATGGTTGCTCACCCCCTCTCCCTTCACGCAAATTCAGGTAAATTTACTATAAATTCTACCTTCCTTAACCTTATTTCAATCGCGTATTTAATTCATGCGTTAACCCAAAGGGTTAGTAAGATGCGGTGGGTAAAAAAACACCATTGCCACTTTACAGCTCATAATGTTTTATGAAAGCTGAGCGATGCAATGTCTCCGTCAAGAGAGAAACGTCAAGACAAGACTGGAATAATATACTGCTAGGAAAGACGTATGTGTGATAAAAGTAAGCACACTAAACATAAAGTTCTTCCCACGGGGTTTGTCTGAAACTAGAAACGGAACATTTTTTTAGCACCCATTATGGTTATAAGCATATGTAATAATTATGCTAATGGGTTGGGGATGAGGAAGATTGAATCTATATGATATTAAGTGTACCAACATTTGCGTGAGGAGAAAGAGTGGGAAATAATTTAGGAAAAAACACCCTCAATACACCCGACCGGAATCGAACCACAATCTCCCAGTCATCAGCAGTGCAGTCTATTGCGATAGTAGCACCTTAGACCACGCGGCCATCGAAGCAGGTATATAAACCAGTTGTAATTGAGATGTGTCGCGGCTCTTACTGATAGAATACCCGCGCATTTCCTTTGAATATGACACTAAGCACCCATTTTTACCAACAAGTTTGATCGCAAAGTTACGTGCAAATACTGTTACCGTATTTGTTATTGAATTTGATCTAATTCAGAGATGAGGAAACTTTGACCCACGAGACAATTCTTTTTGTGACTCGACAGTAGTTTACAAATTATAATTATTTATTATTATTAATATGTATGAATACATATATATATAATATTGGATATATATCCATTTTCGGAACCAACATGCATCTTATCTAGCGGGAGTAAATTGGAAGACCACACACACAAATACATACATACATACATACATACATACATATATATATATATATATATATATATATATATATATATGGGTGTGTACATATACATACAAAATTCTCAGTAAGCCTTCATAAGGTCTAACTTTTTATTAGTAGATTTAAGAATATTTCCCAACTTCTTATCTGAAGCTTCAAAAGATATAAGTAAAGATGTTAACGACTAACGAAACTATGTGGGAAGTGAGACTACTAAAAGTATAGTTGGTTAAAAATAAGGCGGATCTTGAGCAAAGATTAACATTTAATGAACCCTTGGCGTATCAACACTATTAATTAAATACTCTGTTAAAATGCACAACACTACAAACCAGGGAAACAGTTTTCCTCCCTTAACGAAAGATGGAAACATTCGAGTGAAGAAAACTTTTCAAGGAAAAGCGATTTTCAAGAGTTGGGAGATATGATTATTTATTAGAATCCTTCAAAAATAACTTTAAAAAAGATCTACTTTAACGTCCAATATAAATTCCTCACATTAAATGTTAACTATATTAGTTTGTAGTTTTGTTTTTAATCTTATAAGCTTTTGGATGACACAAAACCCGCAAAGTTTTTGAGCTTAATCAAATAAACACATTATTTTTTTAAATAATTTTGTTGTAATCTTACTTCTTGTTCAGGCTATAAGCATATATGATAATTACTATAAGAGGTTAAAGATGGTGAAGTAAGCATTTTAGAGGTAATCTACCCGCATTTGCGTGGATGGAGAGTGTAAAACCACTTAGGAAAAACACTCTCAGTAGACCCGACCGGTATTTGAACCGCAATTTCACCGTTTTCAGCAGGCAAATCTAACATGAGAGTGACCACTTAAGTGGGTAATTTATAATTAAGTTTTGATTTAACTAGTAACGCATCTTAACAATTTTATTTAAGTAATATATAAATTTTAAATTGAAGAAATGAACATACTTTGCGTAATTTTCAAAACAGAGGGTTCTATTATTTTAAAATAAATCATAAATAAGGACCTCTAAGCTCATGTAACGAGTTTAAAATCTATTATTATTTTAATACATAACAAATCACATTTAACATATTATTTATTGAAGTTATACTTCTTTAGGCGCGTTATGAAAAAATGATGAGAGTGAAATTTTAAGATGCGCGCGCACCACTGTAACACAAAAGTAACAGGTTGAAGATAAATCGCTCATAAAGTCTCGAAAAAAAAAAAGCTACCAACAAAATAGAAATAGAACCTCTGTTAGTCGCGCATGTTGGTACGCTCATAGAGAAATGTATACTATGTTATTCCTTTCTCTATGGTACGCTCGTCGCCTCTGATCACTGTTTTCATATATATAATATTTATCCACATGTTTCTAGTTTCTACATTCACAACACGTGTTTTAGTTTCATACAAGTGCGAATTATATATGTGCTAATAAATTATATTCAGTAGTGATTTAAATTGAATATTTTGATTAATATTATTTACTATTCGTAAATATTAGTGAAAAAAATTGTGCTTATAGACTTTTTCAAGTGCTCCAATATAATTGAGGTTAACTATTCGTATGTATTATTTATTGATATAAATTAAAATATTATTATTTAACATAATTAATACTAAATATTATCATTTTATTGTAATTAATTATTTGCATGCAATTAAAAACTATTTTTTAATGATGCCAAAGAAGTATAACTTCTCGCGCGCGTACATAAGTACACACACCCATTTTTATTTTAAAAAGCTTGAAGTGCCACGCTCGTTTGGTACACACAGTCTCTATTATAAAACCAATTTGATATAGTTGGGAGTGTAGGGTATACGAGTAAAAGGACAATGTTTCGCAGTTTTTACCGAAACACTTTTTTGTAATACCAAAATAAAAATAATATTTTTCTAATAGAATTATATGAGTTTAGTTTTCTTCACATGGTGTGCTCAACAGTTGTTGAATATCTGTCAAAGGTGTCCTGGAATTTAAGAACAACTTTTTATCTTAATTTAAAAAGTTTCTTATTAAATGGTAATAAATATTAACATCTATTTCTATTGTTGCAATATTTCTTTATTTTGGCCAAAACAGATTTTTCTATAAAAACAGCAAAAACCCTGCTTTTAGCTCAAGGTCCCTACACTCCCACCTTAAAGCTTCCAACCAAGATTCATTGAGCGTGAGATCACACTCGCAAAATGGTAATACTTCTCATACGTTGTACGCATGAATCAAATATAGACCTGTTCGTGGAGGACAAGCAGAGTTTGGCTGACGGTATAGTTTCCAGGGGGAAACATTCTGAGCTCGCACGTGTGTCGCCCAGAAACATACAAGACGTCCCGGCGGAGTACGCGGGGAGATAAAACCGAAGGGATGTTGAAATGGTGGCCACACCACCAAATCAAACTACAGGGATGCTTGAAATGGTGGCCACACCACCAAATAAAACTACAGGGATGATTGAAATTGAGGTTACATTAACAAATAAAACTACAGGGATGCTTGAAAGTGTGGTTACATTACCAAATCAAACTACAGGGATGCTTGAAAGTGAGGTTACATTAATAAATAAAACTACAGGCGTGCTTGAAATTGTGACCACACCACCAAATAAAACTAAGGGATGCTTGAAAGTGTGGTTACACTACCAAATCAAACTACAGGGATGCTTGAAATGGTGGCCACACCACCAAATAAAACTACAGGGATGCTTGAAATTGTGGCCATACCACCAAATAAAACTACAGGGATGCTTGAAAGTGTGGTTACATTACCAAATAAAAATACAGGGATGCTTGAAATTGAGGTTACATTAACAAATAAAACTACAGGGATGCTTGAAAGTGTGGTTACATTACCAAATCAAACTACAGGGATGCTTGAAAGTGAGGTTACATTAACAAATAAAACTACAGGCGTGCTTGAAATTGTGGCCACACCACCAAATAAAACTAAGGGATGCTTGAAAGTGTGGTTACACTACCAAATCAAACTACAGGGATGCTTGAAATGGTGGCCACACCACCAAATAAAACTACAGGGATGCTTGAAATTGTGGCCACACTACCAAATAAAACTACAGGGGTGCTTGAAAGTGTGGCTATACTACCAACTAAAACTACAGGGTTGCTTGAAATTGTAGATATACTACCAAATAAAACTATAGGTATGTTGAAATTGTGGATACACTACCAAATAAAACTAGAGGGGTGCTTGAAATTGTGGATACACTACCAAATAAAACTACAGGATGTTGAAATTGTGGATACACTACCAAATAAAACTATAGGGTTGATTGAAATTGTGGCCACACCACCAAATACAACTAGAGGGGTGCTTGAAATTGTGGCCACAGCACCAAATAAAACTAGAGGGGTGCTTTAAATTGTGGATACACTACCAAATAAAATGTCAGGGGTGCTTGAAATTGTAGATACACTACCAAATAAAACTACAGGGATGTTGAAATTGTGGATACACTACCAAATAAAACTACAGGGATGTCGAAATTGTGGATACACTACCAAATAAAACTACAGGAGTGCTTGAAATTGTGGATAAACTACCAAATAAAATGTCAGGGGTGCTTGAAATTGTAGATACACTACCAAATAAAACTAAAGGGATGCTTGAAATTGTGGATACACTACCAAATAACGTTACAGGGATGCCTGAAATTGTGAATCTACGACGGGATAAAGCTACAAGTATGAACACATGGGGTGCCTAAGATGGTAGTAGACCAATTTGATCTGGGGTTGCCCCTATTTTCCTAATACAAAACTCCATGTATTTTCTAGATTTATCATAAGGAATTTCCATTTTGACAGATACTTTAGAGTAGTATTCAAAGGAATGAAAATTTCTTTCCTATAAACATGACTATTGTGAGGTCATGCGATGGTGAAAATTATTTTCTTGTTGCAAAATCCACTGTTTCATAGAGAGAACAAAGGAGGAAGTAAGATATGTGTTCAAATCAAGGTGCCTAGTTCTTCAATCCAGCCCTTATATTGCAGTAGTCCAGGTTTTTTGTTGTTGTGAAACTCGTGTTTCCCCGGGTTTTTCCAGATTAGTAACAACCCTGATTAAAACTGCTTTTAAGTCATAAGAAATAAACTAACTAGTTTATGATTTAACATTTTAAAAAAATTCTAAAAATAACTAGTAGGAAGCGTAGATAATATTAATGAAATATATGATTTATTTTAGTTTGCTGTTTTACAATGAGCTACAACAAAGAGTCAACGAAAAAACTCAATATGATATATTAAGACAAAGAATGGTCAACATAAACTATTCAAACCTACTGATATAGAAATGGTTATGAAAAAAATAAATGAAGAACAATAGGTTACTATTATGAAAGTTTTTTTAAGCAAACTTTAGTGATTCAAATAGACAGTTGAAAAAAGTGCACACAAATATAAGATACATAAAATGGTGGTTAAATGAATATTTTTTCGGAAATTGACATAAGTGATGTAAATTCACAATAAAAAATCAAGCTTTATTTGGAAAATTATAATAAAATTTGCATTAAAAAGTTAGTTTTTAATGTAAATTATGTATGATACATTAATTTTGTTACGTATTTATAAAAAAATTACAATAGATTAATAAAATTTGAAATATATATAACTAAAAAAATAAAGATATTTGAGAAAAAATAATGCTATTCAAGTAAAATATACAAAATAAAAGAATTAGGGTTATGTAGTAAATCATAAAAGGTAAAAAAATACCATAACATTTATATTTAAAGTAAAAAGTTTTGCTGAAAAGCGGTCATATGTGTGTTGATTTACAGATGAAAGTAACGTTGTTATTTTGATATTTGAATACAATAATTTTAAATTAATCTTTTACTTTTCCTTTGCTCCTTTAGTTATTGGTGGTATTTTTTGGTAAAAAATAAATGATGAAATGATATATTTAGACGGTATAAAGAACTTCAAAGCGCTATAGTGTTGAGTAAAAAAGTCTTTTGGGTGAAGTATTCAATGAGTAATGTATTTAGCAAACTACCCCTGGATAACTGTACAATAACAGCTGTTTACCCCCCTCCCCAACTTATTTCTAATTTTTCTAGATTTATGAAATATATGAATATTGTTCTCAAATAAACTAAATGAGCTGTACTAAATTCTTCTTACATCAGATAAGCTTGACTAATGTTTTTGGTGGAACACATCTTACTTCCAGTTCAGGCCATCTGAAATTTACAAATTATAATAATTTAAAGACACAGTATAAGGAAAACCTATTTTAAGGAAAATGACAGGAATTTGCCTGAATACATAATGAAAATAAAAGTGAAATGACAAAAAAGAAAACCAACCTCATCCAATCAAAACAATAATTGATTTACGACCTTCTAAATCATATTTGGGTATGCTAGCTAGCAACGAATCAACTTTGTTTGTGCCACCAGTCTACTTAAGGGAAATCCTATGAATCGGGATAGTATTCGAGCTGTAAAATAAATAAGCTATTACAAACTTGTGAATAAATAAGTGTTTTAAAAATACCTGAACACTTTTTATTATGGAGTGAATGTGGGGAATGCCAGGCCTCCACCGTGGTTCGGATTCCACGCTAAACTGTAGGTCCTTCATTTCATCTCACAATCACCCTACATTACACATTAGCGTAAGTGCGTATAACCCGAACGGGTAGTAAGACGCGGTGCTAATAATAATAATAATAATAATAATAATAATAATAATAATAATGTATTATGGTCACGTGACTAACGAACACAACTGAATCAAGGGTACTGTCTTGAGTTAAGTTAGAATAGCAGTTGTGTGCTGCCTTAAGTTAAGTCAGTGTGAAAGCCGTGTACTGATATACCCCCTGCATTCAGAAAGGTCACGTAGAATCCATCCGTATTATTATTAGCCTACTTACTATGCGGTACGGCACTATCTATATTCATCCCCCGACAGAGCACTCGCCTAAACAAACGAAAGTAGGCTTCACGCTACACCTTACTGATTGGCTGTGTCGTCATACCAGCCGGGCGCTCTCGGTTAAAATTACATTCAAGGCCCCGGATTGAAAGGGATTAAAAACCATATTTGAAACTTATTCAAAATACTCTTTATTTGATATGTTCAGTCTCATTTTTATAGGAAGGGCCTTTTATAAAACACAGACTTTTTATTTGCAGCTAAACAAGATAACATTTTACTTTATATTATTTGATTTATTTTATTGGTATTGATAATATATATATATATATATCAAAAGTGCCATTTGCAGATCAAATGACTTTGCGTATGAATACGTGAAAGTAGATCCAATCAATTTTTTAGCTGTCAAATAAGACCATTTTTATGAAAAGTAGACTATTAAACATATACATCCATTAATTCAGAGTAGGCCGATCTAGATTTATTTCTCCTTCTATTCAAGTTTAAACACGAAACAAACAAAAAAAACATACACACATAGCTAAAACAATACGTTTGTTTCAAACTTGTTCTAATTTTAAATTATGTTTTGTGTTAAAACTAAAACGATTAGTTCATTCAAATACCAGCTGTATTTAATACATTTTCTGTACTTTTTAAAAAAAGTAGGTGACATGGCGGTCTAGGGGTAAGGTGTCGGACTCCTGTGCTGGGAGTCCGGGGTTCAATCCTCGGTCTCGGCACAGATTTTTCTGATTACCAAACCCTTCCTTCACTTCTGACAAGTCGTGTATTAATCACAACTTGTGAATGTGAAGAATGCCAGCTCTCCACCGTGGTTCGGATTCCACGTTAAACTATAGGTCCTCCATTTCATCTCACAATCACCCTACCATTACACATTAGCGTAAGTGCGTATAACCCGAACGGGTAGTAAGATGCGGTGCTAATAATAATAATAATAATAATAATAATAATAAATAATATTTTTAAAAAAATACATAAACACCCTCTATCTGCAAATGTTGGCATTACCATCGCTAAAAGATAGGGGCCGCTCGGTCGGTATGGCTCGATTACGGGCTGATACCATGAAGGTTTTTAAAAACTATTTCTACTTTAAATGATAAGTTCAGTTCCATACACACAAAATGACTTAGATCATATTGCTAATACGGATGAATGGTTTCTCAGTAAAAATACTTGCTGGTTATATAATACCATATAAACAATGACATGTATGCAATCAAAATATTTTATTCTTGTGGTATGTTTAATACAATATAGGTAATAGTTCAAAAATAGAAGAAACCTATTTTCAAACATAGAAGAGTAGAAAAAAAGGATCTCAACAATAAGCACCTATACTGCCAAATGGAATCATGGAGCAATGCAGTATGAAACCAGAAATACAATATTTTACTACAGCTTAAACTCTCAAAATGCAACACAAGCGTTCGTGGGACGTTTAAAATATTTTTATTTGGCTATATTTTCCTTAGTTGTCCCGGATACATTTTTAACTATCTGCCATCTCAATTATATTATAGTGTATCAAACATAGCAGAATAACATAAGACCAAACTATACAACTCACAACTCAATAAAATGAGATATATGTACCATCCATGTTTTAAAAAAAATTATTTAGCACCGCGTTTTACTATCCGTTCGAGCTATACGCTTAGCATCCATGATAATACCGCATAAAGCTAGTTAAAACATACAAAAAAACTAAAATCTAATTTTGTTTAATATTTCATGGCAGCCCCAAAAACATAAATTTAATAGATTTGTTTTCGTCAAACCTAATAAAAGTAAGAATAAAAAAACTTGATTTAAATACTAAGTTATTGCGTTCCCTTTGTTATCGATTATTTTGATATAATAGGCCTACAGTAAATTACGCGACGGAACTGAATTAATAAACTAAATTTAGTCATATCGCTTTTGAATTTTCGTATTTCCTAACTCACTCTACCATAATCAAGTCCAGCCCTCCCAGAAAGGCCAGCCAGCCATGTCACCGAATACCTATGACTTTTCTGGTGAAACAATTTACTAACAGAATATTTGCCAAAGTGTTAACGCATATATATATATAAAAAACTAAATAGCCACGTTAACATTTACAGGTAATAAAATGCAAACATCATTGTAATTCGCTCAAAGTTCGCTAAACAACATATTAATAACCTAAATTCGCATGAATAAATTTCGTGCTAACAGATCAAGCAGAAAATAAAATTGTTGACATAACACAAAACTATGTAGTTTATGATGTGGCCGATACAACCCAAACATTTCAACCCTTCAATTAATTATACCAGGTCAAAATACATAATTATTTAATAATATCGGATCAAACATCGTATCGTAAAGTTTAGTTTGCACAGGAAGTTTATATCTTGTGTTTAATTTTTATTTATCAGTTAATAGTATTTGATCATTCATAACATTCATTAGAGCTAAACCAACATGAAATTGACTATCAGTGTTGAATATCTATAAGCTATTCCAAAGCCCTTTGAAATATTATTTGTTAGGAATATTAAACAATTATGGACACAGGGTGATAATTTTAAATAATATCAAAGACTAATTAATTTATTAGTTAATTAATATTACCTGTTAGCTCAACATAGACCTCACTGCTCTAGAAGACTCGTGCTTCAAATGTTTTCGCAATACGAATGAAAAGAATAATTCGTCTTTTAAAGAACCCAAACAAGTCAAAGATGGTCAACCCTTGAAACTCAACGCTTTAATGATTTAGATGTTAATTACATATTTTTAAATTCACTCTTGACGTGTTTAATTAGTTCATTTCATACTAGGTTGAATCTAAACATAATTAAATAACAAGATGCAAATTAAAATCAAACAAACAAACCAATTATTTATAATTATACATTTTCCCATCGTCTACTTAAACTTAGTTTGAATTTCTTCTTCTCAAAATAACCAAAATACTTTTTATGAATGTTCTCATGTGAAAAAACACTTTATTTCCATTTTTCGGTTTCACAGCTAATATTATCAAAGAATATGCCTGCGGAAATATAAATGGAGGCTAGTAATCAAAACGCCGAAACACAAGTCAGAATATTTTTTACTCCTCGCTTTTAAGGCGCCACCTGTTCCAACGACTTGAAGGGGTCGAGTGAAGGGATGGGGGTGTAAATATATCCCTGTCCCGAGTTCCCCTCGCCTCCGAATCATTCATATCGAACTCTGAAACGTCACCTCGACCAATCTCGATGAAAAAGTATGTCCCGGGAAGAGAAAATGCATCTCACGTCCAGCCCATATGTCACCCGGGGGATATTTTAGCTTTCCCTCCCTCAGCTCCTCTTTCGCCACCAAACCCTCTTTAATTCATAGTAGACCTGCGTCTGTTCTACCAGCTGTAGCTCATTTGTCGGTACTTTTGTTTCTTCCTTTCACGTCCGTTCTTTGATTCTGTCAGGGACAGGTTTTTTTTGTGACCGCGATAAGACTTAAATCTACAAAACTAAACTAGATCAAAATTTTGACTTGAGCCAGAGGGAAGAGAATGGAACGTTTGGTTTTTATTGTGTATCCTTTAACGGAACATATATTTTTAGAACCAAAATTAAGTTAGCATAATATATTACACAAATATTTTAAAATCCTAGTGATTAAGCCCAAAACGATTAGCAGAGTGTTATAAATTTGTCATGAACTATTCATGGAACAATCAATGACGAGAACTTAGTAAATTAGAAACAAATAAAATACATCCCAGCCAAACGGAACAGAGCACGCCAAACTACTGGCGTGGCCCAATCTTCCGCCCGAACAATTACAAATATTCTCACCGAACAGTTTTTTAAACTAGTGGTTCTATAAACAGTAGACATGGCTCCTGAATCTGAATGTTTTAAGTAAATAATTTTAACGTAACGTCATGTTAAGAATATATCATGTTACTATCGTAGATACAGCTTACTAATTTATATTTGTATTTCAATTTGAAACATATTCTAAACTTCTCCTTGAATTTGAAGTCGATATTTTTCTTGGCGATCAAGTTACACAGAAAACAAATTAATACTATAACTATTCAATAGTACATTATATTCATGGAGAGTAACCAGTGTTTACGTGGTTTTAGGTGACTGTCGCAAAATATGTCTAAATAAAAATAATAATAATAATAATAATAAAAATAATAAGCGTGAGGTGCTAAATCGATTGCTTAAAATTTTAAATTCAAATCACTTGGAATAAGCTAGTAAATAAAACACTTTTTGAGCGGCCGCCATCTTAAAACGGATAACTAGATCGTAAAACCATACACATATGTCTTTTAGGCATAGGACCAAAGAATGCCACTTCAAAATTTCGTTAAAAATGGTCTACAAATTTGGCAGTGATCACAGAACAAAGATTCAGAAACCGGACAAACAAAATGCCAAATGGTCGAATCAAAATAAGACTTTGCTCCAATCGGTCCAAAATCAGTAAGAACACAAATACAACATAATTTTTAATACCGTGGTCAGCATTTTACTGCCCACACGTATAAGTACACTAATGGAATAAGGTTGATGATGTTCAAATTTATAGTAAGTGTAGCCGCATTTACAGAGGGACATAATTGAGAAAACCACAGTATATCCAGCCAGGATTATGACATAAACCTACTCAACACCATAAAATCTCGAAAAGACGAGACTGACACCTTGAGGAGTGCATATACTTGAGGGTGTGATTATAATTAATATGTAGTACATTTCAAAGGTTAAAATTTTAAATTTCACAAATTTTAGTTTATCATCGTTAAAACACAATTCCTAATTTTTTATTTGAAGTTAAATATAACTATCTAGTAAACATCTAGAAGGCCTGAGAAGATTACACAAACCAACGTTTCCGAAGGCTAGGAGGCAGTTGCGCTTACGTAGTTTTTGTGTGGCTGGCTACTTAACAAAATTACAGAAACACTTAAAAAAAAGTAAAAACAGATTCCATGTTTTTTTAAAACGCTGAGCTTAAAAAAAAGCTATAAGCGCGCGTTCAGCATGACACAAGCTGTGCACAGAAACGCCATCATCTACAGTAGTTCCACTCCAAACGGTTTAGAAGCAACTTTGTACACAAGTGGAGTTTCTAGTCGGAGTGTGAGAGTGCTTCAAACCACGAATCAGGCAGGCAGAATTCTTCATATACATATAGTGTCATCAAACACAGAGGGTAGAATTGTGGAACACAAACATTTGCTTTGAAAGGAATTCCCATTGAGGCAGACATGAAAACAAGCAAACCAATGTTACCGAATGTTGCATGCCCAAAATAAACACTTCGGAATAAGAGATTTAGTTTTGAAATATGTTTGTTTGGTAAACGTATGCCTGAATATAAAAGTATAGTAGGGTGTCTGCCGGATTATGTAAACCATGTTTCCTAAGTTTTTCATGACCTATACATAAATATTCATATCCAAAATATGCTAAATAAAAGTTAATAGCTACCCCATCAGACTAATTATATTGTAATTAAAAACTTCATAAATTATGATTTCTTAGATTTTATCATTTAAAAACTAAGTCATCACTGAGGAGTAGTTTTAATTTTAAGCTAATTTTGAACTAACTTTAGGAAAATACTGTTTTTACCTGCACAATGAACTAGTCTCACACAAATTCATGACCTAAAAGCTAGCTTCATAATTTTTTTTAATGATTTTCACCACCAAAAACTCATTCAATGACTTTTTCATTACTTTCATGATTGGGAGTGAGCCTGAATAGGGATAAGGAAGGTATCATTAAGAGGACATGAACCCACATTTACGCGTAACTAGAGTGGTAAACAAAACCTTTAGGGGGAAAAAACCTTAGCAAAAATGTATTCTATGAAATGGTTTTCATAAATTTAATAAAATATCAAAACTTCTACAAATGTGCAAGCTATCTAACAATTCTCAAATTGTGACGCGCAAACACTAAAACTTATGCTGAAAACAAATACTATTACTATTAGCACCGCGTCTTACTACCTGTTCGGGTTATACGCACTTACGCCAATGTGTAATGGTAGGGTGAAAGTGAGATGAAATGGACGACTTACAGTTTAACGTGGAATCCGAACCACGATGGAGGCCTGGCATTCCCCACATTCACAAGATGTCTTGTCAGAGGTGAAGGAAGGGTTTGGTAATCAGATAAATCTGTGCCGGAACTGAGGATTGAACCCCGGACCCCAGCACAGAAGTCCGACACCTTGCCTCTAGACCGCCAGGTCACCATGAAAACAAATAATTTTTTATAATAATTTGTATATGATTCTCTCCTTGCATTTTGAAACAAATAGGAGAAATAATATTAGAATACCATAGTCGTGTTATTTATTTATATATGATTAAAAGGCGCATCAATTCAAGTGGAGTTATTAGTGCCTGGGATTGCATTTCCCTGAACCAACCGTACTCCACCAGTTTCACATCAAATGAGGACATCATTTCTTTAAATTTCAACACTTCTTGGTTTTCAACCAAAGTCCAATAGATGTGGTTGGTCATCCACTGAATGCACTTTGTTTATATTATTTATTTGTTCACTCCTACATCTCTAACGGGACACGTGAATTAAGAACAGTATTTACACTTGTTTGATCCAGAACATCAAGCGCTTAGGAATGAATGTAGTTTTATCGAAATGAATTGAATCCAATACTGCCATTTAATACACCTTAAAAATAGTTAAATATCCAAATATCACTAGATCAAAAATAGCGAAGGGATGAATGCTATAAAATTTCTCACTCAAGGAGCTAGAATAGTCGGCCAAAAACTCACAAACGCCAAAAACCAAGTGAGTCTTTAACGTCCGGTAATAGAACAAGCAGGGATGGGAAAAATATAAATGATACTACAGTGTGTTATGGCCACTATTAGATTATATTAATCAATTAATCAGTTCTCAAAGATCCATTTTACGATCATTTACCAGTTACCGTTCATTTCCCGGTTATTTAGGTCTTAAAGATCAACCAAAATATTTGGATATTTGGAAGTTTTAGAGTAGAAAATTTTAACTTATAAACTATGTTTACAAGTATATATTTGTATGAGGTCATAAAAAATAGTTTGGTAAATATTTAACCTAAGTAGCCTCCTTAACATGATGTACTTTATTAAATGGAGAGAGCAAGGTTTTGTGTTCAGAGAACTACTCGTATATAATATATTGTAACTTTTTAATACACGTTTGAGAAATTCTCTTTGGGATCAGAAACAGTCACTATTTTGGTGAGCCCTGTTTCGAGTTCATGGAAACCTCGCAAGGTCGAGAAGGCTGAAATGAAGAGCAATCAATGCTGACCGATCGTTCGTTCCGACTTCTCATATTTCACAATCAAATGTACTTACTCATTTCATTATCTGCTTTCGGCCCTCTTTTTATTTCAGACTGAAATGGGATGAATAACTGAAATTTGCGGTAACCGAGCCACGTCTGATTTAGTACGCTGGAACCGATCGTGCTTCATTTGTTCGCGGAATTAATTCCGGGAGAGCGAGAAGCCGAAATTAAGCGCGCGCGCGGGCACATATGTGCAAATGAAAGATGATTCCTAATAACATTAATTTGAGGTTGCACACAAACAAAAAAGAAATATTGGGAAAAGCTTGGATTACAATTAATATTGGTCACGTAGAATATATTACGAAGCATGGAGTGCAATTTAGTGAATTAAAGATAATATAATTTATTTACATTATGCAACCCCATGATATCTGCTATTTACTTTATAATCTCTTAATTATGGAGTGCAAATAGCGGGGCATAAAGAATAGACCTACTTTTAAAATCCGATTTATTTCATGACATAATATAAGTCAAACAATATATTAAACAAATGTTTTTATAATTAAACTCGTGTGGAGCCCGCAGGTTGCGGTAACAACCAACTTACCGGATACTACGGGCGAACAGCCATCTTTATTCTGGGTTGTTGACCCAGGTGGACATTTCCGTATTTATTTGACATTTATAATTTAGTTTGTATTCATTTTCATACCCAACGTCAATTTTATAAATAAGCATATTATTGCAACACGTGACTTAATTGACATGCAGACCTTTATCCTCAATATTTACTAGCCCTTACTACAAATATTAAGTAAATATGTTCATCAGTAACACCCCTAAATTTGTGGTCAACCAATCTACCAAGGGGACAAGCTGAGCATTTCTCAACATGCTTGTTTTTCATGGCAAGGTTATTCCCAGGAATTTATTTTGTAAGGGGCTCTATATGTGGAGGTTCGTAACTCAATATTAAATTTAAAGTTTAAAAAAAACAATAAATCCTTCTTGAAGTGATTTAAGGTAATATTTTAACATAATTGGGGTTATATATGTAAACAACTTTATAAGGCTCAAATACTTATATAAGCTACGAGCTTAGGTTTTGAAGAACACAAAAATATTTTTTCAACATCACATCTTACTGCCCGTAATTTTTATTGGTTGAAATAATGTGTTAGAGATGAATTTAGAGGAAGTGTAACTACATTTGCGTGTAGGGTGAGTGAAAAACAATTTAGGAAAGACCACCATCAATAAACACGACCGGATTCGAACCCCAATCTTCCCGTCATCGGTAGACCAGTTTATTACGAGAGTGACGTCTTAGATCACGTGGACACCAAAGCGGATAATACATTATTACTAATACTTTCAGGGCGATGAAGGAGAGGGGTGGGTAGCACTTATGTCGTGGACTGATTTTGTACCCGATTTGTTAAATAGATTAATGGCATTAGTAATTTATATGTATCAAATACAAATATTTTAATCAAGTCAGTTGTTTAAAGGTTAGGCAGCAGCGAGTATGTAGCATACTGACATTAAATATTAAAACAACTTTGGTTTCAACTGTTCGTCGGATATTTAACTACTTTCATCTACCATATCCAATAACTATCACTTATTATATAAGCACTACATTTCATAGGCCTAATTTACTAACACGTGTAAAAACATTAAACCTACTATTAGGGGTTAAGTACCATTTAAATTAAATAAGAACTACCTTTTTATTCTCCCATAAGTGATTTTGCTGTTCCTGAAAACTGGGGGAAGGCGGGAGGGGAAAACGCTCACTTTAAGATAAGAGAACTGATAGAAAGTCATACCCGTTTACAATAGTGATTAGGATTTTGTTGTCGGGACATAAAGAGATCACAACAACTTGGTTCAAAGTGTGTGTAAAATACTTTATGGCAAATTGGTAAAAGTGATTAGTCCACCAATGAACTTCGATTCCAAGTTGAGAAATAGGAATTGAAAAGAGATGGGTAAAGCGGAGACAAAAACCCATCGATTAAGCATAATGCTATTGAACGTTTTGCAACATAGGCTGTTGACGCACTTCGATGGTCACATGGTCTCAGGTAGCACAATCGCAAAAGACTGGACTTCCTATGACGGGGGGATATCAGGGTTCGAATTATGGTTGAGTGTATCGAGGAGATGTTTACTATATGCTTTTCCCCTCGTCTTTCAGGCAAATGCAGGTGCACTTATTCTAAAATGCAATCTTATTCGTGACTAAAACATTGGTGTAATTAGTTCATATGCGTACAACCCGAACGACTAGTAAGGCGCAGTGAAAAAAGCAAGAAAAAAAGCAAGCTGTTATAAAAGATTAAGCTAAATTATTACTCTATCATCGTTGTAGATGAAAAAGAAAAAAAATACCCCATGGACGTCATATTTCACAATCCAACAAAAACATGATTAGCTCTACGTATGCTAACAAGAATATTGTAAAATAAACACTCACACATTTCAAATAGGCAAGCAGTGAACGATATTTCATTAGCATTCACAAATGCCAAGCTAAAAACAAGTATCAAGATATTGACTTGTCTCACCGCTATGATCGTAGGCTACGTATTCAACTACCTCTATAGCAAACATAGAAACAACAACAGTGAAAACAAAGCCTAATAATAAAAAACTGTTTCCGCGATAGCGGCTGCCAGTTCCCATGACAGATTAATGCGGACCAACACACACACAAGCACAATGCCACGCATTCAGGTAAGGCAACAGAAATGCCACTCTGAAAAAATATATATATAAAAGGTAGAAACAAAGAGCATAGGCTAATGAAAACAAACGTGCACTTAGGTGCGTCAACACCTATAAATTTGCCGTTGACATTTTTCTAACTGCGAAAGGTTTGCACAGTTAAGTCTTTCGTCTCGTAATGTTCAAAAGTGGTACAATTCTCAAGGAACGTAGATGCCCTTAGAATGCTATTTTTAAAACTAGCTCTACACAGTGGAGGGGTCGAATTGGCCAAGACAACATATCATACAAAAAAATAAAAGGTGTACGTAAAAATCCTTATGTACTAAAAAACTGGATGTATATTTATTTATAATTTTTAAAAAACGAAATACGAATCAAGTTTTGTAATATCATTTTATTATTTAACCAGTGCAAGTACCCGGTGTTGCCCAGGATAAATGTTTTTAATTTAATGATTGTTTGTGGGAGGAAACTTTAGAGTTAATAGCTCTAAGCTCTCGCTGACAATGGCCTTTTTGCTTCCGACCCAGTTATTTATTAATTAAAATAAATCTAATCAAAATTTTAAAATTCTGGCTTCGAGGTGCACATGTTGGTGCACAGGGGCTACTAATTTTAACTCCATAAGATTTATATCGCACAATGCTCATGACAAGCAAACACACTCTTAATGTTGTTAATATAGATAGGTTTAACGCTAAGATTATTTACGGTTAAGTCTAAGGGCCACAGGGGTCTAGTTTTTTGAGGAAGTTAGCTTGGATAGAAGATGAGGAAAACTGAATTAAAAACCAATTTTGGAAAACCTCCGCCTGTACGTATACTCGAAACCCCCGTAACCCACAACCAATCTAGTCTAGCGTGAGACAGGAGCTAAATACCGCGTGACCACCAATGAAGGTTGAGACAAGGAAAGGTAAAGGCAGTAGAGCATAACTTTTTTTAAGGGTGATTAAAATTTTCGTCGTTATTAATTTTTCCCACTCTCGGAAAGGGTAAAACAATTTAACAAATACGCGAGTAAAAATACTCTCTCTCTCTTTCTATATATAGGCCTGTATAAATTAATTAACGAGAGCAAGAAAAATAAACAAAGACATTTAAAGGATAAAAAAACAGATTCGGGTAAACTTCTGCTGGGTAGTATGTGGAGGAATTTTTGGCTCACCATAGTTAACATGAAACTAACCAAATGAACAACCTTACCTGTGACAAGAAAGCTGTCTCAGTTCACACACATATACATACCTCAGCTAGGGATGAGCGGTAGAGCACAAGAAAACATACAACACCCTCCCAAAAATTAACATAATTTTAACTGAAATAGAAAAAAATTAGGCCTTCTTAGAGGGTTCTAGTATGTACAAGCACTTAAGAAAAAAACAAGAAACATGATGATGATGATGATTTATAAATATACTACCTTCTTTTAAAATATAGTTTACTAGAAATATGGCTATTAGATAAATAAAGTGATAAAAAGGTATTACAAAAAGAAATAATAATAATTTGATTCCCACGATGACAAGATGAAAGGTTTAGATAGTTTAGTTTTTTTTTATATGGGGTTATTGAAATCGCCCAATAAACGAGAAAGACGTGATAATTTGGAAATTTAAATGAAATTTAAAAAAATTTACACGATTTGTTCTCCCCAGAGATGGAACAAGCTCAGCATATACAGGTATCCCGCGATGCAAAGGGACATGGCCACACAGGGCTATGCTAGATAGAAATTTTACCTTTGGCAAAATTGATGCACACACATCCTTGTTAGTTAAATTAGTTAGGTAAATTCACTAGTACTAGAAAGTTCCTCTTTCCATAAAAAAAAAAGTTTCCGGGGCTCAGCCATGGAATCTTCCCTCACTTCCAACGCTTTCACCCCACTACTCCTATTTTTTTTAGGAACCCCTCCACCTAGGCTACTTTGCCACGCATCTTTCGAGAACTACTCAAAAGCTACCCGAAATTGGGGGCAGGATTCCCTAAAAAATATTTAAGCTTCCAATATAGGCCTTTTATAAACTAATACAAAATTGTGAAAACTCTTAAAAATAACAACAAAATTCTGATCCCTAAAACCATTACAAAAAACATTTCTGGCCTTTCTCCTCGTCAAAAAACTACCCACCTGAAAATAAAAATAATCTTTCTTCTCACTCTACCATCGCGCGGCAGAAATGCTCTCCTAGCAACACGCTCGTGTGGCGGGTTCGTGAACTACTTAACTAATAAAGATGGATCCCATAACCCCATAACATAAATTGGTAATACGTGAAAACAAGCCGAGAAAGTAAACAGCGATAGAAAATGACTACACAATAAGATAAGTAATAAAACAATGCAAAGATTAATATAATATTAAATTTCAGATATGTTTTGTTTTACAAAGATGCAAGCGACCAGGGAACCACCTTAAATAGTTAATATCCCCGGGTAACAACAATTAAAATGAACGTGCTGCCAACGCGGCAATTACTATCACCCCAAAAATATATATTTAAAAAAAATATTCACAAAACCACAACTAATATAATTAAATTATGAGGTGGTAGAAATAATAATAAGAAAAAATAGGGGAGTATTGAAAATCCTCACAACAGTTCGTTCATCTTTGTCCCAGAATGCACTTTTTTTAGTCTGCAAATAAAAAAAAAGGCCGGATTCAAAGTGAAAAGAAGGAGGGATGCTTAGATGTGTTATAAATCTCGAGTGTTCAGGTTGCTGCAGTCTATTCAGGAATTCTTCTCGCCGAGACTGCTGTCTCGAGGAACACGACGAGTAGTTACAGGAAAACCATGACGGAGGCAAGTAGTAAAACTTTCATACCTCTGCGCGAGGCAAACATTCTTTTTCTCCCCAAGACTTATACACAAACATGCAGAGGAAACGGAATATGAGCAGGAAGAAGAATATTTGATGAAAGGAGGGGAAAAGTCGAAAGGGCAAGGTGAAAAGGTTAACAACCACAAATCTTAGAGTAGTAGTGTTTTAATTCTTTAAATAAGGGGTTAATAACGTTGACTTTCTAAACAAAGTGATCACCACGTGGCTTACAAACTAACTTAACAATAGGTAGAGTCTAGTACATACCTAACACACAGTATCGCGACCACTAATTCATCACTGTGAAAGGGCAAGCCCTAATTTTTCCCGAAGGTAAATGCTTTGATCGTGCCGGAAATCGAAACCTGAACCCTTACCTTAGCCCTTTCTGAACCAAGTGATTGTATTACCACACGACTTGCAAACTGACTTAACACTAGAACATACATAACACACAGTATCATGATCATAATTCATCAATGTTAAAGGGGAAGCCCTAATTTCTCCCCAAATTATTATTTTTTGGTTGTGCTGGGTGTCTAATAGCGGACTTTTACCTTATAAGGCTTTCAACGCTAGTTTTGAAAACCGTCAATGCCAAAAAACCAACTAAGTAATTATTTTCCAACACTTCTTCACATATGAGGAGAGAAGGAGAGTTTTCAAGATTAAAAATTGCCAGTAGTTAGTTACCAACCATAATGTATTAAAAATTATTACATATACCCAATTCAACTGAATAGAGGCAAGTATATAAAAAACAATGTCATTAGATATATCATATACAACTTTTTTAGAACCAATAGGTTACTATTAATATAAGTTTGAAAGAAGAAAAACCACCCAACCATGTGAGTCATGCCATTGTGAAATCTTTGTATGTCTGTTTAGAATTCCCAAATCGTTTAAAACAGTTTAACAAAATTTCACTGTTATTATACTCTACATTTAATAGAATTGTAATAATTGGTTGTCAATGTTAAAACAGTTCCAATTTTTTTTTTTTAAATTCATTCATTACAATAGTTATTTAAGACCTATAGGACGAGGACGAAGATATTAGCTATAAGAAATGCACCAGGATCAGTGAGAAAAGGGAATGGGAAAAACCACCTATAGTACACCTAACCGGAATTCGAACCTTAACCCTCCCGTCGGGGATAATCTAGTATATCGCAAGCTTGGTGTATCAGACCATTTGATCACTCTTCATTTAACCAATTAGTATTATTATTAAACACAATCTGTAGACATGGTCTCTTACTTACATGACGAAAATAAATTGAAGGTGTTCAAAAACAAGGGTCTTAGGAAGATATGTGTTCCAAAAAGGTATGAAGATAATGAATAGTGGAGGAGCTTATATAACGGTGTGTTACATACCCTGTACTCATCACAAGACATTGATATATAGTCGAATCCCGCAGTTTATGGACATGCAGCGTGAATGGAAAAATCTAGAACCTTGTTCAGGGTACTGACTGGCAAACTCAATGGGAAGAGACCATTGGGAAGATCCAGACGCAAATGGGAAGACAATATTAGAATAGACCTGAAAGTGATAGTGTAATGAGGTGGACTGGATAGAACTAGCCCAGGATAGGGATAGATGGCGTACTTTTGTTAGTTGCGGCAATTAACTTTTGAGTTCCTAATGTCATAGAGCAATGGTTCCCAAACTGTGGTACGCACAATCATTCCCGGTGGTACGCTGAGAGAAGCCAAACAAATAAGCAAGTTAAAGTCGGAAAAAAGATAGGGCCTCATCAAATCTATAAATATATCTGGAGCAAGTCTAGTCAAGATTAAAAGAGATTTAAAACGTAGTTGGAGGGGTAGCAACATTGATTCAAGCTCAGACAAAAGGTGCAGCCACGCATTCTGTGTTATTATATTCTTGGGCACCATTAAACATGTACCGAAATAGTAAGTAAAGTCCGTTCACCGTAGGAATTGTTTTCTGAAAGGCCTTTTTCCCTACCAGAAATCTATTATATAGTAGGATATTGGTAGGAAAAAAGACCTTCCAGATAGTAATTCCTATCGTGAATGGAGTATACTCAGCATTCAGCAGAAATGTGGTACTCCTAATTACGGTAATTATTGAGTGGTCAGCCATTCAAAATTTTGGGAACCAATGCCATAGTTAAGTAAGACGTACAAAACACAATACCCTGAAACACTGAATGAAATAATAAACAAGTGATGAACTTAATACTTCACTAACATTTAGTCCATTTATACATGAACATTGATATCTTAACAAAACCTCACCACAAATAAGCTTCCCTTTTCTATCAGTTTTTCATAACTAGCTTTGGTTTTGTTATAACTCTTACAAAATTATCAACAAACAAATGAAAGTTGACAAATATAAGTGTATTAAAATAACGTCATTACTTTGATTCCCGTTTCAATTATATCCTTGAATACTTCGTTTGGCCACAAATTAATTGATTTAAATAGACAAAAAACAAAAAACAAAACGTAAACATATCCATAATTCAAAGAGTAGAGCAACGGAAAAGCACGTTGGAACACGGAGTCACGGTCGGTACTGTACAAATAAAAAGAGAGAGAGAGAAACTAGAAACAGTTAAGTGCAATTTATATTCAAAGCGGTCGAGAAGTGAATTTACGTGCCTTTCAATGCAATACGAGGGTTTAATGCTCCAAAAGATAAACAAAAAGGTTCTCCAAATACGCATACGTCTACTCTAACTTTTAAATTGATCATTAGATTTTATTTAGCTCTAATTTACGCCGAAACGCACAGTTGGAAGAGGGATTATAAACTTCACATCCCACCAAAAAAATATAATTCAAAAAGTAAAGCACGGTGCCAACTAACTGCCTCCACATTCAAACTAGAGAAAATTAAATGTAAAGTAAAATAAATGTCGCCATAAATGTGTAAAACTGGAACCTTACGACATGGGGTAAATTTATGTGTTAAACTATTTGATACACTAAGTCTACACAATTTACGCTCTGTAATATATTTTACAAGTTTAGTTTTTTTTATATACAATTTTATTGTTTACAAGTGCTTAAAATTTCCCAAAGGTGAGACAAAAATTAGTTGAATTGACTAATAACCTGGAGGTACGGAGTCATAAAATTTAATAATATTAAAATATTATGGTCTTCACAGGCGATCAATACAAATGAGGCTATAAACATCTGGGAATGCAAATATAGGGTCAGAGTCAGCATCTCAGCCGGGTGTACTGTGAGGTGATTTTTCTTAAATTATTTTCTATTCTCCCTCCTTACGAATGTAGATGCATAAGGGTATGATTTCCTCGAAATTCTACCGTCTTCATCTCTACTTTAGTATAAACATGTGATAGCATAGGCGGGCAATAAGACACGCAGTACACCAAAAAAGGTAAGTGATCGGCAATCCAGCCCATTGAGAATTCGAAGTCTTAGACCCTATGATCACTGTTGCGGGTACGTGTTTTTCCACCTCAACAAAATCGATCCGATCCCTCTCCCAAAGCCTTAAAATACAACATTATTGACGCCGGAGACTTTCTACTAGGACACTGCTCCTACCCCCCACCCCCCATCCCCAGTGTACCGTAACTCTGATAAGAACATAAAACCTTGTCGGAACACTCGCCGCTAATTTGCAGAGCTCAACACATCGTTCCTCCAGTAATGAACCAACCCGAGGGAACAGCAACGTACCCGTTAGTATACAGCAGTAATGAATTACACAGTTTTGAAAATTGGATCGTTACATTTATCTCCTTACCCTTTTCCCTCCCCAACCATTAGTGACACGAGAGCTGTTTGTCTATCCGTCAGCAGTTATTATTAAAGATATGTCAGCTTGCCAGAGATACAATTTTTCTATCTCTCTCCCTCTACACAAGCTCTTTAGACATTTTACTAAAAAGTATACCACTGCGGGAGAAATAATTGATTGTATCCCATCTTTGCCTTCTGTCGAATTAAAAAAAAATATTGCGTCGTTTCTGTTAAGCGTTTAATATGCCAATAACTTTTTCTAATCCCATTAAAAAGGTATGCTTTATGTCAGAGATGTATAGATTTGAATAAAGGAGTGTACAAAAGTAGGGGAAGACGTTTAAAAATGGGTTATGTAAAGAAATCAATTGATTTTTGTAAGAAAATTATATTATTATTATTATTTAGCACCGCGTCTTACTACCCGTTCGGGTTATACGCTTAGGTACTAATCACACTAATGGTTTAGGAATTGGGAAGGTTGAATTAAAGGAAGTGAACCAGCATTTGCGTGGAGGGAGAGTGGAAAACAATTTAGGAAACACCACCCCCAGTTCACCCGACCGAGATTCGAACCTCGATCTCCCTGTCCTCAGCAGTCGGGCTCAACACGACAAGCGCGTTAGCCAACTACACCACAGAGGCGGGTGAGAAAATTATAAAAATTTAGAATCAACTCCCTAATTGTGTTAATATACTATACTGTGCAAATTAATTGGAAGAAGCTATCTTGTTCTCAGAATTGTAATGTGATTGCCAGTTGATGTCTTAAACCGACTTAAACCTGTTTTATCTGCCTTGAGAGGGTGTGACTGTTAGAACTTGACAATGAGAATGTGGTTTGACTGGTTTTAAAACTGGAAATAGTCACTTCAGCTTCAGTTGTGAGCTTTTGTGTTTGACAGATGAATGTTAGTTTTTGCTCTCTGTGAGATACGTGTTGCTTTCGTGTATTTAAACATGGATATTGCTCCAAGGAAGTGTGCAAAAGTATTTGCTCTTAAGGATCACACTTCTATGACAGTGAGAGATATCACTTCTGCATTTGGTGTAGGCTAATGAAGTGTATTAAGAATTGTTACGAGATACAATGCATCTGGATCATCGTCTCCAAAAAGGAGAGGTGAATGTGGAAGAAAACTAAAAACAACTCCACGAACCGATAAAATTCTAATCAGAAATAGTAAAATGAATCCAACAAAAACAAGCACAAAGAGACTTATTAGCTAGTGGTATTTGATACTAGTGACTCAATTGTACGCCCTAGGCTCCTGGGAGCTGGCCGTAAGGCAAGAAGACCAACGAAAAAACAATATTTGAATGCTAAAATGAAGATAAAACGTTTAGCACGGGCCAAAAGATATAAATCATGGACTGCTGACGACTGGAAAAAGGTATTTTCAGTGAATCATTTATTTGTGCAGGGTTAGAAAGCAAATGTCGTTATACGAAACAATTGTGAACCCTTAAGACCTGAGCATGTCCAACAAACTGTAAAACACCCTCTGACACAGATGTTTTGGGTTTTTTTCACAGCAAATGGCACTGGAAGCATATCTCCTGTTCAAGGTATGATGAATTTATCCAAGCAAGTAGAAATATTATAACGTGATATTGTTCTATTCTTGCACACTTTTGACGGGACATTTCAACATGACTTGACCCCATGTCACAATTCAAAATTGGTCAAGACTTTCATGCTGGAAAATAAAACTAATTTGCTTGATTGGCCTGGAAATTCGCCAGACTTAAATCCAATAGAAAACTTCTGGAATATTTTGAAGAGACGTTTAGGTCAAATGAACTGTACAGGTATTTATCACTGTATATAAAGGCATAGTTTTTGAAAAAAGAGTTTTTTTTACTTTGTCCCAATTAATTTGCACAGTAGTAATAAATTATATACATATATAGTATAATTAAATTTATATATATATATATATATATTTTTGTATATACAATGCTTTAGCAGATAAGTAATTTATAAATACAAATATTGGTAGCTTACCATGGTCGATAACAACTTAAGAAGTATTCGACGATCGAGATGCATTTGAACTATACCGGGAAAAAGTTGCTGTTTTTCGTGACCGAAACTGTATACAGAATAAGTTAGCCACCCTATACGAGCCAAGATTAGCCAACAGAGGCGTAGCGTAGAGTAAGTTGGATTTATTTCCGGCATTTAGACTGACGTCTCTCTCGGCGGTCTTGTTCGAACCCCGCAGATGGCGAACACCTCCACTCTCCCCAGTACACCCCACTGAGTGATGGATAATTTCCCGAGTAGCTGACAAGCCCTCTTACGCTTCAAATAGCACTTTCCGCGGCTTGGCGACGTGCGGCGAGACTTTTAATCGAGTTTGGATTGAATGATAACGTCACTAGAGTTGAGCGGGTTAACAATATCGACTAAAATTTTCTACAAACAGTAAAAAGTACCTCTTTGCTTTCTCATTTATAGAGCAAGCATTGTGATGGTGGAAAAAATTGTTTCGAGATGGCTAATCTTTACGTTTTATATGAACACGAACAAAAAAAGTTGATTTTACCATTCTGTCTTTCCCTGGCCACGGATCCAAAATGGTTTGATTGATTTTGTTTAAACTTAATATTTATTTATTATAGGGCTATACCACAAAATTTTGTTCTATTACCCTAGCCCTTCAATTAAGGATAGTTTACTGATGAGAAATTTTTATTTTTATTTTAAACATTCCGAAAATGGCTCTAACGATTTTGTTTAATGTGCATATCTAGAATTTGTTTGACATGACAAATAATTGGTTTTTGGGCAAAAATTCGCTGAAGATCTGATTGATTTTTTTAACTTGAAATATATTACAAAAATCTCTAACAATTTTGTTCCAAATGGGTATCTTGGTAGTGTTTGACACACAAAATAACACTGTATACTTGTTTTTGGGGTAAGAACTAGCTTAGGAGTAGTTTACTGATATAGGATTTCTCATAAACTTGAACTATTTTACAAATAGCTCTAACGATGTGTTTTCAAACGGATATCTCGGGAGTCTTTGACATTGAAAATAACCCTGTGTACCTTGTTTTGGGTAAAAATTCGACTAAGGGTATTATATTCAGGAGTAATTTTTGAAGATTTGAATTACTAATTTGAAAACGACTATAAAGATTTTGCTTAAAATGTATGTTGTTTGACATGAACATGACAGATAAAGCCGTATAATTGTTTTTGTGGGGGAACTTGATTATGGGTAGTTTACTGATAAAAGTTTTTTTTAAATTTGAATATATAGTTCAAAATTGGTATCGTGATACTACTTTACATATCAATAATAATGTAGCTTTATTTATTCGTCCAAAATAAAATAATTCAAGGATAATTTACTTACCACAAATTATAGTAAATTTAAATGTTTTGGAAATTGACCTTGAATATTTTTAGTACAAAATGCGAATTTGTGAAGAGTTTTCAATGATAAATAATAATAAGTTTTTATTTTTACATTTAACAAATAATTTCAGGATAGTTCTCAAATAATTTATTTTTGAAAATTTGAATTTTGTTAAATATATTTAAACAATTTCATTTAAAATTTATATATATATATTGATTAATGTAATTAACAAGATATATATATATATATTGATTAATGTAATTAACAAGATGATGTGTTTGTTTTTACGAGTAAAAATTATTTAAGGGTAGATAACTAAAAATATATTTTTGAAAACTCTTAAAAGCTATAATACACATTTTGAGAAAGTTTGTGTTGTTGTGTCGTACCATGAAAAACAGAAAATTAACAATGGAGTATTAAAAAAATACATCTACCTACATCGATGGTCGCATGATCTATTATGAGACACTCTTGCAAAAGACTGAATTTTCAATGACGGTAAGATCGGTGTTCGAATACAGGTCAGGAGTAGGTCTGCTGCGAATATTCTTATCTTAAATGGTTTATCTTTCTTCCTCCACGCAAATGTGTATATATTTTCTATAAATTCTCCTTTATTCATCCTTACTCTATTAATGTAGATATAAGAATAGCCCAAATGGGAAACACAAAAAATCATGAAAAACCTAAAAACTGACATACAGTACTTGTAGAACTTTATATTTATTTTAGATTAACGCTGGAGGTTGAGAGCACAAAAAAAGAAATGGTTTTATAAAAAAATATATATAATAAAGTGTGGAAAAAATATGTCCACAGTAATATTTAGACAACATGAGACTATCCGCAGGCAAATGTGAGTTTGGCGAACAAGATGCGGAGTTTTCTGAACGAGCCACAAGAGATTAATACTGGAAATGTTCTGTGAGGAGAAAAAATAACAGGTCTCTCTATAAGTTAGGGAGTTTGGAGACAGTTTTATTCGCGAATGAGAAACTTAAAAAAAAAAAGAAAAATAGTGCAATTTTTGTGTGTGTGGGATGATAACGAATTTCACACGGGACTGAAATGCATAATGAACAACCATACACATAGTTGATATCAGAATATGGCGAAGGTCTAATTTTAAAAGCGATTAATCTAAATATAAATAAAATCAAAATATCAGCAGTCAGGCAACAAATTTAAATTAAAAAAACACGTTTATTAAGTGAAACAGATCTAAGTAATTCATAAGTTTTGGAACTTTTATGATGAAAAGTTCAGATTGTAAGGTGAAAAAAAAAAAGATTTTGTTAAAAGTAAATAAAGTAGTCATAACAAACTTTTCACATATTTGTTTGCGCGCGGTTAACTTTGATAAAAAATAATAATATAATTTAACAACAACCAACTGTAACGAAGGGTTCTAGTTTCAATCTAGGGTGGCATGCAGCAGAAGGGAAGGAAGAGTTAAGTCACGTTGGTTCTTTCAGAGAATTGAAAAGATACTAAAACAATTACAAATTAATTCACCTTTCCCACATATTCTTTTATTTCACAAGTGGTGTAGTTTATATTTAGTTCAATTGTCAGCGTGTCGAAAGTTTGAGAGGTGTTTGAAGATAAAACTGTTTTTCAGTAACTTTTATAACTGTCAGAAAAGGTTATACCTACCGTAAGTCAACTACTATATTAGGGGTCATCTAACATTTGAATAAAAGGTTAAAATAAAGACGCTAAACCATTTATCAGCGATACCAGTTGTGATCAAACTCTAACCTCGTAAGTCCTTTAAAAACACAAACCATGTGACCATATTTGTCAAAAGGCGGCAGGCTATCAAGGTACTAAGCGGCCTAATTTACCTTTATCATGCTGCACTTCTCGATGTCCTTCATCTAAATGAAGTTAATACCCTAATCTACCTCAGCCCCACTGAACTTATTGATGTCCATCTAAATTAAGATGACGTACCACCATAATCTACCTTGCCCACGCTTCAATTCTCAATGTCCTTCATCTAAATGAAATTTACGTGTCACCCTAATAACTTTTTCTCGTGCTTCACTTCTGATATCGTTAATCTGAAGGAAGTTGACGTTCTTACAAAAGCCAAGCGATTGCTAAAGTCTTTCTACAATCAAGCACGCAATATTATGGGGCACAGGGTGTTAGCTTATACGTCTATGCTCACCATAGTCACTTTTCCTCCTCCGAAGACAATAAAACATTACTTTCGCAAAACCATTGTTTCCCAGCAAAAAAAGCAGGGAAAAGATAGAGATATAAAAGACACTCTAATCCCAAAACCTGACTGAGAAAAAAACGGAATCGCAATCTTTAGAAAGGATCGAAAATAGGACAGAAATAGAGAGAATGAGACAGGGAGAGAAGTAGGAAATAAAGATTTCCGAAAGTAAAACAACGCCCGGTAGGACCATTGTGCGAGTACAATCGCATGTTTTCATCTCGTTGTTCTGGTAACCCGCAGGGACAAGCAATCCCAGGCAAAGGAGAACGTTCTTTCACATACAGATAGCCCCCCACCCCAGCCGAATGACTTAGCCGCGACTACCAAGTAGAACAAAACTGGCTCATAAACAGTATAGCCACCGAAAAGAAAAGCGGATTAGAGAAGTCAATCGTGATTGTTTGAAAATCGTTTCAATGACTCGTCTGCAAAACTAATTAAAATAAACAATACGATACAATCGTAGACACCTTCTCATAATAAAGTATATTTATAATGTCCAATTTTCACAGGATCTGACATGTATCTGGCAGCTAAAAAAATTACTATATCTAATTTCACGTATTCGTACATCAAATCATGTTATCTGCAGCTGTCAATTTTGATAAATATTATCAATACTTATAAAATAAGATTAATACTGAGTTAAAACATTATCAATTTTGGCCGCAAATAATGGTTGTATTTTCTAAAAAGCCCTTCCTATGAAAATGTGACAGGAGTTAAAAAAAAACATAAG